>JAQPZY010001008.1:0-600000 GCA_029931535.1 Margaritifera margaritifera
CTGAACTCATTAACCTTATATAGAAAGTGTGCGCATTCCTTGACCAAGAACTGGATACTAGGCGCTGCGCGTCTTGAGAAAATAGTTGCTTACGTCCTCTTTCATCTGAAGTATTGGTTTGTGCTTGCTGCCCCCTTTGCAATTTCGAACCCTGGTACCCCTCTCGCACCCCAGCGATGTAAACCAACAAAACATCGCAAGGTGTGACACCTCCGCAATGGGTGGAGGCCGCAAAGACATCTTGCTGGACGACCAAAATCCTCTTCAAATAAGTTAGTGAAGTGGGGGCAATGCAAAATCTTTCATAAATATGTGATGGAACTTTTCCTTTCATAAATAAGTGGTCGAGAATCTTTTCATAATAAGTGAGAAAAAAAAACTTTTCATAATATCGCTATAGCGGGGTGGGTTTTATTACCAGTGTGGAAGTGTTTTTTTTTTCTATTAGTATTTTTGAAAACTGTATATAACTTTCATTCTACATGTATTTTACATGTTATAAGATTTTTTTTATGCTAGTCCGTGAATTTGTGGAATTTTCAACAAAAAATGATTTCGATAACTCGCTGCAGTTGTGAAATGTGAAAATATTTTCTTTGCTGACATCAACTGATCTATTCTGATGATATGAAATTTAACCCAGCATTACGTCATTTTCGTAGTCTAGTGGTTAGCATGGTTGTCTATGGAGCTAGTAGTATCCACGTTTCAAATCCCATTCGGTACATTTTTTTTTTTCTTTCTCTTCAATTATTTTCCTTTATGCGCTTTGTTTTACCTTGAGTTAGAAAGATAAATTATGTTACTATTTATATTTTCTGTTCTTTGCTTTTGCGGGTTTAACATACATTGTTCAAAACATCATAGGCATATACATGGCGGCCTAGTATATTTGGTGGAAGATGAACCTGGGATTTACCACAGACCCACAGGAAGCTGACTGGCAAACTCTCTCACTCACCCACGCTGGACGTGGTGATGAAAATCGAATCCCACTGTGGTACAGATGTTGAGATGCCCTTGACCGCACGGCCACCCCAGGCCCCAATATTTTCTGTGCAAAATTATACACAAAACACAGCATGTACATAAAACGGTCAACAGCTGACATTGTTCGCTGTTTTGAAAAAATTGTACCATAAACACAAGTCCAAATAAACCCCCCCCCTAAAAAACTTTTGAATTCTTAATACTGTACAGTTATTGTGTACTGCTCGCACGCCCATTTCGGGAATCACGCATACACTAACAGTTTTCAACGAATATCGAAACTGCAAGGAAATACTAGAATTCAACTGAAACATTCGATTGGTTCATTTAGTTTAGATTTTGCGGGTTATGCAAGAGAATTGTGTTTCTTCTTTCCTTTTATTATTGTTTTTTGTTATAACTTCTTAGATTTAAAACACCTCAACAGTTTATTGACAAACAGCAAAATGCTCAAATTAAGATAATGTTAAATACAACATCTCAGTTCATTTATTTATCTATAAGGATGCCCGCCTAGAAAGGATAGGGTGAGTGTGTTTCTCGAAACATTAGTGATTGATAAGTCCATGACAGTGGGGGTGGGGTGGTCATTGAAAAATTTCATTTATTCATTCACTCACAGTAGGTAGTTACTAAGGGTAAATGGCGCCCGGGGCGACGATGATGGTCCAAAGGGACAGAATACGAAGCCCCTAATCTTTATCACTGGTTTTGGCGCCCCAAGACCTCTGGCGCCCGGGGCAACCGCCCCCCTATTAGTACGCGACTCACTCAACATACTGTTGGCACTTATTTCTCCTTTTGCTTATTTTAATAATCTCAGACCTCTCTAGAAGTCCTGCCTTATACATTATTAGGAATTTAAGACACTGTTCCGTGGACTCTCAAATGTTCCCCCCTGAACTATGCATAATGAGGAGCCGCTCATTAACTGACATCAGTTGTCCGACTCCGTGCATCATGTTGGTACATTCATGAGCTTATACCCAGGGAGGGTAAATAGAAAAATGACTTAGTTTGTCAGAAAAGACGTTTAAATTAAGACTAGAATATGTTCAGAGGAAACCTGAAAATAATATAGAAACTATAATGATTATAGTCTATAACTTTTTTATTTTTCTTCCCATGAAAACTCTAATAATTTTGCATGAGGTGCTTCAAGATCAAGGTCACTGTTAATAAATTACTATTTGTCTTTGCATTCAATTTTATTATAGCAAGTTTTCAACCAAAGCTTGGTACATTATCCAAGAGAGACCAGACAGACAGACAGAGGGATCGATCAATATATTTCTTGAGTCAGAACCATAAAGTTTGGCGCTCAACATTCATATGAAACTGTGCCCGTCTACAGGTTACCTATGTATTAATATAAAGTCTTGGTCCAAACCAATCGTAAAGAAACAAGTTAGTTTTATTGATCAAAACATTTTTTACAAGCTCTCTTTCAAACAAAATATTCATGAACAAAGAGAGCCGATTGTACTTCCTTTGGCAATATTGCTAATATGCACAGAGTACTTTTTTTTTTTAAATAGATTTATACTAATTTTCTTAGAATGGTGTGTTTGCAAGCTATTATGGTATGGTTATTAATGGTTGAATTTTACCATAATCTACGCTTTAAGACTTACAAGAAATGTCGATCAGTATCAACTCACACCTATGCCCCGATTCGAGCGTTTCCTTCAAAAGGAGTAAAGATAGAATAGCATAAGTTGAAAAGCTTAAATAGTATAAGCAGGCGGCGTTGCAGGAAATCAGATAGTCATAATTTCATTGACTGTATTTTGTTGAAAAATTGTATTAGCCAAACAACCATGGAATATATGACTCTCCCATTTATGACAAGAGTAGTAATAATAAGAACAACAATTTGGCCATGTATATGTAATATATTTAATCTTTATTGATACTAATAACTTCAGTTTAATTTGCATGCATACAAAAATGAATTGATTCAGTTTTCTTGTCCTTGAGGATTTGCATAAAGGGCCACAAGCTGATGGCCATATTGGCCTCAAAGCGATTGCCGAAACTGAGTGAAACCATCTGATTATTCTGAAAAGAACATCCTCCACAGTCATACGTCTACAGTTTAAAACACCTTTTGTTTGTTTTGTGTGAAGTGTGTTTGTGTTTGTGCGTGTAAACTGCTGTGTATATTGGTATACATTGCTACTATGATGTCCTGTAATTATTTTTGTCATATTCCTAAGTATTTTCCTTTGTGAAAAAATCTCCTAAAGGAGGAAATAAAGATTAATGAAGTGAAGGAACTAATCCATACATAAATATCGCTAATACCAACCTGTTTTTAAAGAAAAAGAAGTCGATGCCACCATCGATTCAGGATAATTAGAGACAACAAAGTTTTCAAAATGGCTTCCCTAGTAACCATATCTGATATCTGTTGGGTATGATTTCTGTCATTGATTACCTAGATCTCAGGGCAAAACTTTGAATAAAATTTCATTTTTTTTTTGTCCAGGTATCTTATGTGTGGCCGAACAAATTGATTCTGGTGAATTTGCAATTTTCGTCTGTTCCGGTTGGAATGCGTGTGGTGGGATGTGGATTCGGTGCGAGTGGGGGGGTGGAGTTTAGTATCTAATTGATTAATTGATTTTATATCATCACATACTGTGGTGGTGAAGAAAAACTACAATGTTACAAGGTTCACTTCAACTTATCCACCCCCCCCCCCCCATCACCCACTGTATTGTTTTTATAGTAGCACTTCAGACCAGGTCCAATTAAGGATTTTGTAGCACATATACTCCCCCCTCCCAACCCCCGCTCCGTATACTTTGGTCGTATTTTTAACGTTGGACTATTGTATAGGAAACATATGTTGACCGAGTGTGTCAATTAGCAAAATACTTAACTGGACTATGGCAGATTATTACAAATTACAGACAATGAGGTTATTTCCAATAATTTCTTATATTCTTATAATGATCCTTCATACCATTTCTATATTTCTTTGAAATTCCACATCGGTCTGATTTTGAGTGGTATGGTACTTTGACTTAACAAAAGTATCTCTCTTACATAAAGCAGTAAGTCAGTTAATAAAGAAAACTTGAGCATTAACGCATGTTAATACACTATTTATTTATTTATTTATTTATTTTCCTCTGATTCTTTGCGTTGGTGGACATAGCCGTGAAGATATTTTCTTTTTTTCAAAATACAATATGATTTGTAAATCAAAGAAACCCATTTACAATGGTGTTTGATTAAGGTCAAGGCCAGGTAAAGTTTTAATTATCTCTGAGTCAAAGTTCTCAACTTCTTACAGGATTTTGAAATTTAGTAATTTGATCATCTACACTAAAGGATCTGATAATACAATACACTTATACAGGATTTTGAAATTTAGTAATTTGATCATCTACACTAAAGGATCTGATAATACAATACACTTATACCGGATTTTGAAATTTAGTAATTTGATCATCTACACTAAAGGATCTGATAATACAGTACACTTATACCGGATTTTGAAATTTAGTAATTTGATCATCTACACTAAAGGATCTGATAATACAATACACTTATACAGGATTTTGAAATTTAGTAATTTGATCATCTACACTAAAGGATCTGATAATACAATACACTTATACCGGATTTTGAAATTTAGTAATTTGATCATCTACACTAAAGGATCTGATAATACAATACACTTATACCGGATTTTGAAATTTAGTAATTTGATCATCTACACTAAAGGATCTGATAATACAATACACTTATACCGGATTTTGAAATTTAGTAATTTGATCGTCTACACTAAAGGATCTGATAATACAATACACTTATACCGGATTTTGAAATTTAGTAATTTGATCATCTACACTAAAGGATCTGATAATACAATACACTTATACCGGATTTTGAAATTTAGTAATTTGATCATCTACACTAAAGGATCTGATAATACAATACACTTATACCGCTCAACCTTCTGAGGACGTCCGGTCTGAATATTGTTTCAAAGCTCAGTAAGGTCCTTGAAGACTTGTCTCAAACAAAAGAGCATGTATGTGTGACTTGATAAGTTTTGGGAGCCGCTGTGACTGTGATTAGCATGCCTGACCGAAAGGGTGCGGGTTCGAATCCTACCCACGGACCAGCCTGGGTCAGCTACCGTGGTAAGGCAAGGCACTTTACTCAAATTGCGTCGACACTTAATAACTTACTTGCGTTGCTGTGCCGTAAAGCACCAAACAAAACAAAACCAAACGTGTTCGATCTTTTGTTACCATATTTTGTTTGGTCTTAGTCTTCTCTACAAAAGGTACGACCCTTGCAGTGTGCATCCTGGATGCGCACGAGTTAATTCGTCCTGACCAGGCATGCGAGGCACGTATCAGGTTATACCTAACGGCAGATGGACTGCGCCTAATGTATAGTTTACTGAAAGGTCAAACAGCAGGTGAAACTGCTCGTGCTATAACAGTTCGTGCACGCAATGTGCCAGTTCATAAAAATTTTAGATAACAGTTCGTGCACGCAATGTGCAAGTTCATAAAAATTTTAGCTGCAGCCTGCAGGCCTGCCAAACTCATACTTACTATGGGTCAGCATGTGTACAGGTTTATGTTGCATGCCGTTAAGTCACAACTATTTTCAGACTGTATGCTCAGAAGACGTATCAGTTTTGACCATTAGATGTATGAGAGCGCAAACATTTCTCGGGCCATAAAGGTACAGATAAATCGCAAGGCGATAACGCAATAAAAATTATAGAAAAGATCACCATAAATCTGGGTGAAGGAAATGCAGGCAAGTCACATGCAGCATCAAAGACTTTAAATCTATGAATCGCATTGTACTATAAATAAATCAGTCTTCTGTGCAAAAGTGCATTTCCGTGTATTTCCGCGGCACTTCTTTACGATCTTTTAGTACAGGCGTTTTATATAGTACCTGCAAATGTATACATATCAAAAGGTCACATTTAGCTTTTTATATGTTGGCTGAAGTTGAGTGGCATTATTATCGATTACAAATAACCATCTTACCTTCGATATTTTCTTCCTGATGTGTTCAGAAAATATCTGCGCCAAGCCAAACGCTGACGTATTTTCTACCAATATACTACGTGACCCATCTACAGCAGGGTTCATTGTAAGTAATAGTTACCTGATGAGCTGCGTCTCGATGACCACGTAACAGGGTTGATAACTAATTTAAGTAACGGTGAATGTGTATGATATTGAAATTGGATTCTTTAACATGGTCTGGCATATATTTCACCTGCCACTTATTTGTAAGCAACTTAAAGTAACTTAACATTTACAGGGATCTATTGCCTCTATTTTATGGACATGAGAAGTTGATGGGTGGGTGGATTCCGTTTCCTTGTGGGCTTGCATTTGTGTGTGTGTGTGTGTGTGTGTGTGTGTGTGTGTGTGTGTGTGTGTGTGTGTTTAATTTTATTTTTAATTTTAGTTTGCTTCTACTTACAATATTCTGTCCCGGTTTAATGCCTCGCAAGAAAACAAAAATCTCCTCCCCGAAAAAAAAAAAATTGTTGATTTCTCATACAGTGTGTAAAAGAAACCTTGATATGAATTCGCCATCTTTTTGGTTTCAAATCAGACTTATCTATTAAAACTTACAGATAATAAGGTATAAGATGTGGAGATGTGACTAGAAATTATGACAAACAAATATCTTAAAATGTGCACAAATTTATTGCTTTGATGAAACCATCGCTGTTTTCAAGTACACTGAGAGTGAAAGGGAGACGATTTTCTTTTATTGATAACGAGTATGTATCCACTGCAAAAAGGTAACAGTGCAAAATGTGAGGAAACTTGCATCATTTATTTGAAAAATGTACACAAATATATGCCATGTACTCGTACATAAATAGAAGCCAATAAAGTTTAATTTGATTACAAGGTCCATCAACTTTTGTAGCTAATATGCTGATGATATCTCAAATAAAAAGAACAAAAAATTTCAAAAATGTACTGTGTACATTATAATGAAAACAGGTTATCCAATATAAAAAACAAGAAGCCCAAGTGAGCCAGAGATTACTAATCTAGATGGCATACGTTTAATAGTTAAGAACAAGAACAGTTGGCCAATATATTAGGGTATGCATAATAATTTCGGTTGAACTTTTTTCCAATTTTGTTGATTGAATATGTTATGAAAACAATTCTTGCGAGGTTTCTATTGTTTTTGTATCTTCATCCATATTTTATTGCACATGAACATTAAATGTCCAATATTAAAAAGGCTCATATGCCGGAACGCTTATTGTAAAAGTTGGTCAAAATTCTGTTCAGTATTTTTTTTTTTCTCAGATAAAGTTGTGTAAACGTTTTTCTACATTTAGTAACATTAGCCATATTTGATGGTGGAAAGACATCATTGTATAAATCTAAAATACTTTCAAGGTAGGACACTTTCTGTCAAATTTATCTTGAAAGAAGGTACTACAAGTTGTTTTAGTTTTAGTAACAGCAGTCTTATTTTATGGTAGATTGGTATAATTTGAATGAACTTAAAAGCCCTTCGTGCCAGAACGTTTTCTGTAAAAAGTGCTCAAATTCTGTTGAGTGGAATTTAACAAGTCGTATAAAGGATTCTCCATTTCTAGTAATGGCAGCCGTATTTGAAGGCAAGACAACATCATTTGTACAAATCTGAAAGACCTTAATACCAAAGTGCTTATGTCAGATTTGGTCAAATTCTGCTAAGTAGTTTCTGAGAAATCGTTTCACGTTTTTCGGTTCTTTTTATTTTTAGTAATAGTGGTCATATTTGATGGTGGACTGACATCATTTGTAGAAATTTTGAAAGCCCTTTATACCAGAGAATACTTTCTGTAAAGTTTGGACATATCCTGTGAAGCACTTTTTCAGAAGAAGAATTGTAAATGTTTTTATTATTATTATTACGTTGTTAGTAATGGTAGCCACGTTTGATGATGGATCGGGCATCATTTTTATCATCCGAAAAGCCCTCTATGTCAAGATGATTTCTGCCAAATATGGCTAAATTCTGTTGAGCGATTTTTGTGAAATCATTTTAAAAAGAAAATTTAAAATTATTTTCAAAACGTGGTCATATTTGATGACGGATAGATATAATTTGTCAAATCTGGAAGCCCTCTACGCCCGGATAATTTGTCAAATTCTGTTAAGCAGGTTTTGAGAAGAAGTTGTTGAAGGTTTTTGCTATTGTTAGTAATGGTGGGCAGGATTGATAGCAGATCGGCCTCGTTTGTACAAACTTGAAAGGCCTTTATGTCATCATGCTTTGTGCCAAGTCTGGTTGAAACAGATGTCAGTTTTTGAGAAGTTAATAATATCAATTGCTAACGGACGCCAGATGACACACGAAGGGCAATACCAAAAGCACTGACAAAATGCATTAATACGAAAAGCTCACTTGGCCTTGCAGTCAGGTGAGCTAAAACAAGTTTCTTCACGGTTACACGAAGCACATACATCACCCAAATATACCTTTGATGTGTGTTATATACAGTGTCCTCTTTAGGTGTCATGTATTACACGCAAATATCAGAAACGTTTATAAGTTGCAGTAGATTGTTAAGATTTTCTTTGCATAGCACATTAAGTTCCGTGTACGTTTTCTGAACACGCTCATAGATACTACTTAATACGCATTTGCTGTTCTTCTCTCTACCGTTTTACCGAAGGCTTCTTGGAGAAAAACTGAAGCGCGTCTCGAAATTGAAGCAAGGTTGAATGACAAAATACAAAAGAATTAATTAAATAAAAAGGTGCATAAATGCAGTTGGCAAACAAACAATTAAATGCGAGTTGAATAACTTGTTTCTCTTCGCAAAACCAGAATAATGTGTATAAAGGTTCTAGGAAGACGAAGCTACAACAAGAAATCTGTTCTAATTTCTTGTTACTTAGTCAGCTCAAGTGGCTATAGGCATTGCGTCAATTAAAATTGCGTTCTTCCTAGTGAAGAATCTACCAGAAGTTGTGTTCAAATTTCTTGCTTCGTGGTCACCTCAAGTGGTTAGGCTCCGTAACAAAGTACCAGACCTACAGTTTCAAATTATCTCTTTTTCAATATATTGTAGACTTCATCTCCTATTTTTTTTTTCCATCGATATATCCTAATAGTTATATTTACTATTACAATATATGGGGGGCCACATACACTCCTGGGAATAATAAAAATACAACCTCTCATTTTATTAAAATAAAGAGCTGAGGAGTGTTAACATAATGATACTCGTTGGTGTTGTTGTTTTTGTGCCTATAGTATAGTTAAATTATTTCAACTCGCATATTTGTTGTTTTTTTTGTGTGTCTTTATTTCATAAATTGAACTAAAAAAAATCGAATACACTTATTTTGTTGACTACAGACCCCCCAAAACATTCAGATATACTTGTATGTTCATGGGATGCATGCTATTTCAATTCATAAGGTATATTGTTCATTGTTTTTTTATTTCCCTCAATAGTGTGAAATTGCACTTAATTTTTCCTTAGTTTCAATATGTGTACATATTTCCCTACTTGTTTAACTTAATTTTCTCTTTTAAAATCTTTAAACTAAAGGAAAGACAATAGCAAGACAAAAGAACACAGGATACATTTTATTACCTGAGTAAAGTAAAAAAAAGGAAACAGAAAATCTATATATTAAAATGTATACCTGTCTTATAACTGTATGTTCACGTGATGTATCTTTGTACAATATTACCACATTGTTCAATTGATCTTAATGACGCTCCACTGGCCAAAATTAATTTATAGGAACCCAAGATAAGACCGTTTCTTTTACTTAACTGAGGAGTGTGGAAAGTATCCCGTATATTCTGGAGCAAAAAACAATATTTAAAAAAAAATACGATTTTCAATATGACCAGTGTGGCGACCATATTGGATGCAATATTGGCACCAGTTTTAGCTAGGACCTACAAGACATTATAAGAAGTATTTTGGTGAAAACACTATGTTCATATACCAATCATTCAGGAGTAGAGATAAAGTATTTTCAAGATGGTCATCATAGTGGCCATATTGGCTGTATGATAGGCATCGTTTTCATTTAGCACCAACAAGAGATCATAAGAAGTCTTTTAGTGAAAACCCCATGTTGATATGACCATCCATTAAAGAGGTGTAGTGATAACAAGATTTTTTAGATGGCCATATTGAATGTCAAATTGTCATAATTTTAATTTGGAACAACTAGACACCATAAGAAGTCTCAAGTGAAAAACCTCTGATGAGATGACTTTCCATTTAGAAGGAGTAACAATAACAAGATTTTTTCGATGACTGCTATGGTGGCCATTATGGATGTCAGATTTGGAACATCTTCATTTACGACCACTAGATGCCTTTTGGTGAAAACCCCATGTCATTATGACCATCCATTCAGGAGTATGATAAAAAAAAATTCAAGATGGCTACAATGGTGGTCATATTGGAAGTAAGATCAACAACATTTTCATTTAGGACCAGCTATACTTCATAAGAAGTCATCTGGTGCAAACCCCATGTTGATATGGAGAAACATTGATAACAAGATTTCCAAGATGGCTGACATAACAGCTACACTTGATGTCCCATAAGCACCATTTTCAATTATAATAAACAAACATAATAAGAAATCTTTGGGTGAAAATCATATGTCAATATGACTATCCATCTAGAAATAGCAATAATAACTTTTCAAGATGGTGGCCACATTGGATGTCAGATTGGCACACCTTTCATTTAGGACCAACTAGTCATTATAAGAAAACTTCTGATGAAAATCCCGTGGGATATGACTTTCTGTTCAGAAGGAGTAACGATAACAAGATTTTCAAGATGGCTGCCATAGTGACCATATTGGATTCAAATTGGCACCATTTTCATCTAGGACCAAACTGACATCATAATAAGTCTGTTGAAAACCCTATGACAATATGACCATCCATCCAGGAGGCATAGCAATAATAAAATTTTCATGATGGTCACTGTGGCCATATTGAATGTTAAACTGGCACCATTTTCATTTAGGACCAACTAGATATCATTAGAATAATTTTGGAGACGGCCCCATGTCAATATGACTTTCTGTTCTGGAACAGCAGTCATAAAAAGATTTTGTCAGATCAGCAGCATTTTCATTTATGACCAACCAAAGTGAAAACCCTATGTTGATATGACCATCTGTGATGTGGTGGCCATTCAATTGGCACCAACTAGACCTTGGAATGAATGTATGTGTTAACACTCATGACAATTCTCATTGTAGCTTGCGAGTAGCGATAATAAACTTGTGCTAACAGATGGATGAACAACAGAAGATGGACAACAGACCAGACCATTAAGTTCTTCTTGTCTATGACCAGCAGAGCTAAAATAAATTACAAATTCCAATATCAGTTTAGTAGAGTATGAATCTTGTCAATTTATGACCATATGCTCAGAAATAGGCCTACCATATTTCATAGGTGGGAGTGAAATGGTCTCAGCCTTTTACTAATAAGCTCTATTAGGACAAAGAGAGAAGCAAAGATCATCGAAGGGACTGATGCTGTACTGTCTTAAAAGAATTTCCAGGATTTCAAGATAACACCATGTAGCAGTCATATTGGATGTAAGATCAACACCATTTTTATTTAAGAGTGAACTGGTCATGATTAGAACCCTTTCTGTGAAAAGTCCATACCAATATGACCATCTTTTCAGAAGAATTGGTGACAAGATTTTCAAAATGTTCATTGTGGCAGCCATATTGAATGGCTGCCTTGGTGTCCACATTTGAGATCAGATCAGCACCATTTTCATTCAGGACGAACTAGATATCATAATAAATATTCTGGTGAAAACCCCATTTAATGCGACTTTCTATTTATTAGGAGTAGCAACAAGATTTTCAAGATGGATGTCATAGTGGCCATACTAGATGTTAGATTGGCACCATTTTCATTCAGAAAAAGCTAGACATCATAAGAAGTCTTCTGGTGAAAAGCCAATGTTGACATTACTTTCCATCTAGGAGGAGTAGCAATAAGATTTTCAAACTGGCCTTTCTAGTGGCCATATTGGATATCAAATTGGCATAATTTTTATTTAACATCAACTACAAACCATAAGAAGTGTTCTGGTAAAAATAAGTTGCTGATATGACTTTCCGTTATAAAGTCTTTCAGGTGGAGTAGCAACAAAAAGACTTTCAAGATGGTCATATTGTGGTGGACATATTAGATGTCCAGGCGACATCATGTTTATTTAGGACCATCTAGACATCATACAAAGTCTTTAAGTAAAAACTGCATGTTGATATGACCATCCATTCAGGAGGAACAGTGATACTATTTTCAAGATGTCTGCTGTGGTGACCATATTGGATGTCCGAGCGGGACCATTTTCATTTAGGACCAACTAGATGTCAGAAGGGATGTTCCAGTAAAACATAATTGGGACCCAGGGAAAGCACTTTTAACATGGAGCAGTCATCCATAAATGCAATTTAGAATTATGTATCATTGTTGTATGAACTCTTTGAGTAATCAGATTACCCTGGGATATATATTTAACAAACTGCCTCCCTGGGTACCATGCATGTTTAAGTGGAACAGCCCTGAGAAAACTTCTGGCGAAAATCCCATATCGACAGAACTTTTCTGGTCAGGAGAAATAGCAATAATAATTCATGAATAAATCAGTATCAAAATGCATCATAAGGACGACAATTCCAAGTGCAAGTAGCTAGCACAAGTAAAAATAGTTGGTAGGGAAGACAAATTTTATATAAATTGTTACATTTTTACATAGGAATTAAAAAAGGTACAAAACCTAAAACAATAAGACACATTTAGATTAAAGTGAAAAGTATTACACCTGAAATTAAGTGTTTAAGTGGAAACATTACAATTCTTACACTTACAAAATAGACAATTTTCCAGGTTTGCAAGCTCTGGTGTAAATATGACAAATTCTGTACACTTTATACATAGCCTAGTAAGGCAAAAACTAAATATAAAGTTTAGTAATATCATACAATTTTGACTGCAAAATATATAATTCAATAGATTTTGTTTTTATTTTTGTCATTCACAATGCAATAAGTTTTCCATTTAAAGACTACTTTAACCAAACAATAATTTTGCAGAATACTCTATCTCTCTACTCCACTGTAGTTTTGTTTACAATACAAGGCAAAGACACTTATGAAATAAAACAGGTCACAGTATCCGACTTTTCAAATGGGTTAATATACAGTAAAGATTGTTTACGTTTCACATGGGACTGGGATTTTTAGAATGTTATAACTGAGAAATGTTATATCCAAATTCATTGTTTGTTTTCTTTCTTCAAAATGTTTATGTACTTTTCCATGTCAATGACATGCATGTAGTAAACAATTTATACTGGTATAATTACTCTCAGAAGTCGTATGTAATGGTAATACAATTTTTAAACAACATACATTTATATAAATACATCTTAACATGAGAAAAAAATGATAAACCAGCAAGTTCTACCATCCGATGAAGGTGTCAGCATATACGTACATGTATCAGCCGGTGAATCATAAAAATCACTTTCATGTGAAATCATCTTTGTTCAATTACTTGGTTGCTTTCTGGCAATCACTACTTTCAGAAACATAATCCCCATTGTACAACAAATTTACATTTTAATTGTTGGTATCACAGGTGTGACATTGTCACCATCAGAATTAACATAATTCAAGAAGTCAACATCCACATTAGTAGACCAAATTAGGCATCATGCACCATAGTGAGGGAACATCATTACCATTGCTATCACTGGTAATCACATGTTTACTCACTAAACCCTGCCTTAACAAAACAGTTTAAAACGCAATCTGTGAAAACATCATGCCATGCATGGTAAATCATATTGATTGCAGACAGTACATTTATTTCACTCTCATTTTTATTTTTGTCAATGCTTGCTAGGTATCTTTGGATTTTAGCACATTTGTACTTTGACTCCTATTCCTTATATTTTTTATTTGTAGCTTTGTGTCTAAAGAGACATTTTTTTCTTTTTCTGACTGGCAAATTTTCAGCTGTTTTCATAACAGTCACAACTCAAAATGAACACAAGAAAGATTTACTTCAAACTGCACTTAATTAGTCAACATACAGGTATAAAATGATAGCTAAAGGATATTTATAAATTATTCAGCCAAAAGAGTACAAAAACAGAAACATTTCTTTTCATGCTTTAATTGCATTGAATCAGCAACCCATGATTCTAAAGTACCGATTAGGAATGAGGTGTGAACATCATGCCTTTGTTACATGGCGTCTTTGTTAAGCCTTTATTATTTACCGATTATGAATGATGTGTGATTATGTTTTTGTTACCCAGCGCCTTTGTTGTTATGCCTGTTATTTAAATGATTCCCATTGTTTATCTGGCTTCAGCACATCAGGTGATACGACCTTCCGTTCAAGAGGCACAGCAATAAAAATAATGTTCAACATGGCTGCCATGGTGACTATATTGCATGTCAGATTGGCACAATTTTCACTTAGGACCAACTAGACATCGTAGGTCTTTCAGTGAAAACCCCATGCTGATACGACAATCCATACAAGTGGTGTAGCGATAACAAGATTTCAAGCTGGCCTCTGTGGTGACCATATTGGATGTCCAATTGGCATCATTTTCATTTCGGACTAACTAGACATCATAAGAATTTTTCTGGTGTAAACCCCATGTCAGTATTACTTTCTCTTCAAGGGGAGTAGTGATAACTAAAAGTACTTTTCTCCTACCTTTACCCATTTCCATATAGAAAATTCATGTTAAAAATTGTATTCCATACAATTTTCTGGAATTTCATTCTTATAATTCAGAAAGATGAATTTTCACTTAAATTTTGTAATAATTCCATAAAATCTTGAATAGTTGGCATCTCTGGATGATACATCTGTAATACCTAGTTTTATGACTCTACATGTAAAAATGTATTAGAAACAGTTTAACAAAGGTTTGCACAAATTGAAGAAATCTACTTTGCAGGTCACTTCGATCTACTTGCACTAATGAGCCTAGTACTCAGCCTTCTCATTATCTTTTAATGTAGCTGGTTCCAAATTTAATGAACAAGGCTAAGTCAATGCAACAATATGACCAGAAATGTTAGTTTTGGAAAAGTTGATGGTTCGGCTGATAAGTTGATAGTAATTTAGCTTGCGACCAGTTGATAATGGTAAGGCTGAGCACTATATATATATATATATACACGAGTCTATACAAGTTTCATGACTCTGCAAGTGAAAGTGCCTGAGAACTCGAGCTGACTGCAAACATTAATGCAAATCACTGGGCTGTGACCTACTTTTCACTGATGGGTGTAGTACTCCTCATGTTGCACTTCAATACCAAATTACATGAATTCATGGGCAATAGTATCCAACAAACTGAACTAAATGCAAACCTGTACAAAACTGGTGATGCCAGATGGACAGACATCATCAATCCTTAAGCCCAAATTACTTTCTAATCCAGCCTAAAGAAAAGAATTTTAGGATTGCTTTAAAACCTGCATGATGCCAGATTTAAAAAAGAAAAATGGTTTTCTATCGGCTTGTTTTCAAAGGAAGAACGTATACATTTTGGCTAAGGAACATGTATGGCAAATCTGTTAAGGTAAAAAAGTCTAAAAATACCAAATCTTGTCAGACAAACATTGCTTACAGAATGGATGCAGGGCCATACCATAATTTCACATATCCTTAGCAAAGTGAGAAAAAGAAACATTCTTTTTTACAATAATTGCATAAAAAAACATTATGTATATTTACAAATGGGATGCAGCATACTATCTCAGATAGGATTATGATTTAATTAATATCTTAACTTTCTGCACCAGGTTGTTTCAGAACTACCATAATCAAATGGTTGTTTTTTCTTGTTTTGTAAGAAGAAAACTGGAAGTATGCTAATTATAATGTACATTTTATTTTTTATTTTTTATTTTTTTCGGGGGGGGGGGGGAGGTGAAACTAATTTTAAGTCCAGGCTAAATATTCCCTCCTCCAGATAGTATTTGCAGGCCAGAATTGAAGAGAGGGTCAAGTCATTCAGAAAAGAATCTCGAAGATGTTGTGCATCAACAAGTTATTGAAATATTGGAAGATGGGGTTCCCTAATGACCTATATTAGCCCCATTATCCTGGTAAAGAGTCTGGGGCTGAGGCGAGGCCAAATGGTAGAGCTAGGCATTGAAATACCCCCTGGTCATGACAAAACTAGATGTATTTTCTGTGTGGAGGGAGGATGGAGATGTGAAGGTATGAATCCTAAAGATTGATGTAGACCATCCAATCACAGGGCATTATGGTGTTCCTGATTGAGGTGGTAGTCTCCATCTTGAGGTATTCTTCCTGAAGAAATCTGTTTAAGGTGCAATGGTTGATTACAAGTCAAAATTTTCCACCTATTCTCATCAGCAGAAAGATCCGGGAAAAGAATCCCAGAGTTTTGTCGTTTTCCACCTACTCAACTGCGCTCTTCCTCATAAGAGTGTGTACCTCTTCTCTTCTCAGTTTGGACTGGGGAAAGAAAATGGGGATCCATGATAGGGGAGGATGTTTTCAAAAATGAAGCTGGTATCCATCCTTTAAAGTGGAACAGACCCACACATCGTCCACGACGCCCAACCAAACCACTGAAATAAAGTGCTATATGAGAACCTTCTGGGATGCTAGGAAGAGGAAGACACTGCAGGAGATGGTGCAACACCATAGCGTTAATCACATCTCTACTTGAGGAACGGTGAGGAGTCCGAAGACTTTCTCCCTTGGACTCTCTGACTGCCTTGCCTAGTGAATGATGGGTAGAAGGGAGCTTTGAACTGAGGTTGCTTGTGAGACTGTTGACGCTGTGCCTGCTTCAAGAACTTGTGAGAATGTTCCATAGTGGGGGTCAGGGTGGATGCGCTTCTTGGCCAGTTTTGACAGGCCCTACTGGATGTATGACTGGCACCATTTTCATTTAGGAGTTGGTGAAAACCCTATGTTATAATGATCATCCATTTAGAGGGAGAAGTGTCAAGAATTTTAAGAGTCATGGCAGCCATATTGAATCTATGACTGGCATGATTTTTAGTTACGACCAACTAGGTATCATAACAAGTATACTGGTGAAAACCGCATGTTGATATAGCCATCCATTTGAGGAGGAGTTGAGATAACAATACTATCAAGATACGATTTTCCATTCATTAGGAGTAGCAATAACAAGATTTTCAAGATGGCTGCTGTGGTGGCCATATTGGACGTCAGTTTGGTACAATTTCATTTAAGACCAAAAGGACATCATAAGAAGTCTTCTGGTCAAATCCCCATGTCAATATGATTTTTGGTTCTAGTAGAGTTGTGATAACAAAATTTGTATGATGACCACCATGGTAGCCATATTGGATATCAGATCAGCACCAATTTTTTTAGGACCAGCTAGATATCATTAGAATTATTTTTAGTGAAAACTGCATCTTCATATAAACATCCAATCAGGAGGAAAAGTGATCACAAGATTTTCAAGATGGCTACTGTGGCCGTCATATTAGACTTCAGGTCATCACCATTTTCATTTTGGACCAACTAGACATCATAAGAAGTCTTTCAGTGAAAACCCCATGTTAATATGACCATCCACGTAGAAGGAGTAGTGATAAAAAGATTTTCAAGATGGCCACCATGGCGGTCATATTGGATGTCAGATCGGCACCATTTTTATTTATGACCAATTAGACATCATAGAAAAGTCTTTCAGCTAAACCTCATCTTGATATGACCAGCCAATCAGGAGGAGTAACAATAATAAGATTTTCAAGATGGCCACTGTGGCAGTCATATTAAATGTCCGAGCAGCACCATTTTCATTTAGGACCAACCATGGATGAACCTGTGTGTGAAGTTTCAAGGCAATTCTCCCAAGTAGTTTAGGAGGAGCAGCAATAACAAACTAATGGATGGATGGATGACACATGACAGACAACAGACCATTCCACAAGCTCTTCTGGTCAGCAGACCTAACTATTACTATCCATGTGTATTTAAAAATTGTACCCTGATGAAATGGGTATATGATAAATGAACAGACAAGAAAAGCTCATTTCAGTGCCAACCCTCAAACGTCCAGTCAAACATAACCTGGTGCAGAAACTTAACAGGGCATATTATGCTTATTTTTCTTCGAAAGCTTCCCATCTTTTCTGGGAAAGTTTCTGCTGT
Source organism: Margaritifera margaritifera (assembly GCA_029931535.1). Lineage (NCBI taxonomy): Eukaryota > Metazoa > Mollusca > Bivalvia > Unionida > Margaritiferidae > Margaritifera > Margaritifera margaritifera. Next base: position 18,232 of record JAQPZY010001008.1, read on the forward strand.
CTATTCTGCTCATTCATTTTTTTTTGTCCGTAATTGCTGAAACGTACACTGTAGAGTAGACACTGTCAAAAAGGTCATTAGTTCTTTCTTCCCTGAAAAATAACAAAAAAATTTCATAATTAGTTTTTACTTTACCAAACGAGATGGATACTAAACATGCATATTGTAATAAGTGAAAGACACTTACATTTTAGACAATGAAGTGCATAAGAAAATGTGCTGAAAAATGATGTTAAACCCACCAAACTAAACCATCTTTTCTTTCTTCGTTCGCATGTTTAAATTAAGCAAACAAAATTAAGCTTACACAGCAAGATAGTTATACTTATATAGTGACAACTTTTTGTGCTCAATTTTGCTCACTAGTTTGAACTTGACAAATGAAATGTTAACGAAATATAAAATAGACATATACTAAATTGAAACAAGGTCTGCAACAATTAATAATATTTTAAGAGAAACCAATATATATTGTAAAAAGCAAGTGAAATTTTTTCTGAAATCAACTAAACAGAACTTGGCAAAGTATTACTTTGTGGCTGACCTATTCATTGCTTAAACCTCTTAATGACCACATGTGTGTCTTATACAGTCCATATGTAATTCTTCTTTCCTAAGAAAGGAACAACAAAAATTCCAATTATTGGCAGTTATTAATATAAAATTACGTTCTTACAGGCCTAAAAGGGTATGAAAAATGATCATATTGAGTATCTCATCTAGTCTCTGGCAGGGTTAGACAATATTAATCCTATTCATCTAATACTATCCTAATACAAATAAAGTCAAACCTGTTCATGACCTTTATGAATTTGCCACCTTTGTATACAGCTAAAGATTCACTTACTTATGCTCAAATAGAACCCTTTATATGCAGATATATGTTATATGGAAGTGATCAGTATAGCAGATTTGACTAGCTTGTTTGAAATTATTTTTGTAAATAACCTTTATGAATGAAAGGGGTAATTCTCAGTATATACTTTCACCATACATGTAAACATCGACTACATTGGATATTCAATTGATTGTATTAGGAGAACCAATGGCTGGATATCAACTTTAACATCAATATTGTTAATTAACAGAAAAGCATGCAATCATATGTGGTTTTGTAATCTATAAAAAGTTAGCTGGTTGTGAATTAATCCACCTGTCATTGTTGAAGAGCTACTTTAGCCTAATGACTGGCTGGAGTCATCTGGCTCATCTGATGCTATGGCTGGGCTAGGTTGCAGCACTGGATCAGTGGCATAATCTGTACATGAAGATACTGCAGTTATTACACTTTCGTCATTTGTTCCATCTCCACCTCCATAACAAGAAGAAACGAATTACTTATCTACAGCATTTACATCCAGTTGTTATAGGAAATGTGAATAGGCACATTACATATGAACATTTAAGTTTTGTGCCACGCAAGTTAAAATTAAGTGCCACATTTTAATCATATTTAGCACCAGAAGCTTATAGACGAGTTTTATTCTATTGGGTAAGATGGGTGAAAAATATAAAGTGCATTCAAGCATAATATCTTTAATGACTTGATCTTTGCTTTCAAATGCCTCCTGAATATGCTTCATACAAGTACTTGATTGCTGTAAATGTCATGAAGACTTGACTCTACTGAAAAGTCACTCTTATGCAACTCCAATGCATGACGTCTTTTTTAAAATCCTGTATGTAAAAATACATTTGTCTTAAGATGCTCTCTTATGCTGTTTATTTTTTCTTTATTCTGTGATATTTTTAAGATAGCAATAATACTACTCATGCCCACATTCATATTCCATTTGTTGTCAAAATTGGGGTTATCAACAACTGAATGCATTGGGAAAAAAATTGTGCAGGGTACTAGGTAAACAAGGGTTAAAAAAAAAACAAGAAGGTTTAACTTTTTTAGATACGATCTGTTTGACTATTTTTTATGGGATCATAAAGTTATCGATAGTTTTAGGCAAGGACTCTAAACCAAACTGTATAATCCTATGCTAACTTACCTTTATCAATATTTAGGAGATGTCTACCCACTTATGTAACCTCCTGCAGGGGAAGAGGGTACTGATATACACCCTCATTCACACCTTTGCTGTGCCCCATGTGTTTATAAAAAAAAATTCTCTCATGGGTTTGGACTTCTAGGGCTGCATATAGTGTACTGATTATGTGCCGCTGCTTTGAAGCAGTTAGTAGTTATGGATGGTCCATCGCCGCTCCATCACACATACTTCTAATGGTATCCCATCCCTGGACATGAAAGGTGGAGCCTTGGGTATTGGGAAATGTATACATATTGGATTCCAATACTCCAACTTCCTTACGTTTGGTTGGATCGGTAAGTATCTGAAGCCCTTTTACGCAGTCTTTTGTTATTAACACTGGAACAAGGTGGCCTCCTTTACCAGGCTGGTATGCTACAAGCATTTTTTTAAACATATCTTTTTCCCAATGCTCCATCTTTTCTACGTGTGTAGAATCTATCCATCTTTTCTACGTGTGTAGAATCTATCCATCTTTTCTACGTGTGTAGAATCTATCCATCTTTTCTACGTGTGTAGAATCTATCCATCTTTCTACGTGTGTAGAATCTATCCATCTTTTCTACGTGTGCAGAATCTATACATCTGTTCTGCACTGCATCGTCAATGTTTGTCAATCTCAGTCTACATGGTTCTTCACGCATTAAAAAGGGTAAGTCGTGAGCAAACTGCATCCCTGAGGGAGACAAAATCCTTGGGTCCAATAATTTGAAATTCAGACGTTAATTCTTTTATAATGTTCATAGTCTGCTCCCTCACCTTCTGCCTTTTCATCTGCGTCTGCGATGGCATTTCCCATTAGGATTCTTACTGATTTTTTTAGCAGATAAAATAGTGCATTTCTGGTACCATGTTTTAACTTACCTTCGTCTAGAGTTGCTACTTCAATTGCGTGTTCTAATATACTAAAATTTCTTCTATCAAACATGTCCTCCGCTGACACAGGACCAACAGCCTTCCTTAAAAGAAAGAAATAATTGTCCCAGAAGTCTCATGTCGCAAATGACTGACTTCCTGGTTTCCATCGTTTTTTCAACTTTTCTTAAATTTTTCTGGTATAGTCTTCTTCCGATCAAAATGATTGTCGGGTCTGACCTACATATTTTGCCTGTCTCATCCTGCTGAAAGCGGCCAAGTACTTCTGTACTAAACTCGTCTGGTTTCTCCCCCAACCTGAGTACATCAAGGGCAATAGATGAAGGTCTAAATACTCCATCCTTCATACATGAGTCTTTGTGGCGATAATAAAAACGTCTTGTGTAAAACCCTTTACATTTGGAACAGCAGACAAGATCTTTTGGGCCGTTTCTCTCTGCTTCAAAGTTTGCATGCTCTTTGCACAGCTCTTGTTGGTTTTTTTTTTGAAAATCCCTTCTTTTCTAAATTTCTCGAAAGCATTTTTCCTTTCACTTGAAGATTTTTGAAGTTTTGTGGCCTCTGCAACTTCAGGGACATCCGGGTGCTTCCTGGCAATATGTCTGGCCAACTGAGTCTGAAGCAATCCACAAAATGGGCATCTACGACATGGCTTTAGATATTTCTCAACTACAAGAGAAACCTATCATTAAATTCTAAGTTTTTATAACATTTTATTTTAGTTAAGGCTATTAAGATTATAATCAAGATATAGGCCATCATTTAATTGTCATAGGGCTACTACATGTTGCCTCTATCCAGGAGTTCTAAGATGAACTGAATTACCCACACCCCCACCCCACCACCCTTACGGGACTTTTTCTGTAACGATTAAGTGCATTGTTGATTTGATTAAATATATGGATAACAGTTGCCTACTGTTTACATGATGCTTGTTATTTTATAAAACAGCATATCTGCTAATTTGTGATTAAAAATGTAGTAAGCTCACTGACTAGCACTTGTATTATTAGCATACACATGTTCTCTCTAGAACACACACATATTGATCAGGTTAAGTTCAATAGATCTGACAGCACTAACACAACATTAACAAGAAATGTTGGTTGCACATCACAAATGTGGAGCAATCTATGAGAAAAGGGTAAACTTCCTGTGTTGGAAACATTGGGAAAATAATTACTGATTTCTCTAAAGTTTACAAAGGTAATAAATAAAGTGAACTCTATCAAATGAATACATATTTTTAAAAATGTTTTTGATTTAATAATCAAGCTTAAACATGAGGTAAGCATACTAAATAAATTAAATACTCATGGAACAAATATTTACCAGAACCAATCAAAACATAGATAAGGTATTATTTAAAAATGCTTTCAAGGATTAATAATTGCTTTATCATGATAGACCAAAATTCTTTGAATTTAAAAAAAAGTGTGCAGCAGTTAACTTGGTAGATATAGTAGGTACAATCAACAGAAAGACATCCAAATGTTTATTTGCTAACAGTTTATATCACTGAGTTTATGTTTCACTCGACAATAATTCAAGTCTGTATCATGATACATTATCACCCGAGAAAATATTGCGATTCATCAATGAAATCGAACCACCTCAATGAAAAATGTTCACAGTATACATTATAATGTATACCGAGCAAATGAGATAAAATCTATAAAGCTAGGTTTTACGTTTTTTGTGTCAGTTTGGTACCACTTTATTTGTGTCATTTTTACCTTTGACTTTCAAATGGGACTGCATATGTACAGTGTAACCTCCTTTTCTTTTAAACTTTCTGCCACAAATATCACAAATGAACACTGAAAGTTTCAAAGTGGTCTTTAAGAAGAATTGTAGAATGAAATACATGTTGATAAAGCAGTGCAAACCTAGGGCGGTTCCCCAAAAATATGTGATATTGGGAAGGTTGGAGGGCACTTTCCATACAGCCAACCACCAATAAAATTTTGTTAGGAGTTTTATACACAAACACTGAAACATTTTGGACTACCGCCACCATCAAATAATGCTAAGTACCATCTGACACCCAAATCATATTTTTTGAGAATAGCCCTTAAGCAAAATGCAAGGATTGTAATTCAGAAACATACTGATTAGAAACATTCTATAGGTTTGGAATGAAAAGGGGATTGGAAATGAAAAGAAACTGTGCAGGGTACTGGGTAAAGCAGGATTAAAAGCTAAAATAGGGAAATGTTATGCAGGGTTTTAAGAAAAAGCATGGGAAAATGCGTTGCATGGTAAGCAGCAATATAACCTGTGCTGGGAAATAAGAAAAATACATGCAATTTAGGTTCTGCTATGCTGACATGCAGCACAGATGGTGACTGAAAAACACATATAAGCACAAAACCCCTTAACTATAAATACATTTAAAAGAAACGCATCAAAAGCTCTTCCTGTCATACTTAAGTACAATCTCCATAACAATCCTAAATGTGCCTGTATATAATTAGTATCCTGGTATTTGTTTTATTTACTTGTTTAAGTTGAAATGATTTAATTCTGATTAAAAGACTTAAAGCCATGCCGTTTTTCCTTTACAAATAAAAGAAGTGTTTATGTTATGAATAATGTGGTAATAAGATTCTTCAATATGTGACTATTACCAAAAGCACAATGAAAAAAGAAAATTTATCCTTACCAATCAAATGCTTTCATAAATTTATCACAACTTTTAATAGATTTATTGTAATCATTGTGTCTTATTGACTAATCAAACCAAATTACAGAATTGAAATTTGTGACAAGTATTTTATTTTACCATTAGTGGACCTGATATGGAACTAAAGGGATCTTTACTGATCAGATTGCATTAAATCTACATTTACTTTCAATGTAAGAATTAAGCACTTGCATATGCCTTTGATTACTGAAATTTGGCAATGCTTTTCTCATATACATCTCACTGACATGTGATATGGTCAAGTACTTATCTGACATATCCCTTGGAGAGAGTCAACACCTTACGATCAATTCATATTTGCTGAAAGCAGCACATTTAAACAGGTTTCTCACCAACATGCTGACCAGGCAATTCAGCAGCTTTCTCTACTGCATCCAAGTCAAAATCTTCATTCTCTTCAGTTTCTATATATAGTATAAAAAAGAATCACATTAGGCTTTAAAAATTATATAACTTACCTCACAGAAGATAATACAATGACGTACAACAATTTGGGGCTGTTCAAGAAATAGACATGTGCAGGAGGGTTGGAAGATAAGTTTTTTTGAAGACTCCACTTAACACCCATGTTTAATTAAAACATGCCTTTTAACCACCTCTAACTTTATTTGTGGAATAGACTGAAAATATCTTTTACATTTGCATGCTCCATCTTCTACCATTGAAAGGAACTGGGAGAAAATGGGCAGTTTCTATGAAAAACTTTATCAATAAAATGAAACTGACCTCAGTGGGCATTTTCCTTAAATATTAGGACCCAATGCACTGATTATTTGGTATTTGAGACCCATTAAACCTTAACCGTATGTTCCATTGTTCAGTATGCCTTTACCTTGACATCCCATCAGATTTTGAACCTGCATCTGCTGACAAATTGGTATTTGATTGGGCGTTTGACCTAGACCCTGCATTTGACTGCCAATATCTTCTGGCACTTGGTTTTGTGACAATTCATTGCCAATCTGATTGCTGCCCATTTCTCCTAACTGCATCTGGCTAACCATTAGTCTCTGCTTTGGTTCAATGGCCGTGTTGCCACTCTTATTTTCTTGAGGCTTTCCTTGGTAGGGATTAAATCTTTTCTGCAACTTTGGATGGTTCCGGTAACCTTGAAAGTGTTGCTGCATTTTGGAGATCTGAGAGCTGTCTTGCCTTTGAGTTGCTGGTCGTCCTTGTGAGTAATCAAACAGAAGATTACTGTTTGAATTAAATGCACCATATATAGACATCAATATAAAATAGAACCCTTTTAACTGTAAACAGAATATATAACTTTTATTAAAGAAGCCTCTTTAATACTTAGATAAATTTCTGCATAATCTAATAAAAGTTTCATTTGTACAATTCTAGACACTATAATTTTGGATTTGTGTAGTGAGATGCTCTTGCAGTATTTAGTATTGAAAATCATTTATGCTGTGGTTCAATGTATTTTAAGATCTGTGGCAAAAATGTTATTAATTGCATATTTTGAAAAAACAGTGTAAGATTTTCCTGGACAAATGCAACACTATATGGCCCTTCCACATCTGTGGCGGGGAATAAAGTTATTACTTCTGGTTTGCCAGACAGGTAAAAAAGAAAAACCTTCAATTATACAGTATATCAGGATAAATCAGCAATTTTAGAAAACAGTTTTTAAATTTCATATTTACCTCTCTATAAGAAGTTCTCCAAAAATGGAATATGTTCAGATGTTCTTTAATCTGAACCTGGTTCTGAAATAAATTATTTTAAATATATAAGAGATCATTTCTGTGTATAAGATGGGTTTTTAAAAAAAAAATATAAAAAAAAATTACTGTTGGTGCAACAAACAAAAACCTGAACATTCTGGTTGCCAATACTTGGCAACAATCACCAAATTACTAATTTTGGAACTGTTCAGTTTTCTATCCATTCTTGGGGTAACTATAGCACCGAGTTTAGAAAGAATGTCACACTGTCTCAAATACTTAAAAAATGGTGCTAGATATAGACCTAACAACAAAATCAATTTATTTTAAATTTAGAATACAACTCAGAGTATTCTGCTTAAAATAATTTGATACTGCATTCCTGAATATGTAAAGCTCTCATAATGGTCATCTTCCTTCAATGAAAACTGCCCTTAAATGAAAACCTCTTTTATCCAGACACATTCGGATTTTCCAGGATTTTCATTGTACAAGGTACCTTTATCTAACACAGTCTCTTTTATAAGACTGGAAGGGCCATAATTCAGTAGTAATATTATGAAGGTTCAATGTTTGATTCAGGGATATAGGGCCAATGGCCCCTTGATATTTTCTAAAGGGACCACATCAGATTTGGATTAGACGATATTTAATGTGGTTGCTATTCTTTTACATGAGGAAAGATGATGACGATTTCTTTTAGTAATTTCACACTGTGCAATTTATAAGACTGAATGTAAATGTAAGGTTAACATTAAAAAAATGTTTTTATTTGGATCTATTCTTTATCTGTATTCTTCTTACATCCAATTAAAGGAACTATTTGTCATTTTATTCACAGCAAAATTAGATGTTTATGATGGCTGCTTGTAAAAGACAGTCAGTTTAATATAGATAAGTAAAAAAAATTCTTCAACTTTTAAAAAGAATTAAATTACTCATGGTGCTTAACTTTTGTGCTAGCGAGTATGCTGTGGTCATTTCTCATTGCTGATGTGTTCTGTTTACTCATGCAAACTGTTTAGAATAGCAATTTGAATAATTTTATAAAGCAAACATATAATGACATGCAAATGATGTTTGCGAGACACCTCTTGTGAATATGTACATTTGCATATAGCGAGACTATGTTATTGCTAATCCCTGTTTAAATATAAACGAAGTTCCAAGGCGCAGTGTAACCAGTCAAGCTAAACCCCTCATTAGTCTCTTTCAGTCAAATACTCATCTACATAATGCACAAGCTATATGATGGGATGATGGGCATCGAGACATGAAATTTGCACCAAATATTTCCACATCTGCAGGGGTCAACTTAACATAGATTTGTTATTTGGCTTGCAGGGTCTGTTCACATTGAAATCAACTGACACTGCAGAAAATCAACTGGCTCTCCCAATCAAATGTAATAACAATTTCAGAAAATTTAACTGCCCTCAGTCTCAGGCCTCCACCTGTCAGTATTAACTGGCCCTGCTCAAAACCCACAGATTACAGAAAAGTGGCTAAATTGACCCCTACAATATGCTGCGTGGACACGTCTTTCATATTTGAGTGGGCCACCAATAATGCAACCTGGAGTAAACCCTAGGAGTTAGAAGTGGGGATAAAGTATGGTGAAACCCTGGGACCAATAAACTGCAGCATATATTCGATGCTCCACACCAAACTTCAGTGCAATGCATTGCAAAATTATTCCTGTGAAGCAAGAGGTACAACCAAATTCAAAATCACCTTTGAGCAATGACAAGAAATGGACATTACAACCGATATTTCTTGCCTTTTGCAACAATTCTTGATGATCAAAATCATGGATAACAAAGTCTTGATACCCTCAATAAAAAAGACACTCTCTGTTAAACCAGGCTAAACTAGAAACATTTCATGGAAACTGGATGCCTCACACTGTAAAGGACATGAACACAAACAATAACCAAGGTGTGACAGATGGATAAGGATAACACGTCATGCATGTATCATTGTTGTGGTGAGGAATAAAAAAGTATTGTCTCCAAAAATATTAGGTGTAACTTTTACCACTTTCTCTGGTGTCTGGCACATAGTCTTTATCTACATCAAAAGGATATTCATCAATATCTGAAGTAAAAACAAAAGACAAAGGTTACTGGTGAACATGCCCCTGTATGCCAGACAGTAAAATAGCATTTCTTACATGATCATTCTACTTCTTAACAGGTCAGGGGTTGTAAACCCTTGTGAAAAAAATTTACTTGCCTGGAAAAAGATCTTCTCACACACCTATAACATAAATATTTATGTTGACCATGTTGACAACCTAAATATGACTGAGGGAAAGATTGTTTTCTGGAACTTCTTTTTGTGAACCTTCTTACACCAACTGTTAATAGTTACAAACTGGGGCCAGCCTGCTCTCCCTCTGGAAAGTGCTTCTTAGTACTGATCATTAATAGCAAAATACTTGAATGAGCTTGCATTCACACAGTTTGATTAGACTATGCAGTTTAGAACACCGAAACTAAAATTTCCTGATGATCAGAGGGACAGTGCCATATCTTTCAACTAAATTCAAGAAGAAAATGACTAGCTACACTCGTTATCTATTTTTACAAGAGAAATGGGTGACATGCAAATAATATATACGCATTTGTAAACAATGGTGTAAACAAGTTCTTTTAACTTTGAAAACTCCCCCTAGAAAAAAATAGAAAATGTGCTGCTTACTCTAAACCTCAACTTTTTCTTTTTAAAACACTAAATTCTATGATCAAAGAAGGGCCAATGGAGATCATTACATAAATATCTAATAGGATGATGTGTGTAATATAACATAATAATTTTGCACACAAAAAATGCAAAATAGAGAAAATTGGGAAATTCCAGCGATTTTCATGAAACTATATCCTGACAATTTAACAAAAGAGCTGAGCCAGGATGATTTCCAACAAAGCATGCATATAATCACATAGAACAAAACTGTCAAATGGGCCTATGTGAGAATGACAATGACAAATCTTTATTACATTCAGGTTGCAATACACAACACGAGATAAAATATTAGTGTCTCACTTTCACTGCATGTACATAAGCCATGGACAATGTGAGGTTTAGCCTGTGTAGCATGAGAAACTGTAAACTGCCATACCATAATGAACTCAAGAACTGACAGAGCAAAGTGTACAGTCAATGTTTTCTCATAGTCCAAGTGTTGCTAAATTATTTGTACAAAACACTAAATCTGGTCTACCAATGAAAGTGTAATCAACCTAACCAAGATTCTAGGCAATCATCTTTTGTAGTGCATGCTTGCTATTTAGGAACATTGTGGCTCATTCTAAACAGGTTCATGTCACAATTAAAACTAATTTCCAAAAAATTAAACATCTCAAACTTAACAGTCAAAGTGGATTTTACAGGTTAAGATTATGGTCTTGCACATTTTGTGTCACAAATGATATGATTGAGACATTTATTAAAATTGAATCTAGAAAGGAATGCAGCTTTTAAAAAAGGTTAACTGTTAAAAGCATTCAAACACACAAAAGAAACAAACAATTTAAACAATCGTACATGATTAGACTGGTTATGGCTAAGGCTGTCATGTTTACAAAAATAATTTGCAAATGTTCATACAACCTATATAACACACAACAATTCCATTTAAACTAATCCACCTGCATGCCAGAACTGTCACTTTGTGCCTAATGTGGTTTGTTTTCATTAAGGTTATTGATAGGAATAGTCTTCTTAATCAAATCCAAAATTACATATTTTCCAAAATAAATTAGATTACTTAATAACATTATTTACCTGTTTACTCAAGCTTTTGCTTGAATTTTGACAGAACAACTGCTACATGTATCAAGAAACGTCAGCAAGATGAGGTGTATTCTGTAACACGGATTGACTCCTTGCTCTAATGATTCCATAAATTACAATAATGTTATCAAGATTAAAGCATGAATCAAGCTTAAACTTCCATATCCAGATGAATTGAATTTGTACTGGTCTGTAAATTTCCTTATTAATAATAACCTTTACATGTAGACCAGAATTTAAAATGTATATTTCATGACTATACTGTTGAAAAAAAGTTTTGCCCATCACAATATTGATCATTGCACTGGTGCTACCCTCAGTGTCGGAAACCTTTGAAAAGCACAGATAATATTTAGCTTTCTATTTGCTGCTGACATCAACAATTGTGAAATACTTCCAAAATGGAAAATGTTTGCCATACTAACTTTCAGCTATTTTGAATCAGACTGAATACAAAGATACGCCATTTTGTCATGTGCTTCATTTATCATTTAAATGGCAGGCAGGTTTTGTAAACATTTACACGGATAACATTAAACGATCTTGTTTACACATGTAAACATGACAGCCCTAGTTATGGCTAGTTTGATACGACGCAAGCAGACTCAAAAGTATTAAAATCACAAACTGCACGAGTATGTTTTTTGTCTTGCTTATGTTTTCTCAAAGGTAAACTCGTGCAAGTTGCAAACATTAGTGGTAAACATAGACTGATCATAGCCAAACAGTTGCACTAAACACAGAATATTCTTATATCAGCACTGCTGAAGACTCACATTTTAAGGTGATTTTGGTAAAATATGCATCAGAATTACTTCTCATGTAAGACATTTATATATTGTTTGCAATTAGTAAATATTTGCCAGGACACTAGAGAAAGCCTTCTATCCCAACTGTAAATAATGCAGAATCGATTTCCTTCCCTCATTTTCTGGCAATTATTTAAACGCAGTAAACTATGCATGATCCTTATAGAAACTTACAAAAAGAAGAAATGTCATATATGATACATAATTTTATGTCATACAATTCAGGTTACATCTTCACGTTTTCCAAATTCCATTAGTTATTACAAGTTACCCATGTCACTTAATTTTGAAAACGCCTGATATGGGGCAATTAATTTCCATATGAATGGATCTAGTTCCTCATTGGTATTGTGTACAAAATATAAATGTAAAATGATGTAAGGCAAGACATTCATGTAATCTTTGTCCCGCAAGTTAGCAATAGCACTGAAAATATGAATTGATGTTGTAATTGTGTGACAATGACTGAGACATAACATTATGACAGCTAAAGAACATTTGTGTACACCAGCCACAAGGAGGGACAACAATATTATGCTCAATGACTGAGACATAACATTATGACACCAAAACAGATTAACAAAATTGTAGCAAGAATTAGGTCAACAAATGTACATTCCATGCAATGTCAAACACGAGCAGGAAGTTTTGAGATTGGCATAAAACTGACCTGATTATAGCACATGACATGACACACTTTATGTCCCAGACAGGTGAAAAATAATTTAAAAATTGATTATTTATTTAGCTCTGAGGATCTCTGGGCAATATGACAGGAGTTCATCTTGACACCCTCAATGCGGACATTATGACAGGAGTTCATCTTGACACCCTCAATGCGGACATTAAAATAAAACTTAGGAATATCCTTAACATTTTGTTTCAGAATTTCAGTTTTTACATTTATTTTACTTATGATTAAGTAAAATGTGAGCATATTATCTCTCTCTTATTGAATAATGACATAAGCACAACTGGAAATTTTGTCTATTGTTTCTTGAAATAATAACCTTTTTTTTTACAGATGTAACACATATTTCATGACATCAAATTCTGAACATAGTCCATATTACAAAAAACTCACACAGGTATCAAAGACATGCCCATTTTTTTTTAAACATCTGATGTACATATATATACCAGCAATCTCTATCATCATTTTGTTTTCAAATCTTAAAGAAATACTCAACATGAACATTTCAGAACTCATTCTGAATGTTGCTGATATTCCAGAAGTATTAATTTACACAACCAAACAATTAGAGGCAATACTTTCTATGTGAGTTTCTACTCTTGTCAGGTACCGGTACAATTACAACTTGGCTATCAGCACTGATGAAGAATATATTTTTTTTTTACAAAAACAACTGCATAATAAAATTAAATTACAATGTTGACCCATTCAATATGGCCGTTTTTACAGAATTCTTTTAAGTTTATCTGTGGTTATTGTGAACATGAGCATTTAACAATCAATTTTACAGATTTTGTTTCATATGCTTTCATTTTTTGCATCACAATTATGTGAAATATAAGAATAATGATACCAAGTTGATGTTCCTTCTGTAACAGACTAATATAAACTTAATTGCAAAGTTACCAGAGTGGGAAAGGCTTTCTTCATTTTTTTTCTAAATGACAGTTGAAAATAACTATTATATAATTATAATTTTAGTAATTATTGATAATGACATACCATAAAACAAGTCAATCACAGTTGCGGTAAAGAACAATTTTATGTTATATACAGGTGTTCTTTGTATATTTTGGGGAATTATTTTATTTAGCAATACATGTAGTCAAATATTCTTTGAAAAAAAAATTGTCAAAATGAGACCCAAGTGGGTATGATATTGCTCACCTGGCTTATGTATTTTTACAGTGTATCACTTCACTAAACTAATTCTACACATTGAAGATCTTGATAATACAAAACTAATCAGAAAATCTAATCAAAAGCTTAGAAAAAGGCAATTCACTGACACAAAAAGGACAGACAACAGCTGTTTTTCAACTTACCTCATTTCTCCAATGCATATTTTTCTCACCGTAATTGTACAATATCTCTTCTCCTTCTTCAATGTCTCGCACCGTGAAAAGACAAAGATGAACTAAGTCATTAAGACTTATTACTTCCATCGTGCTGTTAATTTTGGAGTCTGGCGCATCATTTACCATTCTCCCCATTCTGTTGTATTCAGTGGCATCAATGCTAATGGAGAAATTGTTTCATGATTTGTTAAATGTATTACAACACAAATGTCTTTGAAAAAAAAAAAGCAGGACTGTGACTAAAGCACAGGGTTCAAATTTAACACTCGCCTACTTGCAAAATGAAACATTACTTGTGGAAAATATGAGTGATGATTTCAAGGTCTTGCATCTGTTTGCAAGTTCTTAATTTTCCAATCATGTAAAGCAAATCATTTGTAAAACTCTTTTAAGTATCTCAATATTTCTGCAAGAACACATACATAATTTCAAAAAGTGAAACAAAACAAATCATGTTTGGGCATTGACACATGTACCTTGGCTGTAAGATCAGCTGTTTAGCATGTAGCCTTATAATGTGGATATATCTACGATATCTACAGTGCACCAAGGCACAACCATTGTATTTCCAGGCAAATCAGGATATATTTTCCACTTACAACCACTTTGTTCACAAAATATGTCAATATGTCTGACATTTGCATGCATTATTTGCTGACATACTTCTGATGGCTTGTCACGCTTTTGTTTTCGTAAGATGGCCAATCAGTTATTAGTGACACATATTATCATGACAACCCTATGAAAACAAAACCGTTTCGCTATATATGTTAGAATCTTACAGAATCTGCAATTGACTTAAACACTTTATTATCATACCTTTTCCAATAATCACATGGATGTTTCTTGTTGAAGGCTGACTGTTCATTAAACTTTCAAGGTAAAAAAATACTAACTAGGTGTAATCAGACTTCTTTCATAATAAATAAACTTAGCTGTACATATATGTATATTATAAATGAAAAACTTCAGTTGAAGCTGTAAATAGTTAACCATTCACAACAAAATGTATAGATTACAGTTGAAGTAAAAACTAATTTGTATTTGAAAAACTACCAGAAGTAGGACTTTGCAAGTTTATTTATTCTCCAACTGCAACAATACAAACAATACAAGTGGTTAAAACAAGGTAAAATTCTAGCATTGAAACCTGTTACATATATTATGTGTCTTCCTGCATTGATTTCGTTCAGTCAAAAAGTGTTTGAAAATGTAACTGTAATGGATAATTTTGTGTATTTTATATTTAATCTTCCCAAAGCAGCAGTTACAAAGAACTTCCAGGAGTTTTCAAGGAGTATTTTTTCTTATGGATACTGAACTGTCTCTATATGTATCTCTGTTTATCACTGCATAAACTGGTACAAAAGTAGATGAAAAATCACATAACTATTCTGCGTGCATTTAAAGAAAAGAAATGCTACTCCATCTGGTAACTACCCATGCAATGTGTAATCTTATTTTATCCCACTGTGTTAATTATTTATTCATTTATTATATTTGGAAATACATAAATATTAAAGTTCAGATTTTAAAAAGTTGTATGTTTTATTCAGTTTTAATATGTTGTATTCTGTAAGATAAATTTAAAATTTTTATCAAATATTCAATGACTTTTCAAGAGTAAAACCAACTTTTACACAATTCATCGAGTTTTCAAGTCAACCACTCAAATTAACAGGTATTTTCGTGGTTGTACAAAGCGTGTATTCTCGAGGAAATTGATTTGATATACAAAAAAAAATTGTACTGTCTTCACCTTTGGGCAAAATCAATGTTTTTTTACCTTCAGGTGTTTTGTGACTTTAGAACTGAATTTAGTGTTCATTATCACTTCAGGCACTAGTCACTAAATCCAGTTTGATGGCCACATAAACACTCAAGCTAATAAACATCATGACTGCACTTGAGTTATATTACTATATGTATACTAGTTAACTAGTTAAAGTATCAAGCAAATTATGAACAGTAAAGACCCATTCCACTCCGCTTTTCAATTTAATGCATAATAAATATCTGAATGAATTTAGTGTATTTTCTGAGATGTAAAAGCTGCATATATAAAAACCTATTTCTAGATATGGTTCCATTCTTGGGCAACTAGCAAGTAACTAGCTCATCTTTTTAAAATTATTTCTTGCATGAAGGTGAAACTACGATAATATATACAACTGAAATATATTTTGTTTCACATATTAGCTCTATTAATGAACATTAAAATCAATGGAAATTCAGCTATAAATGAAATATACCTGTCTTTGCTGACAAATTTATTTATATTAAATAAAAGATTTATGTACATTACATTATCTTACTCTTTCCCTCTAGTACAGATGTCACTATATTTCTGATATAAATATTACTCCTACTAATAGTAGTTGCTTTATTATTACAGTATTCACTTACCCTCCCATTTGTTTGTACCTCCATACCAATTTTTGAAATGAAAAGCATCAAGAATATAAAAAATGCACAAGACATGGTCGTTTCATTTGTCAATTTATCATTTCTAACCTGATTATTGCCAGGTGGTCACTAACACTGTCAACTTGTTGGCATTTCAAACCAAATGGGAATTTCTTTAGTAACAAGGCCACCATATTTGTGTGGACAAGTCTACTTTTTCAGACAAAAGTCTCTCATGTAGTTCACAGTCTTCAATAAACTCCGAAAAATCCCGTAAATTTCCGTAACTTTGGGAGTAACATCCCTTTAAACATATGTATACAAGAGTCACACCTTTTTATTTGTTAAATTTTTGTTAGAAATATTAAAACAAGAAATTGCAAATAATGGATGCAGACAACAGTTTTACTGAAAATGGATTGGTCTAGAAATCAGAAAAGGACAGTGAGCAGTCTGTCATGTTGTTTACATCGGCAGCTTCCATTTGGTTTGAAACGTGAACAAGATGACAATGTGAGGGACCCTCTGGCGACAATCTGGTTAGAAATTGTAAATTGATGAATGAAATTACTCAGTTTTGTGCATTTTTTAATATCCTTGATGCCTTTCATTTTTAAAATCGGTAGGGGGTTACAAACAAATGGAAGAGTAAGCGAATACACTAATATTATGCACTAAGTTTTCTTTTTTTGTACTCACCAGTATCTTTTCTCCTTGAAAGAAAAATAAAACAAAAAACAACCCTCTCCCACCCTGGCATGCTTTTGCTCTAGCTCTTTGGATTCTTTCCTTCTCAATAAAGAGCCACAATATTGTAAAAGGAAATCTCCTTTTGTAAATTTTCTTGATGCCAGTACTCCATAGCCTAAAATTTGAAAAGAAAAAATATTGAGATTCTGGGAAATACTTTACGAAATTTTTATATGCTATCTTTTCACTCAAGTTTTATATTTCTATGAATCATGTTAATTTTAGCTGTGATAAAATGTTCAGTAGTAACTGTCTATCATAACATATGAAGAGTCTGGGATAGCAAAAAGCAGTCAGTTAACCATAATAATATCTTTAATGACTAGATCTTTGCTTCCAATTGCTTCATGAATCTGCTTCATACAAGTACTTGATTGCTGTGAATGTCATGAAGGCTTGACGCTACTGAAAAGTCACTCTTATGCAGAGCTCTATACAGTGTATAGCATTTTGAGGAATTGGATATTGTATCCCCTTGTTTGAAACTAACTGTGTTTTGTTTTGTTTTTAACTCTCAATTGAGCATTTGTTTACACTGTACAACAAACAAGAGTCCCTTGATGGGTCTGATGCTCTCTACTGGCCTAAAAGAATTTCCAGGCACTTAAGAGAAGACCATTTCTTCCTTTTAACTACTGAATGCTGAAACCATATCTGATATTCTTCAGCAATAACAAGATTTTCAGTTAGCTGCTGTGGTGGATATACTGGGTGTCAGATTGGCACCAGTTCCATGCAGGAGCAAGAAGATATCATAAGAAGTCTTTAGTAAAAAACCCATGTTGAAATGATCATCCATTCAGGAGAATTATTTAATAATAAGATTTTCAAGATGGACACTGAGTTGGCCACACTGGTTGTGCAAGTGGCACCATTTTCATTTAGGACCAAGAAGACATCATGCTAAGTCTTCTGGTAAAAACATCACAACATATGACTTTTCATTCAGGAGGAATAGTGATAACAAGATTTTCCAGATGACTGTTGCTGTGGCCATATTGGACTTCAGATCATCACCTTTTTAATTTAAGAGTAACTACAGATCATAAGTCTTCTGATGAAAACCCACATGGCAATATGACTCCATTCAGGAGGAGTAGCAATAACAAGATTTTCAAGATGGCTGCTGTGGTGGCCATATTGGATCCCAAATCGGCACAATTTTTACTTAGGACCAACCAGACATAATAATAAGTCTTTCAGTATACACCTCATGTTGGTATGACTATCCATTCAGGATGAGCAACAATAACAAGATTTTCAAGATGGCCACTGTGGCAGCCATAATTAATGGATATCAGATCAGCAACATTTTTATTTAGGACCAGCTAGACAAACCATAACTTGCAAGTCCATAACTTGAAAACTTTGTATACTTAAATGTTTCGGTAGTATAATTTTTTTAATCACTGTTAAGTCATCCCCTCATTTTTACATATTTTTTTACAAATTCATGTTAATTTTACTTAGTGATAAGTATAGACCCTGTGGCAAATGTTGACTGAATGTGTCTTTCAAGTCTGTAAATTTATAATTTCCCTATCACGAACCAAGAATGCTGCATTTGAAATAAGGGGAACCATTTATAATATGCTCTAGGAATGCTACACCAAAAGGCTGTAGGAGGAGCAATACGATACAATGGTGGATGGATGAAGGTGATCACAGTATTGGCAATACTGTTTTAAACCCGAATGTAAACAATGATTACATAGCTCACCTCCATGAAGCTTGTACAAGCCTCTATTGTAAATGTTAATTATCATGCAAATAGGAAATTCATATTAAAGTGATCTTTACAACAAAATGCTGGCCCCTTTTCTAAGTAAAGCTTTATTGTTTTTCTTATTTTAATATTTATAGAATCAAACTTTTCATCAGGACTATACAGCCAGTATTGCAGACCTGCCAACATTAAGTAGACCTCAGTAAGGCAGTCTATATTTTTCCTTAAGTTTGACCAATTTTTGAAAGGTGTAACTACATATAGTGCTCTGCTATTGTCAAATTGAAAAGCATGGATTTGAAAAATTCAGAAGTGTGCTCTCATGCATTCAACTAAAAAGTTTGTCAAGTACATGTAGGCCTTAATGACCTCCAGTTCAGTTTCAGAAACTGCAGTTCCAAACCACATGGAGGTCAATGGCTTCTCTGCTAGATCTCTCAAGTTGATGTAATCCATTTTGGTTTCTTTTCCAAATTCCCTGTGGCGGTGGTAAGCATCTCTCCTGCAGTGAGCAACAGTACTCACATCAACACATGTCCAATAAATGTACCCGGGATAATTTTGCCTTTCTTGCTTTCTTCCCAATCATCTTAATATTCCTTTTGATACTTCTGTGCTGAAATTTTGAAGAGGCTGATTGTCCCTTTCAGGACTAACAGTATTAATTATATGGAAAAATAGAAACCAGTCTAGAAATGGGTGAAGATAAAATAGAGTATGTATGTGTTTGGAGGGCCATGATTGGTCGATAATGAAAAATAACATTTTATTAAAAAGAATCTTTTGCAAGCCTATCCTATCAGTAGCTGGAAAAAAAAATTGGGATAATGTTCTCTTTATTGAATTTCAGTCCTTTTATAGACTTGAGATTGGAACACTCATTATTGAAATTAGCACTTACCTCTTTAGGTGTGGAACTGAAAACACATTTCATTCACATGTAGATCGAAAAAAATGCTATGGCTTATATGGTTTTCTCAATGCAGAAGGTTGCATCAAGGATGGGCCTATGCTGAGAAACATGTTCGATCATTAGCATTTTTAAATATAAAGTTATTGAATTTTTAATATCATTGTGTCTCCATAGGTTTACAATGAGAGTTGAATTAGTACTCTGAGTCCTATAGAGAACAATAGCCTTGCAGAGGTTCCACATATGAATGTACAATTAAGTTACTATAGATACAAAATTCATTCATCAACTCAGAACAATAACAACTACTTCATCAACAAGACTCGTGAATGAAGTACCTCATGCACTTTCGTATTTTCTCCAAATACTTATTGATGATATGTGCATCAAGCTCTCTCATATCATCATCTAATTTCTGCCAAATCGGTGGCAGCTGTGCAACCTTGCAAATACTTCCATATGCTTACAATTGTCACTTCACAATGCACTGAATGTTTATCAACAACGATATAAATATTAAAACACATTATTCTGTATAATTCTGCATTATTCGTTGAGTTAGTGAACACAACCTTTTCCAACTGGTCAATACTAGCCTGAGACCTACAACTTTTGTTATCATCAGTAATGAAATCAGTGCTTGGGGGGCAATATGCCAGACTAGATCCACGTGTGAAAAGACAATAATCACAGTAATTTTCATGCTGAGTGGATGAGTGGTTTAACACCTGTCCATTTGTGCTGTGAGCATTCACTGTACATGTACCTTGTCAAGTGCAGGATGTTGATAGGTACTCAATTACACTGTTCATACCGATCAGGAGAACTGAAATTCAATTACTTTTTAATGACGAGTTTTCAGTTTTCAATGATTACTCTCAGTATCAAGTATTCTATTACCAGTTAATAATTTAAATACAAGAAACAAAAATGAACACAATAAAGATATAAATAAATGTAATGAAATATGGAACGCAAATGATAATAAACTCATTGTAATTGCACCCAAATATTAAACACTGCTCTTTAGCTGCTGTAATTTCTCCTCCAGCAGCAACTCTAGTACTTTCACTTGCTCCTCTTTTTCTTTTCCTTTTTCTTCTGAGTCTATTGGATTGAGACATTAGTGTGATTATCCCTTTCTCTTCTGCTTCATCTGCCAGTTTACCTGCTGCCTGGAAAAGGCTGCTAACATCCATAATATTTCAGCCTTCAGCACATCACTGCTTTGTATGAAACCTGTCACTGAAACTGCACCCCCACTGTCAGTCGTTGAATTTGTAAAACCCGTTGACAAAGTTGAAACTGGCTTTTATGATGCAGACGACAGTAATGACAAAGAATTAAATGACGTTTGCACTGACACTATGAACACTAACATCGAAACAGCAGGCTCGTGTGTTCTCATTACTATCAGCTTCGGGCAGCAATGCCCATTCCTGCAACATCGATGTTTCTCTTGCACACTATACAAAGCACTCTATATTTTGAAGTCACCTTTTCACAGACACATTCTTTTCTTGCAGCCAACTGTTGTGGAATGTGCACTTTCCAGGCATTTTGCGATGACTGCTCATTAAAAAAACTCTGTTGCTAATGAAACACATGAAGTGAAAGAGTGCACATGCATTAATTACATCATGTAAAAGGGACGCTATACACAACGTATGATTACTTCACGTGGATTATCATCATAGCAGAATGGCTAGCTGATAACAGAAAAATCAAACTGTACTTCCAATCTTTGTGCAACATTAAATACAGGACTAAAAAGCTAAATTTTCCATCATATCGGTATTTTATTCTTAAGCAAAATCACTCAAATTCAAGACCTTTCAATGACCTAGGTGAAAAATCAATGACTTTGAAGGCCCTGAAGTGAGGTGTTCGTTTCTCAATGATTTTCAATGACCTTTAATGACCGTGCGAACCCTGAATTAACACAATAAACAGACCAATTAACCATTAAAGGAAATTACGATTTATAACCACTTCTTAACAGTTATGTTAGTGATTGGCAGTAATTTTCACTGATTAGTGAGAGCTGGGTTTTAGGGGTCCATCGGCAAAATCACTAACTTTGGGATAGCGGATTAGCATTGATTTTGACATAAGCCTAGAAGAGAAACAAGCCCTTGAGGATGACACTGCTGACACAGAGAGGACATTCTCCATTCTACAGAAAATCCAGAGTGATTCAAGGGGAAGTCTGGACCAGAAAACTATTGAGAGCCTGCTAAGTGTGAAGGTTAACAATCACAGTGAATGTCACCAGTGATCCTGTGAAGGAAACTAAAAATGACTGTGAATTTTATAAAAAATCTTAGCAGTGAACTGAGATGTACATCTCTTCCTTTTTCATTTAATTAACAATATACTGGCTCATATTAACTAACTATTATTGTAACATTTTCCATCAGATTCTGAATCTGAATCATGTTCAAAATTTTTGTTTTATTATAATATGAAGAGAATACATATTATGTGACAAAATGAACTTGTTTTGATTTCAATCCCCTTAAAGCAAGTAAAATTTATGCCGATAAACAAATCTACCTTTTTAGAAGCCAATCTACTGATCAAAATTTGTAAATCTACTGGTTTGAAATCCTGGTTCTGTCACAGGTATGCAAATTGGTCCCTCCTCCCCCGAATCCCCTGTACCATTTCTAAAACATAAATACCTAAACCTTTCCCAACCTTTCCACAAAATATTAATCATTTTCTTGGCATACTTCTCATTTTCAAAGTTGGTTACTGATGTGCAGATTATATCTGAAAACAAAATGATGCATTTTTTCTATGATGCTAATATTTATAGTTTAGAATAAATGTGACATGTACCCTTGTATGAGAGAAATCTGGTAAAAATGTTAAAAATGTGAGTGTGGAGACAGCTCATTTTATAACAGCATCAAGTGAAGACTCATCTCATAATATACTCAGTGATTAAACTAAATAGAAAAATTTAATTATGTCTGCCAATTTTGTGCAGACATCCCCACAATTTATGAAATGGCAGGAAGTTGGTCCCCGCAGGTTACTTGAATAAACATTTCCTGACTTTTCATTGACAAAACATTTGTCAAACATTACACACACTCATCGGTTATCTCCCCAGAAATTTCTGATAGGACTGGGGTAAGTTCATGGTAGTGTCATAAAATGTTTTCAAAAACTTGTTATCATCGTAAAGGTTAAAATATTAATATCAATGAAATATAAAAGAAGTACATATGTTTGTATAGTATTCTTTACTTTCCCAAGTTATAACACGATTTAAGGTAAAAACTTGTTAGTCAATGATAAAACAATACAAGTTATATTTATTCCAAATGTCAAAGACATAATGTGGTTTTAAATTCATCTGTGGAAATTATGACGATTCTAGAAATACATGTAGTCTACAGTTACAGATTTTATTCTTTTGTCTGCAATTCTCACAAAAGGATGACCCCTATTAATGCTGCAAAATAATGATTAAAAAAATGTTGACACTTAATTTAGTATGTGGTACATTCCATTTGCAAACTATCTGTTTATTGCTGGAGAAATATTTCAAATATATACATTTCATTGCGCAATGCCCACATGATATATCGTTTATCAATGAAACTTTTTTTTTTGCTGAGAGTATAATTATGAAAATATAAGAGCAACTCATGACTTTTCAATTTTCAGTCACATGTTCCAGAAAATAACAAGACAACAATCACAACAACTGCCACTGCTACTACAATAAAAATAAAAATAATAGATTCTAACAGTGACAAAGGAATTGTACACCACCCACCCCATCAAATCACCCATTGATAACTTGGGGTGAAATGATACACCTCTGCCACATATTGATATGATTCACAAGACAAAGCCTAGGTTACAATACATTATCGATACACATATAAATTTTATGGTCTTTAATCTTTAGAAGGTATAGTGGTAGGGTGGTGCTGTTTTATGTGTCGACATATTGGTTTCTTTGAAGTCGGATTTTTACTCCATATATAAAATTGAAACATGATTCATTTGGTAGGTTGAACAACAGCACTTTTCAATCTCTAATGCAGTGTTGCACCTAGGATCCAACGGTCAGGGGACACTGTGTCCCTCAATCTCCAGAATTGGTGGACACGCAACATTTTGTAGGGATAAAGGAATATTATAGTACATAATCCACTAGAAGTGCTAACAAATGAGATAATCTTATTTGCTTCGACAGTTTTGCTACCTTAACTTTCTCGTATTTTCCTTGGAAATTTACATGATTGCAAAGAACGTTTTATGATTTGATCAAGTACCTCATGAAAACATCAACATGTTTGAATATCTGGTTAACCTGAAATCTGAAATGAACTGCACCATTGAATTTAAAAAATATAAAAGTATTAAATCAATAATCAAATGACAAATTGTATTTGCATAAATTGGTACCTTTTTTCATTATTTCAGCCTGAGAATAAATTAAATCTTCACTGCCGTAGGCGTGACTTTAACCTCGAAAATACGTTACAATAGCGGCGGTCAAATACTTTAGCAACTCTGCCGACTACCACAAACCTTAAATGTTTTCATTGCCAGATTCATTGTTTTGAAACGGATATTCGTTGTCATCTTACAGGTTGTATCAATCTAGCGACTTTGGCCATTGCTTGCGCCAACATAGATGTGGATGCACATTCGCGAAGGAAAAGTGTAGGCATATTTGTGAACACTTGCATTACCGTCAGACCGACTACTGAAAGCAGCAATGATTACATGTAATTAAAACTATATTTCACTGTCCAATGGATTTAAAGACAGTAACTTGGTTGTATTTTTGTATTTAATGTCTGTGAGGTTGTGAGTATGTTTGTGGTGATGTTATTTGACAATTCTAAGTCTACCTTTTTTTTTTTTTTAAAACAGATGGTATTTTTTTTTTATTCAGATTTGAATTTCCAGTCATTTGCTATGGGCTGATTTGAAAAGATAACTTATAATCATTTGGATGCCGTCGCTTTTGGGGGGTCACGCGCACTGACCCCCCCCCCCCCCGGGAACTCAAAACACTTTTTGAGTCTCAAAAAAAGACCAACACTATCTGGGAATATGGCAAGTATGTATATAATACAATACTACCAGAAGACTCCATCATCACTGGCTGATCATGTGACTATGTCAGTGCAAAGACAAAACCAGCATGAAAGGTCATGCACCAGCAGCCAGACCAAGGCAGGTACAAAAGATACATGTAGTGGCTAAGCGAGTGTATAATTCTCAGGGATTATCTTATTTACATGTACATACCCAAGAAGAGGTAAGAAGAGTTGTCATTTGAGTGATAGGGCTTTGACATAGATGACAGGATGTTTATTTAACAGATTAGTTTTTAATGGATACTGAGAAAAAATAAAGTGTGTCAGTGGGTTCCAAAGCATTGTGGGCTGATACGTGTAGCGGGAGCACTACAGTAAAAAGCTCTGGGGAAACACTGCACACTTGCTTTTGTGCAATATATCAAACAAATGAATTTACTGTACTTCCCGATGATAAGCCCACACTTTATATGTCCAATCCCCACTTCAATGAATTTTAGCAATTGTTTATGTTAGGAAAGAAATGTCCTATGAAAACCCCACACCATACTTTTAAAGTAATTAATGCACCTAGTCAACTGGGACTATCACAGGAAAAATGTTAGGGTCATTAGGGATTGACCACTAAATTTTCAGATGGTGCTGGTGGTGGTGGTGGTGGCTGGGGGGGGGGGGAAGAACAGGGTTAAAAAAAACAATGTCCAGCCCTTACATTACTTGAAAAAAAAAACATATTCTTGTTCTGATTTATAAAAAAAAGAACTAATTATATCCATTATATTAGTTTACAAAAATTAATTATCTTCAGATAAAATTAAATATTATATCCAAAGAGAATCCTAGCCATTCCCTCAAATAAATGGTCAGTCCTTTAAAGATGGCTTACAACTCCACATCAGCCTAACCATAACAGATGAAATATATCGGACACAAAATCAGGAAAATACAATTTTCTTGTTATTATATACCAAACTTGCTTCTGAAATTAAGCTTTAAAAATTAAATTCACTATTCACTAGTCTCAGAGTCTCTTATACAGTATGATAGACAGGGTCCGGTGTCAGGTTATTGCTTTTTTTTACATTAAGCTTGCGTCGGCCACCTTAGTCCGAGTTTCCTCTGACCCTTCACACCCCATTTTTGATATTTGCATATTTATGTTATGCCCAAATATTAAAAATGGGGCGTGAAGGGTCAGAGGAAACTCGGACTACGGCCACCTGTGATTGTAACAGGAGTCACGATGATCTAATGAACTTCCAGCACGTCACGGTCACATAGACTATACTACAGTCAGTCAAATGGCAGCATCAACCCCACCCCTCCCACACGTGCGAAAACTCTTCATACAATGCTAAATCACTATATGTATAGTCATTACCATGCGTTTTCCATAGATTATTGGTAAAAAGCCATCCATTATTGCGAATAATATCCAGGATGCTTGTCCGGAAGCTGACAATAAGCATGCGCATCACACTCGAATGTATGACCAAAGCGGTTAAGCTTAGAAGTGGGCCTAAACTTAGCTAATAAGTTGGGTTTTAACTTTAACATTATTTATGATAACGGTTCGATACGTAACAACGATGATGATAAAAAAAACATTTTAAAACCTACTTTAGTAATGTAAATATACATCCTATCAACAGAGATATCCACAGTATACATGATGTCGCCGGAAGGTTGCACCACGTATATATATCAAAATTGTGAAATGTAAAAATCTATGAATTCGTTCAAATAAACTTGGTTTTAAAGTAAGGTTTAACCTTATTACTATCTCATTCATAATTCTGAAATAGCTAATACGCTTTTCTTTTAACACAAATAGTAAGGAATATTGTTTTACGTTTGGACGACACTAGATATATCCTCTCGGCGACCGCGGTCGCCCAAAGGTTGCTTGTGTGTCGCCGAATGGTAGCATATCTGCTAATAAAGATATATATATATATATATATATATATATATATATATATATATATATATATATATAATTATATATATATATATGACTGTGTGTGTGTGTGTGTGTGTTTACATTTGCAAATAAATACTTGAACTCGTTCTCTTTTTCGTTATAAAATACATGCAATTTTGACGTAGATATATTCGTAAATGGTATTTAAGTTGCAACGATTTGATATGTCTTTATACAAAAGCCTCGTTGGACAATAGTCATATATCACTCAGTTTTATTCAAGCGGCAGAAACGGAATCTTCAAGACGCGAAATAGTTTAAATAAGCAATGATTATATATTAAATAAGTCTTATTAAACAACATTTCCATGGAAACTGAGTATTTTTTTCTGAGGTACGAGAGGAACTGTTCAACAAGAAGCTTTGTTGAAAAGTTGTGTATTTATTTGTCTTAAGTATATATATATTTGTAGCATGTGTTGAGTGGAAACGTGATTTTGTTTTTAGAGCTTAAATGTTTAATCTTTTCTTTCTTCTCTGATCTTATAAATGAATTGTATATGGATGTTGCAGAAGATAAACACTTAGCAAGAATACATTGTATACATTTCTTAGGTAATTTATTATGTGATAGTAATCATGGGATTATATCCAGAGTATTACATATTTATATTATTGATATGGAGAAAATTAAAATAGTTTCTATGAATTATTAGGGTTTTGGGAAATCCTCTGAAAAGATGGAAGTAAAGAAATACGCAATATAAACATTTTATCAGAAACTTGGAAACGATTGTGAGACCCATATAGTGATATTAGTGATTGCCTATTTCTTAATCATCTCAATCTAGCAGTTGATAATTGTATTTGATAAGTTTGAATTAAAAGCCCATACATTAAAGGGTAATAGAAATGGCAAAAAAGTTACAATTAGACTGGACAATACAGGATTTTTGGCTAGCTTAGATAAACGTTTACTGCACAGATAAAGTTACTCTTAATTTATGGTTGTGGTTCAAGATATTAAAATCTGTTTAAAGATCTGAGAAATCAGTAAGTCGCAATTTGAAGTAACTTAAACTTGGCAATCGATGCTGAATAAGGCACATGAAACTATACTATTGCTTACAATTTAGAAATAAGAGATAAAGTCTTTCATAAATGTAGTGAGTTTAAATTTTTGGATATTGTTTTTTAAATATCACGCTCCCCTTTCAGGAGGGAGAAAAAATTGATAGATTAGTTATGTCGGTAGAAATGCAATGAAAATTGTATGATGAGTCAGCTAGTATTTCACAGAGTCCTGGTTATTACTTTCAAGTACAATTCAATTACAATTTCATAAAGAATAAATCATTTCGTAATATCTAAAAGAAAGTATTTTAAAAGCTAGGCACGATGAATAAATATTTCTTACCTTGTTCAGTCGACTTGTCACTGCATGAAGTTCTCACACTTTAAGCAAATCTTGGTCATGCGTAATCAATATTACTTCCTGAATTGAATCAGTGTCGATCCATTGGATGTTGATTAACAATTGAAATAATAATACCGTATATAATGCAGTCTGGAACATGCGTTTTGACTCGTATAGTATTCATGAATCCAACTTTTCTTGTTAAGTAGTATAGGTTCATAAACGAACCATTCGGGACCGATGACTTCCGTTCATTAATATGGTATTGATTTATGACCATGAAAAGTCTCATTTCCTACATACAAAATCATTCGAAAACAAATTAGTACATTGCTATATCCATATATTTGCTAAGTCTGATTTCGCTTCAAGAAAATTCCCACAGTAGACAATTAGCAAGAAGCGTAAATAGTAGGGGAAAAAGTCAGTTCAGCGTCACCAGTTTTTATTTTAAAAAAATTGTTTCGTAAAAATTGAAACACCTTAAATGTTTTAACATTTTTTGATTTTGTTAAGCCAGAAAACCAATCTATGACCATGAAAACTGGTTTATAACTTTTTATAATTTTGTTTTAAACGTTTTTATATTTAATTTCCAATTCTATAATGCTCAAAAGAATATTGATGTGCACCATCAATATTATATTTTTTATCATCTAATGCGATTAAACTTGATGTATTTATTTCATAAACACCAAAGTTGTGTTGTGTCGTCTTATTGTGTTAATTTTACTAGGTATTTCTTCTCCATCAAATAATTTCTTTTATACAACTACTGTATTAAATGTTTTACTACACTATAGTTGCACCTTTTGCTTCTTTAATATTAGGTTTTTTTTAATATATTATAATTATTTAATAACAGAACTAAATACGTGTTTGCTCGCAACTCAAACAAATTACTGATAATTTTTCCATTAACTATATCTTTGAATTTACCATGTACATTGAAGTTTTCTTCGCCACTTAGAAAACGATATTTTTCATATTCAGATGCATATCATTTTTCATATCTTGAAAAATTATCATCTGTAAATACTTCCAGTATTAATAAGTCTGTATTCATCTAACAGTTACGTTTGATAATATGATGACAATTAATGCTTCACTTTGATATTTCAAATTAACTTCTAAGAAATATCCTACAAGATTATCATCATCAGTATTAAATATTTCATCAATATTTTATTTTTCCGGATCAACCCATTTGAATCCTTTATACGGAAGAAATTGGATCATGCACCACGAGTAACGTGCATTAGCGTCAAGATAAAAAATAAATGAAGATGGTTTTTATGAATCATAATCTGGCATATATTTATTATTTGCTTTTGATATACGACCTAGAGTTGTTTTTTTAAAAACAATGTTGATGAATATCAGCAAGAAGTTCAAGTTGTGTCTCTGTATTATATCTCAATAAACAATCAAATGATAAGGATGCACTGCTTATATAATACCATGGATCCAGCTTATATTACTTTGTCATAACTGCTCTAAAACACTGTGAAATAGTTACATGAATTAATACATCAGTTTCTAAATATAAGTCGTGATAATATCCAAAAATCTTGCAGCCAAATTTATCCCAAAAGAATTTAGCATGTTCATACTTTTTATCAGATATGTTTTCATTTATTAGGGTTGAATAAAAACTAATTCCTCAGGCATTTGTGTTTCTTTAAACTTTTCAGAGTTGTCAATAAATTAATGTGAGTAAATACCCTTCTTTCATAATAATGAAAAATCATAGTTATTTTTTATTTCAAACAATTTGCTTGTCTTAAAATCATCATCTTTCATGGCTTTACTTACATTGTCAAATCCAAGCGTAATAAACTCCATAGTATCAATGTATTTAAGCTGTCCAATTGAAAAAGTCATATATTGTTCCATATTGTTAGCTAGGCAGTTTATGTTTTATTTTAAGCTTTTGATTTTCCATTTATGATACGATGACAATGACCTCTTACCTTATCATTATTTAATTCTTGTTCGCGTATATAACAATGAGTTTCATGTTTATATTTTTTATCCTCTTCCCTCATTATTATTTTTGCTGGTTGTTTGAAAAAAAGATGAATAGTTTCTGTTGTATATTCATAATGTTTCGTATACATTTTAATAAAATTTTTACATCTATATCTTTAATCTCCACCACCTAATACTAATATATAACTAAATCAGGATGTTATGTGTTTCACAATTATTTCTTTTTTTTTACTGCGTTAAATTGTTTAAAAGATAGAAGATATTCATTTCAGAGCTAAGGTAAGTATCACCAATTTTAAAAGCTATCATCGGGATATGAGTCTACCCAGTTCAGCAGATTGTGACTCACTCCTTTCAACATCAAAATTAGCAACGGGTTGAAATGCTTAAAACCACGAAGTGACTGCCAATACGCCGACCTTGTGGTATGGTATAGATCTAGGAGTATGTATACTGTTTAGGATCAAATACATTTATGCTTAAATAGAGTTCAGAAATGGTCAGAATCCTCCGCCCAACACCCTAAACAAAAAAAACAACAATAAGCATTTGGTTTGTTTTAGTGTTTTACGGCACAGCAACTCAAGCAAGTTATTTAGTTCCGAGACAATTGGATTAAAGTGTTTTGCTCAAGAAAACACCAATGATAGTCGATTACCACTGATTACATAAAAGTCACAATGACCCAAACCGCTATCTTGAATCTGTTTCGTCCCTGTGGTGACTTAGTGCTCTTTTTGTCAGTAATCTAACATTGCTTTCGCATATTACACCAGAGCAAATGTCAAAACGCCCTGGATATACACGATTCATGGAGCAGACCTCGACTGGGGAGCAGATAGGTAGGTCTTCCTCCGGTTACACGGGACTTTAGTTAGACTGAAACTTGACTATGGCTCGATTGCGTACGGATCAGCTCACAAGTATGACCTGCTATGCGTGTTCCGATACATAACCAGGGAAATGTGCATCTACTGAGGCACATGGACCATCTCTATCTAAAATTAACACAATTGGCCCTTTAGTACACTACCAGACTATGCTCTGATCCATCTAATATCGCAAATACCAAACCTTGTGCGCTCGGTAATAACGAAATTTCATTTCTTTCCTTGGTATACGAGTTCGCCCACATCCTGAAACACGAAGTGTAAATCTTGTCAATACTGAAACATTCTCTATTCTCAAATTGTCACCTTTGGCATTGCAAATTTCAATGGTATTATTTGATCTTTGCCATTCTAAAATTCGATACCAATCACCCCATGTGGGCTCATGGATGTAAAATAGACCCAATGCACCCTTCTGCATGTCGTAAAAATACATGACGTCCCGGTTGGGTCAGCTCCAGTTCATTGACTCGCTGCATTTTCTAAATTCCAACCTAAACAAACTCATCAGTATCCTTGGCAAAGACCACTGTATAATTACTCGTTGATACAGCTCTGTGGTTGAACCGGAGGTTCTGAAGTTGCATACGCACAAAGGAATCGCACAAGAGAAAAATGTCTGGTCGGCGTTTGATTGTCGAAATCTGGATGACTACCATGATCTGCATTTGCGCACCGACGTGCTGCTGCTCGCAGATGTCTTTGAAGCTTTTGGCGATACCGCCTTGCATGTGTACAAGCACGACCCAATGTATCACTTCTCATCACAAGGAATTGCATAGAATGCACTGCTCTCGAAGACTAAGATCGAGATGTAACTGTTCACTGACATCGATCAACATTTGTTTATCGAACGTGGTATCCGCGGAAGAATAGCGGCGGAATTTCCATGGTGAATCACAGTTCTACGCATGGGCACCACCAACAATTCATGCCTGAACGGATACGAATCAAATAAACCAAACAGCTACATCATGTATTTTCACGTGAATAACATGTACAATGGGCGATGATGCAACCGATGCTTGTAGGTGAGTTTACCTAGATGCATGCAGTAAAAGTCGACGTCTGCAAATATATACTCGAGTACGACAAAAACGGGAACTACAAATACTTTTCCGAAGTAACCTTGGAATACCCCGACAAGCTTCATCACGTCCACGATGAGTATCCACTGGCCTTGGAAGCGCTGTCGGTTCCCGGCAAGTGGTTGTCGCCGTACCAGTGAGCACTCGTAGACGATTCTGGGCGGAAGTTCGTCGAATGCCCCAAGCTGGTTCCGAATTTGCGCCCGGAGCTAAAATATGTTGTCCACGTACGACAACTGCAGTTGTATCTTCAGTTGGGACATTGTGTGGTACGAATCCATCGTGTTTTGCGACTTATTCAGTGCACGTGGATGGCCTCCAAGATTAAGATGAATACGGATCTGACAAAGGCCGCAACGAACGAATTTGAAAAGGACTTCTTCAAGTTGATGAACACTGCCATGTTCGAGTAAACCATTAACAATCTGCGAAAAGGAATCCGCATTGACTTTGTCTGGGACAGTGATCAACGAAAACTTCACAGGTTGATTGCCGACCCATCACTAGAGTCAAGCAAGATATTCAATGGCGAATTGGTAGCAGTTCATTGTAAGAGATCTCGGTTAAAGGTGACAGAACCCATTTACGTTCGTGCGTCTGTGTTGGATTTGTCAAAGCTTCTCATGTTCAAGTTGTAATACGACTCGATCAAGCCGTCGTACGGTGCAACATTAAGATGCTGTACACGGATACGGACTCGTTGCTGACATCACCACCAATGACATCTACGCAGAAATGGTCGCGACATCACTTGCATTCGAAGTTGATAACAGCGAGTACGAGAAGGATCATCCGCTGATCAGCAACGCCAACAAGAAAGGCATGGGGAAATTCAGGGACGAGTGCGCGGGAAAACCTATTGAGTACGTGGGACTGCGGCCCAAAATGAACTTGATCGTGGTAGGAACTTCCAGTTTCATCAGTGGAAGTTCTAACAACATCAAGCAAGCCAAATGAGTTCCCCTGGTTGTGGTCACGAAAGATCTCAAGCACAGCATGCATATGGAGTGTCTTTGTGCAACGACGTGAATTTTCATATGCACGGCAAATCGGATTCGGTCGAAGAAACATGGCATGATGTATACCGTTGCACCAAGGTAAGTTTGTCCCCGCTGGTTATCAAGCGGTGGATTTTCCATGATAGAATCACAACTTACGAGTACGGTCACGCGCAGATCCCAAAATAAATGTTGGCCCTAATTGCGTATTCGCAGCAATGGTTTGTAATTCCTCTCGCACATATGACCGCCTCAGTGGACGAAGTCCACTCGGCTCTGTCATTAGTTTGTCCAATGGCTCCAGGAGGTAGTGCGTTGATTGCCTGGGAATATCAATCTGGTCTGAGACCGTAAACAAGTCGACAAACCATACCGGGTCAGTAGCACGACGTTGTCGGCCTTCTAACTCCATGGGGCATACAGATACCGAACAAGATTCTCCTCGACAAAGTCTAAAGCTGGTGGCTGTGGAGGCAAAGCTGCTTTATGTGTGACATTTTTTAGTCGAATCGTGTCAGCGGGTCTCAATCCGATCATACGTGTAATTTCATTATTCAGCGCTGCTGTGACCGAGCGACCCTGCTTCATTCATTTCCGAGACAGCTCATGAATCATCAATTCCTGCGTGTACTGATGCCCGAGAAATCGATCTGCAAGTGTACAATTTAATCGATCCGCAATGGCCTGATCACGACGTATGCCGGCATGTCCACGACTAACCCGCATTTAATGTTTCAACAACAACGCAGCAATAACTCCGAGAAATTCTTTGCCTGGGTCCATCTGCAGAAACCGCGGCCGTGTTAGCGGTCCATGTGCGTAGATACGTTTGAACGCGTCTACCACACTTCTTTAATCTTTAGACGTGAACGGCGCGGCTTCCTTGTATCTGCTGGCATTATCTACGACGGTTAACGCATATTTGTATGTGCGTCCACGTACCCGAACACGTGGGAGAAGCAAGATGTTGGCCTGGTGAACATCGTTGGGCGTCGAAACATCAAAACATCCAGGTGAAATTGTCGTTGGCGCGAAAAAAGAATCAAAGCGGAACAACAGCTGCGTGTATTGTCGCCGCCACAGCAACCGTTGGCCTTGGTTTTGCTGGAATAGCGACTACAGCAACTATCATAGGCACTCCAATCGGCATTGTTGTTGGAAATATATCGATATCAACTGGTGTGGCCGGCGGTACCAGAAAAATAATTTCGTTACACTTACAATCGAACATGGCTAATAACAAGAAAACATAGTTACACTTACATAAACGAATATGTGCCTATTCAGAAATTATCGCGGCCGCCCAAAGTAGTATTAGCACAATTGCCAAGCTGTACCCGGTGGCCATCGAAGATAACACGATCACCATGGCGGAGTTCGATATGGTGCTGGTTGAAATGGAAAACTTCTGACGACTCAGCATACAAATACGGAACCCAAAACAGATAATTGACTTCTGTTCAGTAAAAATAGAATAAACCTTGCCGGCGTATATGGATCTCTTGGTGTCTATCTGCGAGTTCACAGCACTGCAGCCACAATATTAACCTGTGATAGTATATATACACACAAAATGCTGGGAATGCACACGTCTCGCGCGGGAAAACCTTCAAATACGCGGATCCTTGTGACGACTTTATCATCCACACGCGGGTTACAATCATGTATGCACACGTGTGCAAAAAATCCCCATTATGACACAACTCAAGCCAATATCCTCTATTTTATTACCTGAGGTCACAATTGTAATTTAATAATATGTTGATTCATTCAAGTTCTAAGTAGACGCCAATACACCATGTCTTCCAGTCGAAAAAATATAATGAAATTCTAAACTCAATCAATACAAATCTCTTTTATATTGCACCCGCTTTCCAAGGACATGAGCTTCTTTGAAACTTTCAACAAAAGGTGGAACGCTTAGGCAAAAGAGGGCATACAGCTTTTGCCAAATTTATACCGAGCTCAGGGTCATTATTTTGGACAAAATTTGAATTTATTTAGCAGAAAGAAAGATATTTTCTAGCATTTGACAAATTATCGAACATGGCTAATAACAAGAAAACATAGTTACCTTACATTGTTATGTTAACTTGTCTCTGCTTGAAGTTTCCCAGTTATGCAGCAGATCTTTATAAAAAAAAAACTCTTATACGTAATTATTATATGTTCCTGAATAAAATCAATAGATATTCGTTGGTTGTCTATTTACTATGAAAAGACACCATCACCGTATTTACCATGACAGGGCACATGGATTGTGAGTCGTGGAGCATTTATGAAAACAGCTTTTGTAACGTGAAGTTTGCTGATAACTAACTCAAATAGTCCAGTGAAATATGTTCGCACAAATGAAATTTTGCTTCAACCGGGAAAAAATGGGTTATATAATAAATCAGACGTTAACTATCCAAACATTTGGTAAATCGTTCATTGCTAACAAGTTTATCAGGTAATGATAATGCTGATTTATAAAATTGTGTTCGTACATTTCATAGTAAAGAGAAGACTTTAATATATATTTTAAAAATAAGACATTCAACATCCAGGTGTTGTCACTCATGCTTCCAGTTAGTTGTTTTGCCACAGTTTCATAACACAATGTTCTTTGTATATAATAACAGACTCAGCATTATTAAATCTTTATGTCTGATCATCAAAACAGTCTAATGCTACGTATGCGAAATAGTTGTTTGCAGTGTAGTAGATTTTCATAATTTTAAATATTTATTCAATATTTGGCTTAACTGTCGCATTTAATTAACTTGCAGGACAAGGATAAGGTG
Source organism: Margaritifera margaritifera (assembly GCA_029931535.1). NCBI lineage: Eukaryota > Metazoa > Mollusca > Bivalvia > Unionida > Margaritiferidae > Margaritifera > Margaritifera margaritifera. Next base: position 54,154 of record JAQPZY010001008.1, read on the forward strand.
CACTGTTTGCTAGTTATTTACAATCTGACAGCCATTATATAATTGTAACAAATTTCATACATCAATCACATCACCAACTTTAACAAATGTATTATCCTGCTGTTAGTTTTCTTGTTTCGTTCTCTCTTTCAATCATTTGCGCAATTTCTCCTTAGCCACTTTATCTCCGAGTTGCATGTATTCATATTTCTGAGTTTAAATTTCTCTTTCTGTGTTCTGTGAGTTTTCTTTCATGTACCTATTTGGTGTGCGTTATATTTTGTATTATTTGTCAACAGATATAAATTGTAAATTGTAACATTCCACACTTACATTGAAACTTTCATCGTCTGTGATTTCCAATATGTAAAAATAAGTCATAGAACATCTACGATCATTCTTTTGTTTGTATGCGCATGGCTGACATATTTGGCACAATGTTTCACGTTTTCCATCTCTTTTTTCTGCTCTCTATCACAAATATCACATTTTACAGTTTCCATTTTTGACCAGACTATATTTACAACAGCCCAAATAGCAATAGGTAGTAGGTGAAAGAGTGGTTAGATATTTGATGAAAAGCTGTTTGATCCTACTAGCATACTTCAATATTTCCAAGGGTGAAGTTCTTTTTATAAAGTAAATCCAGAAAGATGAAGAAAAGTATATGCCATTCATAAATTATGTTGCTACTAAAACTATCGCTCATAAAAGTTTAAAAAGATAAAAAGTTTAAAAAGATACACGAAATAGTTTAATTGATTCCTTTCATACATACACGTCCATTTGCCTATGTATACAATTACATGCTGCTGTTTGCATGCACTATTCTTATTTCTGAGTTTTGCTATTGTGTTACTGTCCATAAGTTGTACGATACATGACAATACAGTCATACTTCTGCTTGTGAATTAAAGATTAAATATGGATTACATAGGCGTGAAAATCCTAAGATTACACTGGTCTACAATATTTTAGAAGTCGAATATCGAAACATTAACTATACAGAGATGTAAATCTGCTTCATTTGCTGGTGGTATATAAATTCCACATTCAATTCTAAGAAAACGAATAAATAGCAATTAAGTTAGAGACTGCACACATATATATGTCAACATATTGACATATATACAACCATAATCACGAACTTGAAAAGTAAATCACTATTACGTACTTTTAACAAGGATAAGGAACTCTCACAATAGATGCACACACCAATGTATATGATTGTGAAAGCAACTTTTTTAAGAGTCATATCTATATAGCCATTCTGTTTTCGCACATAATATGTTGATCACAGTGACTTGCTTTTTGTACGTGAGGGTAGAAAATCAGTGTTCTAAGATCAATACAGGATTACGAGTTTCGTTCTTACGTGTGTGAAGAGAAAAATAAACACAAGCGAAGGCTAATTATATTTGTCCAGAGCCATGCCCGCACAAATATGCGCACAAACAAGTCCTTACGAACACCTTTGTATGCTTGCACCTTCCGTGTGAGTGATTTTCTTGTATCGCGGTCGTGTGTGCTGATACATTTGATTGGCTGTTGCATGCCACATTCAATAAGGTGTACTAGGTTCGGTCGCTTTGTGCTTGAGTGTTCTAGTAATTCTAGCATTGTATATGCAAATTAAAACGACATGATAATGGAATCTGGCATGAAGATGAACAGCTGATGCCATCTAAATTAATAGAGTATAGATTGTATGGTTATTTCCCTTGTCCAGCCTATAAGCAACATATTTCGAATTAATGAAGTAAATAATTGAGCTGTATCAAAAGGAATATATATATATATATATATATATATATATATATATATATATATATATATATGCACGTAATTGATCAATCCATTAATAAAATTATCGAAAGACATTATAATGAGGTATATAATCATAATGCGCTCGCTTCGTTCATGCATGTATGTATAATATATCGTGCAACGCCTATTTCTATATATTATATTAAAGTTTTTATCTTTAGGACATGATTGAGGACCTTTGATCCTTTCTATATTTGTGCACATATCTGATAACACTGGTCTACAATTTTTTCGAAGTCATCTGCTTCAAATATAAAATGTGCTATTTATTAGGGATTTTGAATTCAAATATGACAATTAAAACAACTGATTGGCTACTGTTTCCAAGATATTTAAGTTTTTACATTTTACATCTATGTATATTGTGTACATAGTAGAGTTTTAATCATCAATTGTAAACCTAGGTCTTTTCATGTGTTTATGGTTGCTTTACATGATAATATTTCACCTGTCCTGTTTATGTAACACTTTAAAAAAACAGCAAAATGGTTATATAAATAAAAATATATTGAAACAAAGTCAAAAAACTAGTATGTATATATAAGTACATAGTATAGTCCTTATTCAGTGTCTACTCGGCGCTTCTTGGCTTGTCTCTTGTATTCATGAAATGGAACATTTCTTGTCACTGTCAAGCAATAGTCTGCAAGCATTGATGGGCTCCATTTGCCCTGATAGCGTTTAACCATTGTTGCAATGTCCTGGTGAAATCGCTCGCCGTGCTCGTCGCTCACTGCTCCGCAGTTCGGTGGAAAAAAATCTTGATGAGAGTCAAAAAAATGTATATTTAGTGATATGTTGCAACCAAGGCTTTTGTATGCCTTGAGGAGGTTTTCCACCAACTCCCTGTAGTTGTCTGCATTGTTGTTTCCGAGAAAATTTGTTGCCACTAACTGGAAGTCTTTCCATGCCGTCTTTTCCTTGCCACGCAGTGCACGGTGAAATGCATCATCTCAAAGAAGTTCACGAATCTGAGGACCAACAAAGACACCTTCCTTTATCTTAGCTTCACTTAACCTTGGAAATTTTCCACGGAGGTACTTGCAAGCTACTTGTGTTTTGTCTATCGCCTTGACAAAGTTCTTCATCAGACCCAGCTTGATGTGCAAGGGTGGTAACAAAATCTTCCTTGATTCAACAAGTGGTGGATGCTGGACACTTTTCATCCCAGGCTCCAATGACTGTCGGAGTGGCCAATCTCTCTTGATGTAGTGGGAATCTCATTCGCAGAGAAAACAGCAGAACTTTGTGTATCCAGTCTACAGACCAAGCAAGAAAGCAAGAACCTTGAAATTGCCACAAAGCTGCCACGGATGTTGGTCATAGTTTATGCACCTCAAAAGTTATTTCATGTTTTCATAGGTTTCCTTCATATAGACTGCATGACCAACTGGAATTGATGGCAAAACACTGCCATTATGCAGCAAAACAGCTTTAAGACTCATATTCGATGAATCAATGAACAGTCTCCACTCATCTGGATTATGAACGATGTTGAGGGCCGCCATGACACCATTGATATTGTTGCAGGCTACAAGATCACCTTCCATGTAGAAGAATGGGACAAGATCCTTTTGACGTTCACGCAACATGGAAACCCTAACATCACCTGCCAGGAGATTCCACTGCTGTAGTCTGGAGCCCAACAGCTTTGCCTTACTCTTGGGTAGTTCCAAATCCCTGACAAGGTCATTCAGTTCACCTTGTATTATGAAGTTTGGTTCAGAGGAGGTGAATGGGAGAAAATATGGGTTATGTGACATTGATGGTTCAGGAGTAGAAGTTTCATCCTCTTCATCTTCCTCGTCTGACTCAGGTGAGAATGATTCTGGTGCATCAGGAACCGGCAGTCCTTCTCCGTGGGGTACTGAGCATATAGCTGATGGAATGTTTGGATAATGCACAGTCCACTTTGTCTTCTTTGACACACCTTTCCCAACTGGAGGCATCATGCATAAGTAACAATTGCTGATATGATCTGTTGGCTCTCTCCAAATCATTGGCACTGCAAAAGGCATAGATTTCCTTTTCCTGTTGAACCACTGGCGAAGATATGTTGCACAAGTCTTGCAGCAAATGTGTGGGGCACACCTCTTGTCCTGATCTAATTTTGCAGCCAAAATAAAGGTGATAGGCTTTCTTAAACATAGTGGTTATACTGCGTTTTTGTGATGCAAAAGTCACTTCATCACAAACATAGCAGAAGTTATCTGCATTGTTCACACGTACCAGGCATCTCTGCTCACTTTGGCTAAACAGAAATGTGTCCCTTTGCAAAATCAAACACAGACAAATAAGAGAGCACGACACTGTATGATTTGTAGAGCTGATAGAGGACAATTTCTTCAGCCGAGTGATGTAAGCTTAGTTATGATTGCATCATCCATGACTTATAGGAATAACATGATGCCATTCATATCATGTATGATGCAATACCAGCTTCTGATTGCATCATTCATTGTTTTGCCTGAAAAGCAAGTACTGTCCAAACCCAGTCATAGATTTATTCATAGATCCAGTCAAAGATCTATTTTAGTCATTTCTGGTTTAAATTGAGATCCTTTCCCGTTATAACTCACTTATCGTCCGCCATTCCCAAGTCAAGGGTCATATGGATAATTGATTCTAGTCTGATCTTAATTGTTACAGTAATCTTATATCACGTAATATTCCCGTTCGCACTATATACTGCTGGGGATTTTTTAATCGAAATCTTAATTTAGAGAAGCAGTGTGTAAATCAGCAAATATGACCTCCGCTTTTACCTAGGATAATGTTTACCTGCATACAATACCAGTAATACAGTGCAGATCAATGTTGTGCTCTCTACTATAAAACTATTGGCATGTCCTGCTTGATATATATATATATATATATATATATATATATATATATATATATGCGTGTGTGCGTGTGTGTAAATATGTGTATGTGTGTGCGTGTGTATGGTGTGTGTGTGAAGAAAGCCAAAGCCAATGAGCGGAGAAAAGGTTATGTTGATAGGCATAAAAACTGTACAATCCTTTCTTTTAAACCTCAAAATAACATTTGTTACTTGATAGATATCTTCAATTCATTAAAAGTACTCGACGTACGTGTTATCTGGACGATTTCTGTCTTTATTCTGTTTTTCTAACCCTTATTATATCTGTATAATTTATTTTTAACTATTATAAATATAGAAAATACGGTAGTTCTCAATGTAACAGTACTTTCGACAATCCAATAAAAAGGACCGAACCGATTATAAACACGCCGATTATGCAATATCTTGTAACTTTCTATCAATGGCCGCAGAAGGTTATCAAATAATTGCAGATGTTTATAATTACCATGTCAGTTAGTAATGAAAAACTCATGGACACAAGCATTGACTTTGCCAGTCAACGAGCAGCTAGGTGTTTTTAGCCAGAAAGGAAAATTAGACTTGATTTCTCACTAAATGTATTTTCTAAATATGTTTCATGACTATCCCGATATCTTGGCTAAGGTGACGACGCATTAAATATCAAAGGGCGTGCTATATTTTGAGGTCAGAAACTGTTATACAATTGACCAAGCATTTTTCTCAAATTTAAACTATCATTGTAATTTTATCAGACATAAAATATAGTGGCGGTACGTTGTGACACTTGCACTAACAGCACACAATGGTTGATATATTTATTTAAGAAGATTGTAGGGATATAAAGATAGAAAGGTTTTATGAATAAAATCCTTTTTTAACAAAGTCGGTATTCACACTCTCGAGAAGTATACAATGAAACTTGTTGGTAAGAACGACCGTGTACGACAGGTAGTAATTATGACAAACAATCTGGTGCATAGTTTTGTTGAAAACACGCCATACACTTTCAAGACCTAATATTTTGGTGACAGAAAAAAGGGTAATAAAGCAAGGATCGTAATTCCACCATAATGTGGATCTTTATATGTATCATAAGCAAGTTTGTTACAGAATGTTAATGGTGCACCTTTGATACATACATTGAAGAAGAACATGTCACATTTACAAACATTAAATCAGTACAAGAGGTATATACTTATATATACATATACACATCCAGATATATATTCATGCATGTATACACTGACACAGTATATATGTATATACATATACATAGTTACAAATATACTCAAGACAATGATCTTTTTTAATTCATCCCTTTAGAGCCCGGATCCGCGGGTTACGCCACCAATCTCATTACATGTGAGCTCCAACCCGCATACCCTCTCGACTAAAGGCACATGCCAAAATAAGGTGGAACATACATGTCAATATAGCGTTCGCATGTAGAACACACACTCGAATTGCGGCCAAGTAATTAAATCCCGTCTAATACACATCGGACCTGATTTAAAATCTCAGTAGTAATCTTTAACTTGTATGATAACATTATTTCTAATATACAATTTTACATCATAATATCACGTATCCTTCTGTAACTTTCAGGGATCGCACTTTCCGCCCTGTCTATAACTATTTATATTAACTTATATATGCCTCGATTTATGTCAGAAGAACCCGGAGTGATTGCGTACTATGTTCTATTGTCATGGGGAATGTGCGCTTAGTCGAGAGGGTATTGAGGGTGAGAGTGCAGGCAAGGCCATTGGTACTGTAATGTGATTGATTAACATATTTATTTAGATTCATAATTTGAACAATTTACAGTACGAAGTAAAAGATGGTTGCATGACTTCGAAGGGAATTATATTCTTTACTGGAATAATATCATTTAAACAGAGCTTGCCACCATCTGCATTGAGTGTAAGTGTAATTACTTTCAAATGTGTTGCTGTTTTAAAGAAAAGAGGGTGACAAGTTCACAAAGGTCTACAGAAAATTGAGAAAATAGAAAATACTGAAAAATTCCTATACTATAAATTCATACTTGTTGTCTCGTTGTTAATGAATTTGTGCATTTAACCACAATTGTCACAATAATTGTCAAAACATGAATCGCTGTCTATCATGTAATAAAGTCTCACAGTGAAAATGGACTAGACACTTTTTTTTCAAAATATCCTCAATGATGAATGATTCAACTTCAAGTCAGGCGAATTAATATGACATTGTATGATCTCCAATATTTTTATTGTTTCAGGTATTTTAACAGTGCTTTAGGTTTTCCTTTCTTCATTTCTTGTAGGTCGTATTCATCTTAGCACTCTGTATTTTCATCTTTCCAATTATTATCACACTCCTTTTTATGTTCCTTATATTCTGTCTCCAGTCATTAAGGTACTCCATTATAAATGGCTTGCTACAATTATCATCTCTACTAAATTCAATTATGTATTCCTCTTCTTCACAATTTGAACATGTTATATAAATCCATTGTTACATTTAACAAATTGTATTTCAGATTATGTTACCCACTCAAAGTAAACTTGTATGTCATCTTGCAATTAACCTTTGTTTAGCGTTTGACTGATATTTACTTAACTTTACAAACTTTACACACTACCTTTAAAATAAATCAAAGATGAGCAAGAACAAAAGTAAAATGAGTCTGAGATTGCAAAGTCACCCGAGAAAGTAACTTTACAAAATCCAAAAGATCCACGAAGAGCTGAATTGGGTAGACAGCTTTGAAAAAGCTCATATAATTTTAAAAAACCAAGGCTGTCAGATTATGAAGCGAGCAAAAATATTAAAAATATCACGAGATGCTTCCACACCAAACAGCACGATCAATTACCTGATAGGCTTCGGTGTAGCTGGTTTTGGTATATTGTTTATTTGGCCTCGAAACAAAGTTGTTGTATTTTTCTAAAGGTGATGAAATGACAAAAGATATACAAAACATAATTTTGGAGAGCAAAAAAATCAATAACACTAAAGAACATCGTGACAAGACGTTGTCTGCATATAACAATAGCAAAGCATATTTTGTTTCTCAAAATCCATTCCCAAAATTCCATAACTTAATCACAACTAATAAGTAGAAAACCTTTTTCATACAAATAAATGTCGATTAAAGCAATATACATCAGCTATGTGAACTATGCAGGATTTAATTCTGCACTCGCTGTAGTCTTTTGATGAAGTTGTTTAAGATGTCAATCGACCCAACATCAAACATGGATATTAGCGAAATCTCCAAAAGTAATTATTCAATGCTCACAATCAAGTGCCTATTCACACGGACTTTTACAAGTCAAAATGTTTAACACCGTAGAAAACGAAAATGCTTGAACCTTTTAGTATATTAACGGACTTAGCTTTTATCTTCAGACAAATGTCAACTAAAACGAAAAATATCTCTTCTGTTAGCTTGCATCGTGCGTTTGAAACGTTATTGAGGTTTATAATTGGACCACCATCAACCATTGATCTTGAAAAACTTGTAAAGCTATTACTTCTAGTTTCAATTCACAACTGACTATCTCATGGTAAATGAAGTTTTGCATTACAAAACCGTAGCTCAATACATTACATATATTCTACCTTCAGATACGATTGGTTCAACACAGTTCTCTGTTACTGAACAGTACGTCAGTGCATACCATCAAAGCACTTCCCATGCACATCAACACGCTTTTTTTAGTCTGATTATCTAATTACTGAATATAGTTTTCAATTCATTCTTTGGTATCGTGTTCATACATTGGAAACTGCACTTCCAACCACATGGCGGCTTTAACATCATACTTTGATAGCGAGATTCAGCCAAAAATCACCTGGAGCTAACTCAGAGCTGTATGGCGGTTGTGGATGTGCTTCTTCGGGAAGTCTGTCACGATGGCAGATTTATGCCCCCGTTCGTTGACAGGGAGAAAATGGATACCTAGGGTACCGGAGCGGGGTCGGATGGTTAAGTAGTGTTCCACAACTTTTGGTAACACTTTGGAGGCATAAAAATGACCAGTGACACTAGCATATTTGGGCAGATATACCTGTACGACCGAACCGTTTGCATAAAAGACGGGTAAACAATCTCTCCTGACAGTTCAGACACGTCGAGTGAAATGTGATCTCACCTCACTTTATTCGATCCAAACTTTATTGTTTTCTCTCGGGTCGGGTTCAAAAAAGTAAATCCATGTTTCATCACCTGTAACAATCTCATTAAAAACGTCTCTGATCACTCTTTTCATGTTTGGGGAGTAGTTGTTTCGCAATTTCAACCCAAGTCTGTTTTGATCAGCCGTCAACCAATGTGGGACCAATTTTGCACAACATTTTTGAGCCTCAAATGATTCTTCAATATATTAAAAACAGCTGACAAATAAATACTCATGATAATATAAGTATTTCATACTATGTATCGAGCATCTTCAACAATTGCCCCCTTCACAGCAGCCACTTCCCGCTCACCCATTGCAGACAACGTTCTTCCAGAACGTAGGTCATCTTACAAGGGTTCATGACCAGCAATAAAACGATGAAACCATCACAAAATTGTAGGATACGAAAGAGCATTTCATCCTTGATCTTAACCTAAGTTAATCTTGATATCAGTCAGAGAGTACCTTAAGAACACCCGGATTTTACTGTATGCCTTTTGGACAGTAGCATAATTGTTCTCCTTCTCCGAAATGTTTACGTCACTGTCATTTACCTATGTTACGTCCCACACATATATCTGCAGGTGTCCGCCGTGATACATTTGCAGCTACAGATCATTTTATACAACGTTATTTTGTCTACTGACCGGTGTTAAATTTATTGACAGATTCAAATAAATATATAAAAAAGCAGCAAAATAATCAGAACTTTTCAAATACCACTCGTAAATGAGTACCTTTGGAACAAGGGATATTTACATTTCTGTTTTGGGAAAGCAAGCATAAGAAAAATATGCATACAGGTGCAAACACAAATACAACAGTACAACTTAAAATGGTGATTCGTGTGCATATAAAAAGTCTACACGGTTGATAAAATAGCATACTACAAGATAGTCCAAGCTATCTCAGTGCTATATATAATTGAGTGAAAAAGTACACTGTGCTCCCTTTTCCTCTGTACTGAAGCTATTTATCTGTAAACTTTATTTTCTACTCATGATCGTCTGAGTGCGCCTTTTTGTCAATACCAATACCTTTTCTTCTCTACTCAACCTCTTTATCTTTTAACTTTCTTGTCTACTCAAGATCGACTGTGTGCGCCTTTTAATTAATATATCGTATACTTTCTTTTGTCGCTTTTTTGTAGCTCGCTTTTTTTATCCAGTCGCCCTTTCGTCGCGCGCTCTAAATGACTCGCCCTTTTGTCGCGATACCTCGTATATAAACTCTGCAGTTCTACACTGATCTAATGATCCTACTGCTTCAAACATGGACAACACAAGTTTGTTTCCTCCAGAGGGGACATTACGCATAACGAAACATACTTCATAACCAAACAATCTATACTATATTAACTTAGATGGCATCACCTGTCCATCTTCATACCTGATGCGATAATCATCTCACATTTAATTTGCATATGCGATGCTGTAATTACTAGTACATTCAAACAGAGAGGGACCGAACCTAGCACACCTTCTTTGTCGTGGAGTACGACAGCCACTCATATGTATCAGCTATTCACATACGGCCGCGATAAAAACAAAATCACTCACACGGAAGGTGCAAGCATGAAAAGGTGTTCGTAACGACTTCTATGTACGCATCTTTGTGCGGGTATGACTCTGAAAAAACATGTACCCTTTGCATGTGATTATTGTTCTCAAAATCTGTTTTTATTCATATCGGAGAAAACTTTTAAGGATAAATAAATCTTGGTATAAATGTTCATTGATATCTCCTCGTTAACATCGATTCGTGCTGTGTTGTGTAAATGTCAAACTATGTTCATCGTTTGAAACATTTTCTTTCATCAAATGATTAATACTTTCACATCAGAAAATCGTTATAGATATCTTGCTTTCCTTTTGCTTACATGATTTTGAGGCTGCCATCTTCCCTATGTTTCTCAAATAAATTGATTAAGCCTCACATAAATTATGGGTATCATACACTGTTGACTCATATCCTTAGTTTTTAGGAAAACGAGGGAACTGTTTGGACTGCATGATGATGTGGCTGGTTTGGTATGTTGTTTTACGGCACAAGAACAAATGAAGGTTATTCGGTGCCAAGGCCAGTGAAGTGAAGTGCCTTACACAATTACTCACTACAGTAGCAGAGCTGGGCTGAACCCAAGGGAGGATTCGAGACTGCACCCTTTTGGTTGAAGAATGAACCTTGTATTTCGACAACGTTTGGCTGCAACTGAGCGTCCGTGTTTGCTATTTTCAAATCGGTCTCAGAGCGACACAAAAATTGAAACCTGCTGAGTATTTCTTTGCAGACTAGTTTGTTAATCTATGTGACAAAACTTGAAACTTGAGAATCGTTGCACTGCAGATCAGAAGTTTATAACGGCAGAATGACTACTTAAGCGCGACTTAAAGTGTCAATATGCATTAGCAACAGCTTAAACTATATAATAATTATCAATACAGAACGTGTCTCAGCTATCTTAAGAGTAAGAACCGCAAATTGAAAGTCCATTGATTACCAATATTCACAATTTTTTATTGTTATTTGTTAGCAGTCATTTTTCAACGTTATTTTTTATTTTATTTTTTTTTATTTTGTTGGGGGAGGGGGGGCTAAACGGAGGAATGTGGTCAATAGTTAAAAGCAATTACAATTTCAAAGATGAATTAAATAATTCTTAACGTGAATACTGTTCTCGGCACATGTGCATTTGTCTTTTTATGTCCAAGTATATAAGTATATATATATATATATATATATATATATATATATATATATATATATATATATATATAATTATAATTATAATATGGGAATGTCAATAGCGCCCAAATTATGAATATCAGGCTAAGTACTGGGGTGAGGGTGGAGTGGAAGGTAAGGATAGATCTGGGGAATGTATGTTTCATCTCTAAATATATACTGTCATACCCAGTAAGAATGTACACATGGCTATAGGATGGTTGTCTCAATAGTTGTCAAGTCAAACTCAAGGGGCTATACCCGTTCACCGAACGAGAACGAGTCAGGAAACCTCATTCTGAACACTTTATGACATAAGCCAATACTGCAGTCACTTAATACAGACACGCACACACAGATACACACACACCAAATCTCAGACATGTTAGACTAAAACTTGGGATTTAGCTACATTTTTTATAAAACCGCCCCCACTCTCCTAGCCTCGGTAATATCGCAGCAATATTGGTGTCAAACTCTAAATCTGCAAGTTATATACAAGGGTAACGGATAACAGAGCTACATTTCGCCAATCAAGTCCCAATATATGAAGCAGTTGGGTGGTATTACTCATGCACAAACACACACGTACGCACACGTGCGGACTGACATGAAACCATAATCCGGCCTTTTTTAATGTTGAAAAATACAACAGCTGGTAGGCATTGGTAATAATTTTTTCAAGCCATAACATAAAACAGAAAGAAAAAAAAACATTTTTAATTTCCATTTCCAATTTCGTTTTTATAATTCAACAATACAATAAATATTTCTGCATTCGACTTGGTCCTTTTTATTTTTGCAATTAGTTTCCCACGTAGATAAGAATATAATGACCACTGCAAGATCTTCATTTTCCAAAAAAAAACACTGAATGGGATTTGAATCTTTCTTAGATATAGATTGCTTGTAATATATTATACACGCATGTTTCCCTGCAAAGACAATGCTACCTTCTGAGAGAAAAAAGGATTCACTCAAATTATATTTTCAATGGAGTCGAAGACCAATAACATTTTTTTTGCAAAAGGTTAAGATTATATGATATCATGAGATTAATATATTAATCCTTGAAATTAGAGGAAAACAAAATGTTTATAATCTATTTAGAGAATAGTTCAACAGTTGACCAATCTTGGAAGGTATTTATATCACACTTTTCAAAGTGTTTGATCAAACACTGGCCATCCCAATTATCTAATATCCTTGTTTTCTGCACGCATACCCGTTTGCGAATACCGGTGTTTTTGTCTGTAAATACACGACTAATAATGTCTCAGTTTAAAATTGTATTTTGTTGTCATTTTTCCTATTTCTCTTATCTTGTAATTGTGCATAAGTTGTGAAAGCTACGACATCAAAGGTCTTTTATTTATCTTCATTTTTCTGCTTCTTCTTTTTATGTGAGCATATAGCTGTATTTCTTCGAAATGTATGACAAAAATTGTTTAAAACAATTTAAAAGTGCTGACATTTTAAATTATTTGCCACTTTGAATTCTCTGATTAGTGACTTCCGTTTACGTTATACTGATAAGGATCTTTCCAAATATTTACGGTAGTCATTCACATAGAACAGTTCAGTCAGAATAAAAAGAACAGGTTTTTCTCAGAATAAAATTCCAGGGCGTGTTTGATAAGGGCAGTACATTCAAAAGTGTCTGTTATAGTCACTAATATCACAAGCCTTGCCGGCATTAAGGAGAGTGAGTTTTCCTTGAACGAAAATTTGCAGTCAAAATGTATAGAGTCTCTACGATAACTTTCCTGTTCACTGTGAAAGGAGGAAGAAACTACTATAACTTCATTGCATACTTACAAGCGATATCCCGCTTGCATGCATACTGTAATAGTCTCAAAAGTGGTGTTTAGAGTTGATTCTATATTTTACTACCACATTAAAACTTCTTATCTTATCATTATTTCCCAACATATATGAAAGTCCATCCTTTAAATTTTATTGTAGTTCAATTGTGATCAGGCACTCTAAATTATTAAACAGTTATGCACCTAAGTATTTTAATATCCATTTGTTCTAAAACATAACGTTTCATACAACAAACGTCAATTAAGTGTTTCCTATTTTTGACATTCTCTTTTAAATATTTTATACATGTATAGGTTTTCTCAAGATATGTACCAGATTCCATTTACACTTGCTCTCTATGTCTCCAACTCACATAATCCCAACTATACTTTGTGCACAACTTCATACAGACAAGGTCTCAGATGTTGCATTGTGCGATTCTTCTTCATGACATGAAGAGTAATGCCCCTTGCGCAAACATATTTCCCATTAACTGTGAATCATATACAGCGAATAGATTGTCCCAATGAATTACAGATAAGTTTATTCACCTATAGATCAGTTATCAGGGAAACAAGATCTGTAGTTTTTGTAAAACATTACTAGGTAGGCAGTTATAATCTGCCAATTTACAAGCATGTTGTGTGTCATTTAACAGTATTGTATATCAACGTAGCATGTTTCATCCCCTTGATTAGATTGCAACACACCTTCATGCTTCTTTACATTTACACGGTGCCTTTTAGTATGTATTCCTGAGAATTATATTTGATTGAATCACGGTTGCATTTCAAGACGATAGCTCCTCAGCATTGTTAATCTACCAGTTGTTGCGTTGTTTTAGTGTTCCTTGCCCTTATATCAAAGAGTAATGACACCAGTATTTTAAATTTTAAAACGCACACATATCCATGAAACTAGCATTCCTCTCTTGATCTAGCAGCACTGATTTACTACATTTATATATGTACATTGTATGTGCGAAAATAGAATGGTTGTATAGATATAATTCTTATAACAATTTGCTTGAATAATCATATATGTTGGTGTGTGCATCTATTGCAAAATTCCTTACCATTATTTAACGCACGTCAATGTGATTTACTTTTCAAGGTCGTGATTATGGTCGACTGTTCAACATTGTGACATATGTGTGCAGTCTCCAAACTTAAATTGTTATTTGTTCTTTGTATTAGTGCTGAACGTGAAAATGATACGCCATCAGCAAATGAAGTAAATGTATATATTTATGACTTATTTTTCGACATTTCTGCAACGGGAGTATAAAGTGCAAAGATTGAACTTTGAGTACATTTTTAACGGTATCTTTCTTTCTTTTGTAAAAACACATGTTTGTTTAAAACCAATGTTTGACTCAGCAGAACACTTGTATGTACCATGGGCTTGAATGTTAGTTGTTCCAGACGTAATTCTTTTGAGGAAATTCTTATAAGGAACACAATATGTCCTGAAATAACATAATACACACTTTCAACCTAGCCGTGCACATGTCCGAAGATTGTCTTGCGTCGGATAGCAAGTACGAAAATAAATTAAAAGCCGCATTGTAATTTAGATTTAGATTACAATTCATTTAAAGCTAAAAACTTCTAGATTAAAACATCGAAATAAATGTGCATAGATGTCAGAATCCAGAATAGGATTATTTTTAATGTATTCAATTATAATATCAATCTTTTCGTTTTTCCAGATTATTTTACTACAATTTCAATTACATACTTTTCTAAAGAACAAAAAGCAAAACTAAATGGAGGTATACAAATGGTGAACATTCGATGTTAACCAATCCATCTTCCCTTGAAATATAAGAAAGAGTGCATTTTTGTTTTGATTCCATAACATACAATGCATACACAAAAACTAAGAAATATTTCGAGCTGGATTGAGGAGAAAAATTAGGAAATGCAGACTAAGACGAACATTTCCTCAAAAAAACACAATGTACTTGTTTATGATTTAAACTTTTCGGCATTTTACTCCAACTCATCAGTGGAATGTTTTCGATCGATAGCAATATTGCTTCGCAAAAATTGTATTGGAATCGTGTAGAAGAGAAAACAAAAACGAAGTGAGATACTGACATAAATAAAATAGCAAGACAATCATCTGTGGAAAAACATTTTATTGAAATAAAACCATTCTGTGCAGCAAAGTGTCTATATGTATTTACAAAGACTGTCGTTTCATGTTATATGTAGTGATCTCTCTCCACAGATAATATATTTTATCTCCAAATTTTACACATTTCAATCAAAACATGAGCCTAAAATGCATATATATTTTACCTGGATGGAATCGGAAATATCTGAATACCTCAGTACATTTATTCTTGCAATATATCCCTTCTCGCAAAAAAGATATTATTACACTTAGGTGTTTATGGGAGTTGTGCGTTAACTTCTAGATTCCTTATTATCGATCAAAAGGTTTGAAGAATATCAAATTAGTCATGATAATGATCGCATGATTTAACATCAAAATACATTTTAATATATAGGTGTATTGAATCTTCAAGATTGCAATATCCTATCAAATGAAAATATACTAACCATAATCAGCTTAAATATATATTCTTTCTCGACCTTATGAAACCGGCAGGAGTTAGAAACCACCAAATACGTATGAAATGTATTGAAATACGATACAAATACACATGAGATATATGAAATAGCATATATTAAAACCTAGGACATTAAGAAGCCCTTAAATTTAGCTCTCATCTACATATATTACAATCAATTGAGTAAACGTTTAAACATTAAATTCATACGATAATATGTTGTTTCAACCTATAACAAATTCTACAAGAATTGGACTCAGCTCCAACGGACAACTTCTTCCTCACGCACAATCCTCCTTATACATCGTTTGATTATATTGATTTTGAGATATCTTGAAATTAGTACAAAATGTTCAGTGCAATTCTATATCAATATTGCAACAATAGTCATGACTTTAAATGAATGTACATTTTACAAGTGGGTTTAGAAATTATTTCACGAGCAGGATATATATATATATATATATATATATATATATATATATATATATATATATATATATATATAATTCGTTTTATATTTACTTTACCTAAAACAATAATATTACTTATTTAGTTAAGATCATAACTGAATTAAATTCTCTCTTTTAAGACAACCATTTTTCCATAATACAAAATATTTTCGTAATTGTCATGTTCGTTAATGACATAATATTTCAGTTGTTTTAAAAGGCTAGTATTATATTTATTTAGTTTCCATGCGCCAAGGTAACAACGTTTACGGGGTCGGTTGACGACGAAATATTTGTTTTGTGTTTAATACCAGGTTATTGTGCTCATTCAGAAATGAAGAATACGCCGAAGCTATATGTTGTTTAGACCTATCCATGGATATAGTTATACTCGGAGCACAATTAAAATTTTCCCAACGAGTACAATTTTTAAAAAGTCTATATTTATTCCGTCGAATTATATCACATATAGCCTTGCATTTTTGAGTAATAAAATCTGCTAACTGTTCACAAATACAATGAGTTTGAAGGGGGATAATTCAAGATGAAATAATACAAATAATATGTTGATAAATAACGTCAATTCATATTAATTTCAACAGGAATATAAAACTTTCATAGCAAGTGTATTGAGAAAATGTACAGCAGCAGAACACCAACAACAACAAACACACATTAAAGATAATATAAATTAATAGCAAAGATACACCATAGATGTCTTGCATGAAGGCTCTTTATTGATTGTGAGTTGTTTCAATCTCTGCGCTAGACATAGATCTGAACAACATTGCAGTGTGTCTTGCAGACCTAAATTAAATAAATTTACATGTATATAATAAAGCAACTGTCACAATCGTGCGATACAATTATTGACATAATTACAGGCCGTTGATAAACATTTAGTATTGTATCTTACGTATCAATAAACATAAGTACGTAGAGAAGTATTTTGTTTGTTTTCGTATTCAATGATTTTGCATTTTTTTCGGATTTGTATTTCAAAGATAATCTTCCAAATCCCATTCACCCTAAAGGCACTTGTTTTCGCTTAAATCTTCAAAACAGATAAATGTATAACTTCGGATTTTATCTCATTTTGGGCTATGCTCAAACACAGTTTTAACGTTCAAGCCTATAACAGATTATTACTTCCATAAATGTCAAGTTTGACACTATGTACCTTTACAATTATCTGAAGCTCTTCGATATCAAAATCATTAACGTGTAATCCCTCTTTAAACTAACACATTTTGAACTGACAGGGATTTGGAAGAGAAAGGTTAATTGACCCCCACTATCTAATAATAATTTATTCTGCAGTGACATTGACTTACAAGTCCTTGCAAAATACTTAAACACACTAACCTTGGAAGGATTGCAAAGAACTAGTTTGAATTATACAAGACCATGGTTTCTGAAATCTTATTTTAATGAGTACAAAATGTCTACAGATAACATAAATGATCATGAATCACATATTAAAGATGTGTGAGCAATATATCAGATTATTTATATTTTCGAGACCCTTTCACAGCAAGTGCAGGTCTAAGTTTGTGGCTTTATTTGAAGAGCAAATACAATGCAACCTATTTAAATCAATAAGATCCTTTGTATGACTATTTACATAAATTTAACTCTTGTCCCTGGCGAATGTTTTCGATGTTGGTTTATTATTTGTGACTGTGTTTGTATCCAGTTTTGTTTTTCGAACCCTAAGGCAAAATGCTATGAGTTATCAAAACACAAAAAAAATGACAAGAACGATCAACGATATATTAAAGCAAACAAACGGTTCCTCAGATGAAAACGGGAAATTATAAATTATTCAAAAGTTGGAATGTAAAGCGACCGAAGACAATTTAAAAATTGAAACTATATATATATATATATATATATATATATATATATATATATATATATATATATATATATAGATATATATATATATATTTATGTATGCATGTATGTATGTATGCATGCATGCATGCATGCATGCATGCATGTATGTATGTATGTATGTATGTATGTATGTATGTATGTATGTATGTATGTATGTATGTATGTATGTATGTATGTATGTATGTATGTATGTATGTATGTATATATGGATGCATGCATGCATGCATGCATGTATGTATGTATGTATGTATGTATGTATGTATGTATGTATGTATGTATGTATGTAGGTATGTATGTATGTATGTATGTATGTAGGTAGGTAGGTAGGTATGTATGTATGTAGGTATGTATGTATGTAGGTATGTATGTATGTAGGTATGTATGTATGTATGTATGTATGTATGTATGTATGGATGTATGTGTGTGTGTGTGTGTCTAGTTGTTGCATAATATATGCTAAAAATTATGTAACATAGACACGACACCACTTGCTCCCGAAAATGGACTGCTTATTCCTTGAACGCACGGTTCCGAGGTAGCCAGTTACTGGACCTCAGTTGGCATCATTTGCTCAAGAGTATGTCCCTGTATGGGGAGACAAACATTAAAAATGAAGCAAACAAATATTAAGAAATGCAACAATATTTCATTATACAAAATTATATGCAGATACATACTTCGTTGTAAAACTGTTTCATATATTTCACCTTTTGATTTGTTCAAAAGGGACTTATTAACTTTACCACTTCTAAGTTTTAAGTCGCACTGTTAAACTGTGTTTTTCTTTGTCGTTTTTGCATTAGACGTCAATCCCGATTTCTTTAATAGTGATAGTTAAGGACAGACGAAAATATTTTTGGACATATATTTTTCAAGAACATTTGCCTCTGAACATCTCGATTTTTTATACACCTTCATTTCTATATAGAAAGTGTTAATGTAACAAGGTTTATAGATCTCTCATGATGAACTAACCTTGTTTGAAAGTTTAATTTAGAAAGAATTTGGATCAATTTTGCACATAATAGCTTATTGTGCTGAAATGATTTTTCATCAATTTCTTCATATGACAGCCTTATTAGATAATTAATCTTGCCAATCTTGTGTTGTGTGCATTATCACACGTTAAAATCACTTTTGAAAAACAAAAATATCGGATTGCATGAAGCTTGAGGTATTCGCCTAACGGTCACTGTATTTATATCTCAAATATATAAAGCATGTCTCCAAACTGCCTTTACAATGGGCATTGGTTCAATTTATTTCGTATGTTAGAACGACCCTTTTTAATAATATGTGTTCTTTATTTTCTTTAAATGTTGACAATGTTCATTCATGTTTGTGTTTTGGTATTGTTCCTCTTGTTTTTTAATTTTAACAAACTTACAACTGCCACATAATCCTAATTAATTATGAGTTTCTCAACTATATTAACTAATCTATGCAAAATATCCTTTGGGGGACAAATCTTCATCGGACTAGTTTTGTTTTACTGAAACATATATACTTTACACTGAATGAAGATGTGAGCAGAACACGCATTCATTGAATGCATGTACTACTGATGGTATTCCATTTGCACGTCCTTTCCGTAATATGAAACAACATTGTTCACAATAAGAATGAAATGTACCTGGAGATAATCAAAGGTGAATATTCCTTGTAATTATGTCTGAATATTCAAAGGAAAATTCACTGTCGAACAATGTGAATGTTGCCTCTGCTTTGTCAAAATATACAAGTTGATATAACATCTAAGGTCGCGAAGGTATAATGAAAGCTTCTCTTCATTTGTATGCTCATCCATGATTTAATGAATTTAAAGGTTCAGTTCAATAACAAAACAAGACAACAGACTAAGCATTATCAATCATAAACACATAGAAAACAAACAAATCCTGTTTTGCATATTATTGACATAATTTGTTTACAAAACATAAATAAGTAATGCTTGCAAAAAATGAGATGGACACATAAGGCTGACAATGTTTTTTATGACTCTTTTCTTGAGTTTATACGCGTCATAAATTGTGCTCTTCTCCCTGCTATCAAACGTTTAAAATGTATTTACAATAACGTGTAAAAATTGGTATGCAGTATACAGTTTGTGCAATTTACCTCTGTTTCTCTCGATGCTACATTTGTCATTTTTACTTTTACTGAGGGCTCAAGCAAGAGTCTATATATGGCTTTGCGTGACGTTGCAGACAAATTTGGAAACTGTTTCTGTATGGCCTTCATCTGTTCTCTTTTATTTTCAGTTTGTATTCCCGGTTTCTTCGCGAAGTCGTTCAACGCCTCCCAACGTTGCGTCAACGTTTGTCTCTCAATAATTGTATTTGTTGCGTCACGTAATCTATCTGCAAAATAATAATAATACTACTACTGCTAATAATAATAATAATAATAATAATAATAATAATAATAATAATAATCATTCAATTAATACTACTACTACTACTAATAATAATAATAATAATAATAATTCAATTATTATTATTATTATTAGTAGTAGTAGTAGTAGTAGTAGGTAATACGAGTGCCAAGGTAAGGTACATAAGCTAAGCTCATTTAAGATGAGTTTGCTATGAATTTAACATCTTGATATGATTACGGGTATAAAATTATGTTCGACGCATTTAAAGTATGATTGATATAAATTGTTTATGTTTGTATGATTAAGACTATACAATGTTTTCCAAGAGATTCACCATTAGTGTTAATTGTCCTACCTAACGGGCTCACTTGGTTCTTTGAAGTCTTTGGCTTGTCATGACTTTCCTTGCATAAGTCGCGGTACAATGTCATGTTCTCTTCTTTGGGATCTTCTGATCCAAATAGACTTGTCCGAGAGCAAATGTGGATAAGAGTGCTAAAACGATGAACAATCATGCAGAAGAACTGCAGGAAAAGCAGAATACCAAATACCAGCATGAAGACAAAAGATATAGGTCCAACGTACTCTACATCCCCGCTCCCTCTAATGCACGGAAGTGGAATAGAAAGAGTATTCGTAGAATACGCAACTTGCTGGAGTGCAAATACCACGCAAATGAACATTGCATTAACCAGGAAGAAGAACAGACACACTTTGTTTCTCAGAGTTGTTAGATCTGTATGTATTGTCTCCTTTTCCTCCTCTGTGGGATTCAAAGGGCAGAGATATTTTCGAATCATTCGTTTCCAGAACTTTTTTTCTTCTTTCTTTAGCTTTGTCTTTTCTGCTGCAGATAACATTTTGTCTCTTATCCATCTTCCTTTTTCAGATTTTCGTGATTCTAAAGGAAAATAGATGCAGTGTTATTACACCAACTATCTGGAGTGTTGATTGGAAGTAAACAGAAACAGATGAAGTTGAAGTTGGTAAATTTGCCTCTGTTCTCACACAATTCTTTTAAATTTATCTAATTTTAGAAGGATCGCTAAAGTAATATGCCACTATAACATATATTGATCAATTAATTCTAATTATTGATTTATCATAGGTAAAGAAGGTCATATGGTCAAATTCAAGGTAGATGAATAAACGTGTAGAAGGAAATACAGATATAATTATATTAACTTCACTCATTATAAAGGTGAGCATTCAACAAATAATCAGCATATATACATGTTATAATTAAAACGGTGTAATTATTACTAAAACTACCGCAATTCTTTTGCATATTTTGGTATATAGTTTTTCATGTGCTTTGACATTCTTGCTCATGATGGCTTTGTGTAAGAAATTGAAGATTTTGTTTAATTTGTGTTGAATTTAAATATAAGATGCTGATTGCATCGGAATTTCTTTTCATTTCGCAACATGTATCTGAAACTTCATGTGATGTACATACTACAAATTTATCTTTATTAAAATAATTCGTTCAGCATTTGTGCATAAAAATAGTTGTTAACATACGTGAAAACATGTACGCCTTATTTTCTTACTTCATTTGAAAAGAATACTCCGTACAGTACGCGCAAAGATTTCAACTGCTAAGTTGTGATACATGCTACCGTGTTAATCATTATTTTATGACATGGAGTTAATAACCACATGTTGAATAGGTAAAATATATCTTATGTACATCCATCGAATATAGCATTTCCCCTTTAGGGGTAATAATAATAATAATAATAATAATAATAATAATAATAACAATAATAATAATAATAATAATAATAATAATAATAATTATCATAAAGTCTTTATTTTATGAGGGTGTCACAATTAGTACAAAAACTAATCTCTCTTGTGGCCCTCAATCATCTTATTATGTACAGTCAAATATATAGAATACAGCTGGGAAACAAACATCGTACATTATGTAAGGCATTATGGATTTGTGTACACAACAGCAACGGAGTATTGATTCAGCACACAGTGCAGTGTGTACACAAACATGCATGATTGAAAACCTTTTCACACACACACACACACACACACACACACACACACACACACACACACACACACACACACACACACAGGTAAACATCCAGAGACATTTTGTGCACATACAAATATACAGCAAAGTTGGGCATAACCTGTTTTAGACATTATCTGGATTGCATCCATTTCAAACATCTGTGATGAAAGGTAGGCACTGATGATGCTAATGAATTGGTCATGTACGAAACACTGTCATAGCCAGGTGAGAATTAGATAACAAGATGTTCTGCTGGTCAAAAAGGGACAAATGCTCTACTGGCCGAAAAGAGTTTGTAAGAATACATGAAAAGTATGTTTCTTACTTTCCTTTAGTTTTTCAAATGCTGAAGTGTGAACCAACTATGAGATATTCTTGTGCAATTCCAATACCAAACATTTGGCAGAAAAACATATTTCTTGCATGTTTGAATTACTAGGTTCACTAGATGAATGACGTCTAAAATATATTGATACCATTTGATGTTGGACCTTTTTTAGAGAAAGAAGATAACTTTACTCGTCTCAAAAACTATCTAAATATATCCATGTGATGCCTGTTTAAATTCCATAATTATCATTTGTTTCAACAATAGTATTCATTGACCAAGCAATTACCATAGAACTTGTGCTTATTCGAGGTATTATTTAGCTATATATATAAATTTGTCTCCAGAATTCGGATATAAAGAATATTAAAAATTGGTACCAATGCATAAATGTCGAAATACGTTTCATAATTAAGAACATCGTCACATAATTTGCATGTTGAAACTGGTAGATGGAAAGAACTACATCCTACTCATATTGAATGCAAAGTGTGTCCTGTTTGTAATGTTCTCAAATATGAATAACACTTTGTAATTAATTGTGAAAGTTACTGTCTTTTTCGAATTAGATAAATAGATTGTCAAGTTTGCTTTAGGCCAAATATATACAAATTCATTGAATTATTAAAGTGTCAGCAAAGTCATGTTATCAGAAATGTGAATAATTTTATATACAGAGCCCTTATCTTAAGGTCTGATTTAAACGTTAACAGGCAGTAAACTAAATTAAACCGTTTGCACGTGTAACTGTTGCATAATTGTTTTGAAAGTACTATATTTATTGCAAGAAGTGTCTTAGTAAAAGATCAATAAGATCATCAGGCAGAAGAAATAGCGATAACATGGGTTTCAAAATGGCCATAGTGGAGGCCAGGTTGAATGTTTGAGAGGCACAATACAACTTTTAGACCGATGTAGATGCCATGGTAAATTTTGTCAAGCGTTATGATTTATATCATAATATTTTATAAGGAGCAGCAATAATAAATGATTAATAAAGGTCGCCGAACGATGGTAACATAACCCTTGTATACGCTCTTCTGCTCTTGACCAAATGAGCTAAAACTTGTAAAGTCTGTAAGATACTATCTAATCATAGTTTCGGTAGAATCACCCATTAAACGTGCCTCATTATTTTGGTATGCTGAAATGTGCTAAGTTTTTCCATATATTCATTAAAAATGGGGCGCCGGGTGGCCGAGTGGTCTAAGGCGCTCGCCTTTACAGATCACTCACACATCTCAACTCTGTCCGCGTAGGTTCGAGTCTCGGTTCGTCCAACGTGGGTATGTGAGAAAGCTTGCCAGTAGTTGCCCGCTGCTCGGTGGTTCTTCCCGGGGTTTCCCCGGGTTCTTCCTCCACCAAATATACTGGCCGCCATGTATATAGCCTTTCGTGTGCTGAAAAGTGGCGTTAAACCCACAAAAGAAAACAAATCATTAAAAACGGAATATGGACTAATGAATGAGACGGGGTGAAGACTGGGGAAGTGTAAAAAACTATCATCATGACTGACAAGAAAGTCAAAGGTTTACTGCTACCTCATTAAAACCCAAATTGTAGAAAGTAAACTTAATATCTCAACATAATATATATATATATATATATATATATATATATTGCATTTGAGAGATGTAGGAATATGTATTCAGATGTAATGCATATGTCGACTTGCATTAAGACAGATCCAGTCTGAACCTATTCAGCTTGATAGAGACTGTATACAATACCTTGAGGTTCTGGTGGAATTTCTTCGGTCAGTTCTGCATTAACATTTTCTTTAACATTCCTACCATGGTGTATGCATGACTCTAGTCGTTCCAGTCTTCTTGACAATTCTTCTGCATTAGGCTCTTGCGCGCAGCATCTACGAAATAGCGTAAAATGATTTTAAGAAATGTCAAAAGAGGATTGTAAATTGAGTTTATAGTTCGTACTGTGTAAGATAAGGTTATACTTGCACTACCAAGTTACACATTGTGTATGTCATGCAACATCAGAATGGTATTTAGATCATTGTATACGTCGTCCCAATGCTTTGTCATACTTTAATCAAGTATGCCTAGAACTCCTATCATCAATAAATTATCCTCCGATCAATTAATGGTATTAGGTCGAGTCACTAACGAGACCGCTGAATATACTTTGCAGCAAGCCGTAATTTGTAACAAATGATTCGTGTGTAATCATGCATATATATATATATATATATATATATATATATATATATATATATATATATATATATATATATATATATATATATATATATTGTCACAGACAAGTAATTATTTTACGATCTTTGGAATTAACCATGTCCTGTGTGTGGTGGAATTGTAAATGCTGTATGTATACGAATGTCGCTGATTGACTAAATACAATTCAAAAACGACTGGCGCAGAGAGTTTTCCCGGTCATTCCACCACAGTATAACAATTTTGCAAGCCATTAGCATTACGTTTTAAAGGAATTACATTAGTTGTCTCTGTCCTATAGCAACAAATACAGTCTGCGTAAAAGGACCGAAATAAAATATGCCCAACCGCTTTCTCATTCGTTGCATCGGGCAGTTATTGTGATTCATTTAGTAAAATGATTAAAACTTATAGAAGAAAATACTTACAGTTTGCGAACTAAAGTCTGTATAATAAAATGTTTTCTCCCAAGCTTGTTCATAAGGTATATGAACCAAGAAAAAACCGATCCACTAAAAGAGGTTAAATGATGGCTGCCTGTTAAGTTTTGTACCTTACTTCTTTTAATTAGCAAGTACCTTATGATAATATTCTCTAATGTTTCCCAACTTTGCATCCATTTTCTTAAATATTTCATTGTTTGTGTAACAGATGGATTTTCCTCTATATTGGGTACAAAAAGTAATTAGAGAGGACTTCTTAGTTTCATAATTGACACAATTTCAAATATAACATTATATACGGAAAGGGACCGCTTGATTTTCAAAGGTGGTGAAAGCTGAAATCTGTGAAGGAGAGTAGGTTCCAAGATTTACCTCCCTTTTATATGACACTGTATATGAACACCTTGTATGTGAACATTTGCCAGACATACGTCTCTAAAGGTCAAAAACATTTTTTAAAATGCTGCCAATTTTAGATAAGCACATTTAACATATAGAGTAATTTATTTAAAAGAAAAATAAAATATGTTTTTATTTATTATGATCCTCAGTCTAAAGAAATTATAGATTACCTTCGTTTCTTAGAGTTATGTTGCAGTGTAATTCGTTTACTTTAGGAGAAGCGCCACATAATCCCATAGGAAGCAAAAACTGATAATTGTGAGTATAAAGAATGTAGATAAGAGAATTATTGATGTTGTGGAAATTATAAATTTCTAATTACAGTAGGCTCCCAAAATGAAGCAAATATATACAGTACATATCTTCAAACAGGTCGTTGCGAGACAACTATGCTCTATCAAGGTTAAATGTTTTTTTGTTTAGTTTTGATTTTTCTTTGTGAATAATGTATTACGAAATTAAACTGTTATTTTAAGTCACACACAACTAATGATTTTAGCAGCTGAGAAACGAGTCTGTGCAAATAGTACAATTTAACATAAAACCATTTAAATCTTATTGCTACCGCCTCACTGGTATTCCTGCGTGTAAAAGGATAGATACAACTGGGGCGGATTTTGATAAGAGGCACCTATAATTAAATTTTTTCTCAAAAACAAGCAGCGGAGCATATCACTGTCATCATTTGAAAAGCTTACTCTTGGATAGTTTATGTATGGAATGTAAGAGTATTTTATTCGTTCTTACCTCGAATGTACAGTACTTTTCCAAAACATTAGCATTACGGTATATGATAATTGAATTAGTTGTATGTGCCATTATGATTCACTCACCTCAGGCCTAACCAATTTGAGATGGAATCTGGCAGACTCCGATCCTTTCGTATGGAAGAGTGTTTGCTTGACTCCCGTGTCCCCCATGAAGTTTCATTCAAGTTGCACAAAGCATAGATAAACATTATTATCGACGATGTGGGAATTGCAATGAAAAACAAGGGTCCGTAAATGATGCTAGAAATTTCCTGTAACGAAACAATTTTTGTTCATATATTTTGCGTATCCCTTGTATAAATAATTTCTTTATGTTATTTTACTAGTGGAATCCAACCTTTTGAGATATCGAACACATATGATTGGCAATTGTACAGAGAAATACATTTAAGAGACTAAATCAAAGGCTGTGTCCATCATTAGTATTTTACTAGTTTATAAGGGGCACAATAAAGGTCTAAACTGTTCAAGTGACGTCGGTTTATCTAGGTTAGAGTAATCAAAGCAATAGAAAATGAAGCCTATTGCTAACACATCACACTATCATGATATTACTAAAGTTACACTGCTATTCATGACACTACATAATACTTATGCCGATACTGTCCTTACCTTTGGATGCAAAAGAGCAGAAATGATAAAGATTCCGGAAATTAATATGAAAAATATCGTTGTGGTTGAGCAAATGTTTTTCATCCCAATGTGCAGAGCCAATCCGACGATGACGATCATCATTATAATTGAGTAGGCTATGGACATAATTGATGCAATCTTGAGCTTTACAAAGAAAAAAATACATAGGTATATTTTATGTCACATAATACGAATATTTTCAATATGAATTATTGGGGGAAATGTAACATAAAAGTGCATGATGTGCTTTCACATTTTATCGCTTTTCATAATTTGTCATATTTCCTAGTTTTGTGTGAATATCTGTGCAGGAAGATATGGATACATTCATGCTTATTTATGCAATAGTTTCAGTATTTATGTCATAAAAATAACATTACAATTCATTTTAAAGTTATGAATTATTGTGCTTTGCAACGATCGATGAAGGAGAATAAAACAATTGTAGCAAGGAAACACTTTCACAACACAGGTTTGTACATATGCTTCTATGGTATCATTTTTTATTTTATTTTACTTTATTTTAATTTATATCTGTAATATAATTTTAACTTGTTATTTGTGCTTTGTTTTTAGCAGAGTTGGCGGAAGACTCTAATAAACAACAGGTAAAAGCTGCACACATATTAATGGGAATTTTCAGAGAAAAAGTTAAAGATCCCCAAAATTAATTTGTTACAAAACTGAAATCAATAAATGTGCACAATTCGTAGACATAAAAAGAATGTAAAGGCATGTCATCTTCTCTCACTATTTGTGTTATTGAATTCAAATCAAAATCGTTGATATCATCATAAATGATCATATTTAAATTATCTTAACTATTATTCTTATCTTCTTTTTTTTCAATATCTTTATTTAATTTCGTTTCCTTCCAGTTCGTGTTCTTTTTTTATAAAGTTATATAAGTTGGGCATTCTGCTCGTGGAAATTACTTCTTTATCATACATTATATATATATATATATATATATATATATATATATATATATATATATATATATATATATATATATATATATATATATATATGTGTGTATATATATAATTCTAATTTATGTTTCACCTAACTACACGAAACAAAATGTTACCTGCATTTCACAGCGTGAATTAAAGCAAGCAACAATGAAGATAATAATGGGTATGAGGGTGAGCAGGAAGGCAGCCCAGGGTTCCAAAGCCTTAAAAGCCGTGTGAAGTGCGTCAACCAGCATGAGAAATATTGTCCCCGGTGTCACAATGGATGATATGATTTGAAAAGCCTGGTACAACATATATCCATTGGAGATGTTTGTGTTTGTCTTCACCACGTGTCTCCAGTCCGATAGGAGATCGAGAATGTTTGCCATTGTGGAAGGAGACCATCTGCGTCTTTGGTTGAAAAACTCGTTAAAAGTCTCAGGCGCCTCTGTAAAGGCATCCGAGGCAGCTACGTACTCGATCATGTAACCTTGTTCGAGAAGGAGAGTGCACAGCCATCTGTCCTCGCCTGTGGAAGTTTTTTTTACAATTTTGGATCAATAAAGATTTGCTCTCTACAATATATGCATATTTAAAGAATGTTTTATATTGTATAGATCCTCTATAAATAAAAAGGTCACTAAAGATGACTAATTGTTAGTCAACAAAATAAACAATCTAAATGTAGTCCGTCGTTTACCAATATACACCGCAGCTGGTTTAAATCTACTGATGCGGTCCTGTTGTTTAGCAAAACATAATAATAATAATATAATAATGTACATGTAAATCTACAATTTTGCATCAATAAAGATTTGCTTTCTACAACTCAACAAATACATATGTATATAATACATTGCATTTGATAGGTCCTCTTTAAATAAAAAGGTCACAAAAGATTACTAATTGTTAGTCAACAAAGTAAAATAATCTAAATGCAGTTAGTCATTTACCAATATACACTGCAGCTAGTGTAAATCTACTGATGCGGTCCTGTTGTTTAGCAAGACTAATAGCAAATCGTGAAAAATATAAATGTTCACGGAGTTGATATTAGTGTATGAAATCGATTTATTTCACCTGTTGAATGCAATTAACATATGAATGCGAAAAGCTATAGCTAATGACGTTTTTTATATATAATAAGCTGTAAAATTCTTTTTATGGACTTATATAAGTTTCGTGTCTTTTACCACTTGTCTTACCAGTGCAGTGTCGAAAGATGGTTTAAGTGAATAATATAGACTGTTCGATAATCTGACCTACATTTGTTTGTGAACGTGTCAGATCACATTTTTGCTACGTGAAATTCTCTCATTATATATGTTCAGATTTTTTGAGTATGTCAAAAATCAGCATTAAAAATCAAAATGCTGAAAAGTTTCCTAGCGTGTCAGCCCTATATCGTTTTCTAATATCTTCAAAACTGCAGGAAATAGTGGAAAGGTTTTCAGTCTTATGCAAATGACATCTTCTTTAAATGTTAAGTATAAACGTTTGCTTCCTCCTTCATATATTCATATTTCACCGACGATACAATTCACAAGAAAGTATGCGAATATATGTCATATACAAAATTTCATTCATAACATATCTATTTGAGACACGTAGAGAAGAAAATACATGTTCTTAACTTTATAACAAAATGCAAAAGTATATATGTCAAAGTCTGAAGAATGTTCTTAATGATAACAAGGTTGAAATTTATGTCCAAGGACAATCAAAGCAAAAGGGAGAATATTTGAACATAAACTAGAAATGTATCTCTTTAATTGTACTAATCTTTCCGAACGCGTTTCATTTAGAAAGAGTAGGGATTATCTTATGTGAAAAAAACATAGTTATTCTACATTTGAAAGTGTGTTACATGGTATGTTGTTTGTTCGTGAAATTTGATGTCAGGAATTAACAAGTGATGTGACTTGAACATAAGTGAACACAAGCCGTAAGATAAGCTGTCCAAATTGACATCCAGCGTAATATATATATATATATATATACACACACACACACACACACACACATATATATATATATATATATATATATATATATATATATATATATATATATATATATATATATATATATATATTGGTATGCCCAGTGCAGATTTAAGTTAATGAAACCAACCTTGGTCATACTGAACATGTTGCCATGCTTCTTTTGCGGGTGTGGTGTAGACGTTCATAACGTTATCATCTATCAAAGCAGATCCCCTGAACAAACTAAAACATCCGGGACTACACAAGACACCACCCATCTTGTCCTCTGTTACCTTATGTAGCCAATGGCACATAGCATATTCAAACTTCTGATACCATACGAGCAGACCTAGAGAAATATGATAAATACAATTTGTCGGTTTTTGTTCATAATTAAGAGCAATGTCGTTTGTCATAATGTAACACCCTTGCTTAAGTTGTATCTACTTTATCAGACTTAATCTGATGGAATATACCAGAGCTAGTGACATTCCGATGAATACAGATTAAGGTCACATTTTGGCTCTTTTGAATCAGAGCTAGTATGGTTACAAGAAGATTGAGCATTCATCGTCATTAGTGTACTCCTAAAAATAACACTAATAGATAATAGATACGTGCAATAACTGAGAGTATATAAAAAACTCTGAAATTATTTACCCTATGGGAAAATAAAATATAATTCATAAAATGTATCTTTAAAACAAAAACAGTAACTGTTTTTTTTTTTTTTTTGGCGACACTCTTTCTCTGTCTTTAAATAACTTTGTATCCGAAAGTGATTGTGCCTACGGGTAGTCCTTCTTATGTAAATATATGACAATCAAACAGTGAATTCACCTGGCGCTCCACTTCTTTAATCTTTAATGGCTGTTCAAATACCGCATTTCAGACGAGGAAGACACTTGAAAGAACTTGTTCTTCGTCATACCAATAATCATATTTGATTTGAATACAGCACCCCAGGACAAAACAAAATATCTTTTTTGAATACATGTTTTAAACGCTGAATTGCTAGCTTAATAGTATCACCTTAAGGTACTTTTTATATTCATAGTGCCAGGCCATGCCAGAATTAAGAGACAACCAAAATGGTCAGTATATTTGATCACATCCATCTCCGAAGGTACAAATTAAGATCAATATTTCTGCTGCTGAAAGGGCTTTATCAATCTTGTTCAGCCTTTGCAATTTGATAATTATGGTTCAATCATGTGTTGTGACCTCTGGGTATGTGATGAATATGTAAAGTATAATGCAGCCAATTACAGATTCGTCAAAACATTGTAGCCAAAACAACATGAGATATGATTCAAATGCCATATTAAAATATAGAAATATACTCGCAGATCAGAGAGAGCAATGTGATTTAAAAATGACCAAACTACACTGCGATTAAATGCGAAGACTATGTAATTATTTTAAATCTCTCTCTCTCATTATGTGTGTGTGTGTGCGTGTGTGTGTTTATGTGTGTGTGTTCTGTTACCATTTCCCGTTGGATGGATTCTGCCGCATGCAGCTCCGACGTTTGGATTCTTTCTCATTCTGTCCATTAAATATTGAACTGCCTCCGGTTTAAAGTCCACATCCCCATCCAAGGCTAGGATATAAGTATTATCGGCCTTCATTTTAAAGTCATCACTTTGGACCTTTTGTTTGAAGTCATTACCATCCTTAGCTGTCGTGTATTCATGAATGTTCAGTTTATGCCCAAGGATATAATACATGTACATAACCTGAACATAAATATCAAAGCTGCATGAGAACACATGTTATAATATTAACGTGCAAGGGACATAGCTATCTCGCCATTTTCTGTATGTCTGTCTGTCTGTCTGTCTGTCTGTCTGTCTGTCTCTCTCTCTCTCTCTCTCTCTCTCTCCAGTCATATTCTAAGCAGCTTTAATGTTATATTAACTATCCAATATATTGGGTACAAAATACTCCATTTTTTCTTTATATGATAGTTATGCCTCATTTATAAAGTCCATACTCTACCGCACGTAATACTTCTTTAAATATTATATACATAACTCTACAAATAGAATGAGTCCACTGTACCAAATGTAATAAGGGAGACTGTTATCATTATAGTTCATATTTCACATAATATTCTGCTAACATACATACTATTGTTACATATCGTACTGTTGTAGGATGCCATCTTCCAATGATCACAGTAACACTTAGTATAGCAATTCAATCTTGTAGGTAAATTGCGAACGAATTATATTTATTACACCCAGCGTCATAAAGCTGAACTTCAAGCAAGATGTATTTAGAGTGTCATTATATATAAAGCGATTTTACCATTTTTGTTTTGCCTTGGATATAATCTACACATGTCCTCATTAAACAAAATTAGTTTACGGAATATACTTCGTTTTTTTATTCTTATGAAAATTTCAAAGGACCTTGAAAGCCGTACCTGACTCCATCGTTTTCTAGCGCGTATCTTCGATTTGTTCTTTAGGTGTGCAGTCATTTTACTTCCAAATGGCAATTTCCAAGTCAACTTTCCGCCGTAGATCGTCTTAGTTTTTTCCTCCAAACTGTTTTCATTACTGCAAAAATTCAGTGAGAAAAGTTTAAAATAGTTTGCTAAATTCTATATTTACATTCAACAAACTCGTGAAGAAATGTCTTTCACACATGTCATGATATCGTTAGTGGAAATTCTACAAGAAAATTGATTGACATTTACAGAACTAAATGCAAAATACAAAATAATATACGTGTCCTAATTTAAAAAGAAACATAACAAAACAAAAATGCTTTCTCAGGTGGTGTTGGTGATTTATTCCATATTTTGTCGTTATAGTTGCTCTCAAAATGAAAAAGAGGGAGAAGACGTAAGTGGCAATGTTATTTTACCCAGGCGCGAATTCTAATGTAAACACGTAAATCGGATGTAATTTGTCAATAAGCCATAGACTTTTGACATATATATTGGACATTAATAATGTTGAAAATTACGAAATAAAGCATTCCGGAGCTAATGAATCAAAGCTCATAATATCTTATATATCAGCAAATAACAGAAATTACTCAAATTCCAAAGCAAATATCTTATTTTATTGCTTCATTTTAATTTTCATTGTTATATTGTTTGAATATTCCAATCTATCATTTTGATTATCACATTCCTACTTTGTCGTTTCTTTCACAACGTCGATGAAGTTCTTCACGTATTCGTTCAACTCTAATGCTTCACCTTTGTCGGGATCATTCTTTATTCTGAATGCATCGTCAAACATTATATGCACTGTAAATATAAGAACATCATCTCTATTGGACATTTCGTTGTGCTTTCTCATATATATATATATATATATATATATATATATATATATATATATCACAGTCATCAAGAACAGGTCGATTGCTACCTTAAAATTTAAATAGTCAGCTTGATCTATTTTCATGATCTTATTTCTTCAGCATAATATTCATCCGAAAGCTGTAATTTACCATGATAGTACCGAAGTTCATATTCTTTGCAATGGATCTGAGTACCTTTTCTATGTTTGTCAATGTCAATAGGTTGAGGTTAAGTGTATGTAATCATATTGGTTTGCCATGTATTAATACAAATTAAGAGTTTATTGCTCTTATTCCAGCATAAAAAACACACAATATATAAATTGAATACTTACCTTCAAAAGTAAAAAAGTCATCGTCAAAGTCGCCAAAAATATCTCTAAATTGTTTTCTCTTATCATGATCAGCGTCCAATCTGAAATTTGTCAAACGCTGTCATCGTTAATTTTGAAAGCGCTCCCTTTGGGAAAATATGTACAGATATAATATTAGGCGATGTAAACATCCACAATTACTGTTTATTTTCTCATGTACTGTACTAAGTGTTATTCATTGATAAACGTGAATGCAATTATGGATTTTATGGATTTGATGCTTATCAGCATATGCTTAAAAATGTGCTGAATGACTATTCTTCTATGCAAAAATTTAAAAAAAATTGTTCATGCAAATTAAAATGCCATAACTTTGCATTGAGTCTTTGCTTTAAAATAAAATGAAGATAATGATATTAGTACCATGAATAAAGAGCAAAATTAACTTCAAATGGAAAAATGAAAAGTCTACCTTAAAATCGATTTCATAAACTTTTTCATCTCTGACTTTGTCTCATGCCACATAGTAGCACAAATGTAGATGCGAGGCGTCTTTTTTGAGATATATTTCATGGCTGTCAGCGAGTCGGCAAAACTCATGCCTGTGATGAACTAATTGAAAGAGCACAAAGGTCTTCACTTTGGATGTAAAACTTATTGATATAAAATATAGACGACTAAGCAATGAAAAAGATAAATTGCTCTTGAGATACAAAATACGGGCATACTAAGGTTTACTATCAAAATATCACATATCCGAAGTCCATGTTACAATATGATACATAATATAGCAGACGACATGGAAACACTTGTGCTTTTCCTACCTCTAAAATGAAGCACATTGTGTTGTTTTGTTTTATTGCATGTAGTCTAATGTGCATAATGCGTAAAGAGTTTTCTGATAAATAGATACATGTATTGAAAATAAGAAAAAAGAGACAGAACAATTGGCTGATAACAAATATTGATTCATATCGAAATAAGATTAGCACCATATATTCAGTAATAAACATCCATTACACTAAATCAATACCATAAACTTTTATTCAGCACACATGGGGGTTTTTCTAGATGATATTATTTACCGATTCTGCATAGGTTGCACATGACATTTGAGCAAACATAACATACAGTTAATCAGTGAATTTGTAATACGATCAGTATTTGTTTAGAGAACACGTGACTAACCTTATCCCAAGACTGAGCCAATTGATAAGGATATATTACTTACCTCACCAGTAGGTTCTGTTCTCTCTACACGTCTAATGTTGAGCTGCAGAGACTGGACTAGAAATATTCCACTGTAGAGAGGATTTGTGAACAACCTACATACAAGAGGAAAGTCACACATTTTTATGCTGCTATGCTGTGGGCTGTAATCAGGGAAGCATGTACATATTATGTCATTATGCTTATTCAGAGAGATTCAGTTATTCCACACTCTCTATAGTAGTATGGTACACTCTATATAATTAGAGAACAAGTGTATCTATGGTACATATCACAATTACCTAAATCACAAGTACAAGTGGTCACATATAAACACTATTTTTAAGCAAATATATATTGCCTGTTGCGTCTGCTTTCTTCAAGGAAAATAATTAAACCAAACTAGAATCATGAATGTATCTAATACAAAGAGAGTGTTTTTGTGTTAAAATATTTAATGTAATATCATAAAGTAATCGTATCTTCTTGAATTGATTGATAAAGCATTTCACGTGAATGGTCATTGTGAATGAAATGTATGAAATTATGAAATGATTCAATAATGTGTATCATTTCCTAGCAGTGTAAGTACATATTATTGTGCGATTCTGCATAGATTTTAGGTGCAATTTGAGCAAACGTGATATATAGTTAAGTATGGCATTTGTAATACGATCAATATAGTATTTGTTTATGAACCGAAACATCACTGTTGGCATGTCATAAGGGAAGTTAACTATGAAATAAAACCAATTCCTAAACTTCGGACATTTATAGATACATGGAACGGTACATCTGCGCGTAAAACACAATGATATAAATTAGTTTTGGTTTCTTCAACATAGATGATATGATAATAGATTTCGAGAGGAGATGATAAGCGGCCATGTATGACAAATGTTTGGGTCAACAACAGAACGTATAATATTATACAATTATAACTATAATTTTTTTATAGAAGAAAGCGATGGTAGTCAAAGGGATATTTTGCCAAACAAAAATACATTAAGGTTGAATATGATATGCAACGGGGATATTCCTAAACTAATATACAATTACATCATAACACTTTGCAACAAGGGTTTTACAAACGAAACTATCTTGCTTTCTTTCTTCAAATAAGATTTGTTACTTAACTAAGGCCACGTGAGAATGCACTGACTCATGTGACGGTACTTTTGCTTCTAGTAGCAGGTATACATTCTAACCATCCTCAGAAAAACATGCAAACAAAAATCGTATGAAGTCAACATTCACAAACTGATTTAAAGTACATTGACTGCGTATGCCAGCAAACCAGTCATTGGATGTGACACGAAAGTGAAGATACTAA
Organism: Margaritifera margaritifera; assembly: GCA_029931535.1. NCBI lineage: Eukaryota > Metazoa > Mollusca > Bivalvia > Unionida > Margaritiferidae > Margaritifera > Margaritifera margaritifera. Next base: position 90,743 of record JAQPZY010001008.1, read on the forward strand.
CCCAAAAGAGCAGTAAACACCATTTTAACCAGAGCTCCTTTCACTTATATGATATAATGATTATTATGTAACCATTCTCATATCATAACGACATAAAACCTCTGTAATATACTGTAATATATATATAGACAGATAGAAGGAGAGAAGATAGATATATATGTATATATATATATATATATATATATATATATATATATATATAAATAAATATATATATATATATATATATATATATATATATATATATATATATATATAACTGTGGCTATTCAACAGGAAATCCGTATTTAATATACGCATTATTTAAGCAAAGTACTGCTTTCCTGATTAATTAGGCTGCATAGTGTGAATTTCTGTTTCTTCTCTCATAAATACCCAGAGATACATGAGCATGCATGCATCATTTTTACTTTAAACGTTCTATTGTATGACATCATTGTTCTACGATGACGACATATTGTCTAAAATGATATTTTCTGCAGTCGCATCTCATATATTTTTAATTGCAAAAAACTGACAATGAACAGTACCAAGCTATTGATGCAAGTTGCACTGTTCTATGTTATATTATTACATTTATCTTAATCAATCCCTTACATGCGCGGTCCCTTACTGATTCCCATGCACTTTAAAAGACTAGTATTCGGCACATTATGTGCACACACACATATATATATATATATATATATATATATATATATATATATATATATATATATATGAGTGTGTGGTATGTTATTCCAATGTTGTTCACAAGACCTTTCATATATATATATATATATATATATATATATATATATATATATATATAGAGAGAGAGAGAGAGAGAGAGAGAGAGAGAGAGAGAGAGAGAGAGAGTGAGAGAGAGCTGGAGAGAGAATTACATATATATATATATGTATATATATATATATATATATATATATATATATATGTGTGTGTGTGTGTGTGTGTGTATCTGTATATGAGTCTGTTTGTCATTCGAGTGTTCTTAACAAGACCTTTCAAAGATAAAATCTTAAAAAGTGCAATTGGGCTAAAAAAAAACATTTATGAGCCATATTTTGAATCATATCATTGGGCGCATTGTTGCGTCTAAGTGCAGTAATGTCTTTATGCGTCTATGTTCTTACTCGTCTGATTTCTGAAGTCGAATATTTCTAGGTTTCCAGATGTGGAGAGTAATGATGACAAAGAAAGCGTACCCGCAAAGCCCTGTAAATATAGAGAGGAAATTTAACGGAAACAAAGGGAGTTGCTTACTACGAAGACCTGCGGATTGAAATAAATTATTACAAAATATTATAGTAAAAATAGCAATAGTGTCAATTTACTTCTTTTGAATTCACAGAAGATTTGTTATACTATGCTAGATTAAAAGTACCTTGTTTGATGTCTTTTTTAAATGCTTAAAGACAAATACTTTTCAATCAACTCATTTCAGTGTTTATTATTCGAAACGTGTACTATGTTAATTAATGGTACACAATTCGGTAATCAATTGTCAAAGTTAAATTTGGAAAAGGTGTAGTTTATAGTAATTATTTATATTGAATTGAAATTACACACCTGATACAATCACCATCCAATATCTAGATGCAAACGGGACATCGTTGCTCCGATGAGGATAAGGTAAATCACATACAGAGCAGGTGTCTCTGCCCAGGATCAATACAAGTGCAGCAACAGCAACAGGAGATGAGACCGCAAGAGGAACTGCAACGCATGGAACTTGGGCAAGAATGTTGAAGCCTAGTTTGACAGCTCTGTAACACAGACCACTGGAAATAATGCCCACTGCAGCAGTAATCATTGGCAGATTGTAATGACATGGACCAAACGTAGTCTTTGACATAAGAAGCGTGTGTCCAAATACCGAGTTCACTGAAGCATTTGTGTTTAGTCCAAATAATGTCTGGATGCACTTATCTCCTTCCACACAAGATGCCCAAAAAAGAGTCAGTGGGAAAAAAAGGGTGATAATTATTTTCCAGCAACTCACAATTACGCTGTACTTTGACCTCCGATCACTGTTTGCCCCAAGCAGGTTGTATATCTTACCTCGAACGCGTCGTATGTTTGCCTTTAGGCATGAGGTTTCTTGGGAAACTGTCTTGTGTTGTTCTTCTGTTCGATTTGACCCCAGTTTTGGGGGATTTTGGCACCAATTGAATGAGACAAACATAGTAACTACCAGAAATAACAGCGGATAGAGAACGTTAATGTTGGATTTAGTCTCCAGGGCATAGTAGCTACAGGCAAATCCTGAAATGAATGATGTTTGAAACTAATATTTACGGCTTTTCTCTCAGTTTCCAAGCACTGAAAAAGGCAAAACATTTTAGGAAAATCCTCTCCACATACCACATTTTTGATGCATCTGATATAAAAGAACCTGGATGAATTTTTAGAACATAAATATTATTCACAATATATGCCAGTGAATGATCAGTATACACATTATTGCCTTAGCTACTCTGATGGAAATGTAGGTACAAAGTTATCAATCAGATGTTTTAACAGAAAGTATTTAATGTTTGGTACAAAATATAACACAGCTTTGAAATGAAATCCAATCAGAGCGTCGTTGAGTTTAGCATATGTTTGTAAAGTATGGGATAATTTTGTCTAAATATAAATAGTTTCATTTTTAGCCACTACATATTGTACTTATAAAAGAAAGTATTGATCAAGTTCACGAAGCTTTCTTAACAGAAAATAAAATTGTTTGAGGCTAAAATGCTGACAATTTGCTTATATTTTTACCATTTGAAATGTGCTGAGAAGATCTTACGGGAAGTTTTCTTAGATAAAATCTTCGCCTTTTTTCTAAAACAACTGGTATGTTTCTTTAAAGCATAATTCGATTGTTGTCATGAGCAAATGTCGTTGTGATATACATTTTCAGGAATCTCACATAATCTATGTGTATGTAAACATCGAATATTAGGAGGTTTGTATAATGCTGGAAGTTTGTCAGAAAGTCAAGTCACTCATGAATGAGTTTAAAAGCACACGTTCACCAATACATCGATGTAACTATTTTGAGCGGGTATGGTCGTCAGCTTCTCCACTCCAGCCAGCTTTACATAACTGACGTCACATTTAAATGGATAATTTAGACATGCCATACTCACCAATACTTGCTAACTGTAATATAAAACCAATAATGTTGACAACCTTGATCCGTAAAGTGCTAGGAGTACAACAAGCGCCTATTACTCCAGGAGTGAAGGCAATGCTAAAGCAAATGAGGATCACTGCGATGGGGTCAATATTCGGTAGCAGAATAAACGCCATAAAGCAGACACCTATGGAGTCTAAGGTCTCGAACAGTATGACCTACAATTGGTAAGTATAATCATTATTATGAAATACTTAGGTACTCATATGTTGTTGCCATAATATCGCGGCTGTGACGATTGTACAAAATGACATAATGTCGATTAAGAGAAATAACAACATACTATATTTCTTCAGTTCATAACTTACACCAAGTATAGGAATCAATAAAGAAATGACATCAAGTGAAAATAAATACAACATTAATTTAACTATATGTCTTAAAAATAATCGATATTTCAAAATCACGTTTCATTGTAATGTGACAACTGTCATGCATATATGGTCATTACATATCATATAGTTTAATTGTGATATATATGTGACGTCAGTTATATATATATACGTGTGTGTGTGTGTGTGTGTGTGTGTGTGTGTGTGTGTGTGTGTGTGTTATGCCAGAAAATATGTATTGTCATACATTTTGTATCACAGGAAGCAACAACTCAGCTTAACTATAAATTCTGGAATTAAATCCATTTTAAACGTGAATATTTGTCATTCTGCGTTGATTTCTCCTGATCACGACAACATATAGTAAGTGCAAGATATTACCTCGCAGAGCATACACGTATAAATTAAAAAATAGGCACGAATGGTCCATTTCATTAGTACGACCTAATGATATATCCATTTGATTCACCACTACGCTTACCTTGCTCACTTAATAACAATAAACGTTGTACTGTTAATTGCAACATTGTATATCAAACAGGAAACAACCACCATTACTGTCAAATAGACGCATGCAAATACGGTGCTATTAAATCATGTAAGCGCTGTTTTCATCCCAGCTCTTACACAAATAACTCCTTCCCATCCTGGTTCTGGACTTTTTTTTCCCGTTACCCATCGCCATGCACCGCTGATTAAAGTGACGAAATATGGAGCGATGATGATCAAGAACATAGCCCAGATCCACTGGACGTCCATCTCGGTAGTTTTGTATCTAGTATAAGATAATAGTTTGTCGTAAGAGTAACATGAAATAAACACAATTAATTTAAAATGATTATCATGCTAAGATACACGGAATGACGAAACGTTTTGCTTACACACACATGTTCATTGTAACAGATGGGCTATATGTAAAATGCTTGCAATTAATGGAGAGTCACAATTTGTAGCGTTAAAACGGCATTATACTGCAGAACATGTTGCGACAATGTGACATTGTGACTCTCCCTGTTATGCAATATAAATGTACGGTACATATCCAGTTATTTTGATACGTTTGTGTTTAGAAATGGGATTCAACGAAAACAGTAGTCTCGTTTTTGAGGATTTGAAAACGTTAAAGCTTTGAGATAGGAAAACTACATTAACCTTCTGAACTCCTCAAATACAGGACTCTTATCTCATAGAATAAAGTATTAGTGACATAATCTCGTCTATAATGACTTTAATAAATCTCAACTATGTCTCTAAAAATAGCTCAACTTCAGGGTAAGTTTCCAACATATAATTCCGACATTTTGGGATTTCGTCCAACTTTTGTACGAACATAAGCATCAAACCTTAATTATTTGATTGCTGGTCTTTGGAAAATAAAATTTAGTATTGAACTGCACCTTATTGAAAACCCAGCAGTCTTACGCCACCAGTATTCTGACGAAGAAGTGTCGTCCGACTTCTCTGCCAGTAATAACGATGTCAAATTACAATTGTTTTGCATGGGTGATCCCGGTTTCAAATTGGAGTTGCTTGACGTCGAAGTTGTAGTACTCGATGGGCCCATGGGTGGAAAAATGTTTGACACTACGAGGACAAAGCAAAGCTTTGAAATCACAGCCGATGCAAGTACGACCAAGCAGAAAATAATGCGTACGATGACTGTGACAACGATATAAACACGTGTCCACTTTTGATCACTCGATGCCTCATAGCGATCTTCTTCTCTTGTGTCCTGTGGTTTGTCCCAGTATTTTCTGCAGGAAAAGAAAGAAAAACAGCCATATTTTCTTTTTTAGTTTGTAGTATGCATCTCACAGGGTATCTTTATTGCGTTTGTCAATGGGAATGGTTACGAAACATAGACAGTGTAGCTCCTGTCTAAATGAAATATGATTATTCTTCATATCTGCAGAAAGCCTTATTTAGAGTTTTTTATTTGTTCAAAAAGCAACTTATGTTTGAAGATATAGCATTGTCTTTGCACATTGTAAGACGAAAGCATAGATGCATAAAAGTATAATAAAGCACACTAATTCGTTTGATATTGAGACTGTTTGTTATCCTATAAAAAGCTTGTCCTTTTTAAAAGCCAATTTCCATTGGCTCAAAATTAAAAATTGTGTATATAACCTTACCACAGATCTATACGATATCGAGGCGTTGTTTTGGAGTTATAATGTACTTGTGTACGTTGCCGCAATAAAAGAGCACTTTGAAATAGAAATATTACGTAAACCATGCCCACCCAAGCATCGAAACAATAATAAACTGCTATAACATTTTCACGGAACAATATACCATTCTTCCTTCAAAATATGCTGCTCATATTGGGCGTTTGATAAGTGTCCGTTTATTTGCCATTCATTTCCAGTTTTATGGAAGACGTATGCTGTTTATTTTTTTCTCAAAGTTAAAATTATGTGTATCGACAGTAAAACATATCCCAGACGTACTGATACATTAATGCAGCATTTCCTGCTTGACCAAAACGTACAAATTGCCTTACTTGGAAACATTTTTATTTGTGATGGGAACTATACAATACCACTGTAATTTCGTAGCATTCTACTTGGTAATGCAACATATCAGCCTACATATATTCTCTTCAAACCTTTATCAACTGCTTATTCATTTTTGTATTTATTCATTCATATATTTATTTGTTTAACGAGTCGAAAAAGTTGGCAATAACAAATAATTCATGTATGCCTCAATATATATACAAATATACGTGCACATATGCTTCGAAAGATTTTACCTTTTTTCAATATAAATCATTGCTCATAGACTAGTTTCCATATTCACAAAAATATCCTGCATTATTGTATCAAACCGCCTACTAGGTTTTCTATAGATGCTTTGGGGTTTCTCTTGCAAACTTTGTATTTAAGTTGTGTATTTTACTACTAAATTGACATTTTAAACGACCGAACCTTTTACCACAATAAGAAAGAAATATAAAATCCATTTGACAAAGACACAAAGTACGGATATGTGTGTTGGAAGGTAGCACATATACTCGAGTGCAAGCACCTACAACATTGATACAAGTTCAACGAAAAGGGTATGACCCAAGGGCGTTGGCGTGGGACGAGGGGCCTACTGGTTTATGTGTTGGCGAGCTTGGATCTTTTCTGTTTACTACGAGTTAGTTGATCATATGTTTGTGCTTGAAACCTGCAGGGACTACGCATAAACCAAATATATCACAAGAAGTATAGAGTTGAGAAGGATCCTAATGAAGTGCATCCGATACAACGCAGTGGTAGTGCTGATGCACTCCATTTTATATGGCAGAGCGAGAAAGCCAGTTTACCGCACCAGTGCTTGGTATTTACAGGCAACTATATATATATATATATATATATATATATATATATATATATATATATATATATACATAACAATCGGAATCAAAGCAAAAATGAGAATATCTCCACCCATACCTCCTTTTTCTCTGACTTTTGTCTGGTTGAATATTGTCGACCATTCTGACTTGACTGGTGTCTGCAGCTTCTGTAGACCTAGATGTCTGAAAGAGCGATTTCGGTAATGAACGATCACTACTTAAAATATTTCAAAACATGTCTTCATGCATAAAAGCGTATGGTGCAAATATATCTCGAGAAAGAAAAAAAGAATGACACATGAATCAAAAATAAGAGGCAAAGAAACAAAGAACAAAATAAAGAAAGAAAGAATAAACAAAGAACAGAATGAAACATAAAAGAGAAAGGTAATAGAAAAAGAAACGATGAAGAAAGAGTGATTTTAGAAAGGATAAATTAAAGTTGAGTGAAATGAAGAAAGACAGTCACAAACAAAGAGGCTATATCTATTTGAAACGTCAAGGAATATGTATACCTTCCTTCTCCGTTCATTACATTTCCGTTTGCAAGCCTATCAAACGGTATTTCTCAATCTACAGATTCCTATTCCTATTCACATCTCAATTCTTACCCGATCCCTCCCAGTGTTCTCATTTTCCACCGCAATTATTGGTCTTTGTTGTTCCATTCTTGTGCCAATAGATCACTAAAAAATACAAAATAGAACAAATGGAAATGCTGTGTAAATTATGTATGTTTTTAGTAATAGAGAACACACACATTCTCTCTCTATCTATCTATATATTTATCCCCTCTCTCTCTCTCTTTAGAATATTAAAGTGATTTTGCCCACCGTAATATGTGAAACTGTTCAGGTAAAATATAAAATTCAGCGAGAAGGTAGGAAAAAGAAGTAATATGAATATGTTGTGTATTACTTAATTGATGTTTGGTATATTGTGATTGTTTTAATGGTAGATTGTCATTCAGGTAGCTGGTGTCAGTTCAATACAAATATAGTATATCATCGTTAACCTTTTAACTCTTAGTTTTTTCTCAAGTTGATCCCAACCTGTTTCCTATTATAGCATCTCACGCGAACATTAAACTGGTAATCGTGTAACTATTCTAACCGTTTCCAATAAAATGTTTCCTACCCTATCTGATTCCCTTGTTGAGTACTTCTCCCATACATCTGACAAATATTGTAAGAAAGAAATTACCAAAACCGGATGAATGATTCCAAGAGTATGTCTGTTTACAATCATTCTGACCACTCTAAGCATATGTATACTCTACGTCACGTTAAATTCGTGGGTATCAAATTTCGTGCTATGCTTAGCAAATGCATATTCGAGGTAATTAATTTCACGGATTTGTTATTAAAAACAAATGAAAGCATAAAGGAACAGCATGATACATTATTGAGCGAACATGTGTGTATCAAACAGGCTTAATGCCTACAGCAATAATTAGGTTTATCAAGAAAGTTACCTCAAACCTAAATCCCCAAAAAGAAGCCAGTTTATGTATTAAAAAAGTCGTGATTCCAACCGGACTCTACCGCTGCAAACTTTGGAACCTGCTTGAACTGAAAAAGTTGAAAAAATTTGTTGCACAAAGCAAAATCAGGTATTCGCTTTGATATATAGGACTTTATTCTAAACAATAAAGCCTTTTTCATTAAAAGACCCGAATTGTAATGATAAACATCTTGGCCTTTTACGTACACAGATTATATGCCACTCTGTGTGTTTGCATGTACCTTTAATTTGTTCATACTAGTTTTTTTATTTTCCTGTAGCCAAACAATTTTCAATTATTTAGGAAACAGCTTATTCGTGAATCAGACACGGTTATTGCTTTGACGTTTATATCTCTGTTTGACATGAATATAATCTAACCGTCTTTTATACAGTGCTTTGTGATCCATACATTAGATATTTTCATGAAAGAATAGTGACTAACGTTATTCAAGGACACGTTCACTTATAAAAGGTACAAACTGTGACTTACCTTTCATTACTTTGAACTTTAATGCTGTCACGTTTCTCATATTTTTCCAATTTCGTTTGATTACATACAATCTTTTTGAGTATTAATTATTATTAATTGATATAATGTGTGCCTTGAGAAATAAAGAGAGGCACACACTGTGAGTTTTCGTTTTTATTTATTACTATATCATCATATAAATTCACTGCATTAGTTCATAGCTTTCAAGTTCGTGAATTTAGGTGTGCGAATCAATTACCAATCAATCAATTTTCATTGTTTCTTACATTTCATAAACGTATATTGATATATGTTTCTCAGCACTATATACATTCCGCTGATATTAAAACAAGCAAATAAAAGATTGACGCTTTACTATCGCATAAGGTGAGGAGGAGGGGGCATATCACCGTGGTTCATATTTTGTTGCGACTTTAAATTCTCATTCAAGCATACCCACGAAAATTGGCGCCCTACAAATAACACTAAATTATGCAATTGTTCACTGACAATGGGATGATTAAATGCATATGTACCGATAAAATACCTTTCGACCACGGTCTGAAGGTGATAACTCACCATCAAAGACAATAATTTAGCATATATACCGTATTGTTATATTAATCCAGAGACAGTGAAAGGTTTTACTCACATTACAAAAAAAAATGTGTACGTATTTCGGTTAGAGTAAAGGTCATAACATAATTTATAATATAACTCAGTACTTTAATGAGTGGCTGAGAATTCTTAAAGAGACCCCAGTTCGTAGCATTATATAAGAGTGTGTTCATGTATACAGCTTTCTAAAATGTTTAAACAAGATTCGCCCATAAACATTTAAGTCACAACTGAAGAGAGATAATGGTTGATAGTTTGTGGCTAGAAACATATCACTTATGTCGTATGAACAAGATTGTATTGTTCAGGAAAATGTGCTAGACCAAAAGAATTTATTTCAAAGAATACATAGTGAAATATATATTTGTAATAGCTCATGTTTTCATAGTGTCGCAGTCATCTTGTCCTGACGTGAAGATTAATTAATATCCAGTGAAAATATAAACTCCTCCATGTCTTCCTTAACTGTAAAAATATAAGTAATTGCTGATTTATATACGTGTGTGGTAAGGGTTTGCTAATAATATCCAGAGTGGTAAATTAGAAGAAATATGAGGTTTTTTATACAACATCAATGAAATAATTAGGAGAGTTTTCTAAACATTTTAGTGGGAGTCATACTTCTGAGTCAATGGCTCATTGGAAGTGTTTTAATATGTTATAATAGTTCTTGATTGAAGGATATTATGAAGGCTAATTGTTCATATGTAGGCAAAATGTGTTTTTAAAGTTTCCTTTCTCAAATCAGTAAGCTTAGTTCTCTATTTTAATCTGCTGAGTGGTACTAATAACAAAAAATGTTATTCATGGATACTTATTATCAATGTCAATTATATAGGTGGAACAACCACAATGATACCGGTAGTATTCAATAAAATAAGAAACAAGCAGTGAAACGAATTATAACGTTGCGTCTTTGCAAATATGAGGCCCTGACGTAATTTGTGACGTCCAGAGGTGTTATGAACGTGTGTAGTATTGATAACTATGATATGGGGTAACTACCTCAATAGCTCAATGTAAACTTACTAACCAACACTCTATTTTGACTGACCAACACCCAGTCATCTACTCGCCAGTTTGAATAAGGAATTTGTGGATTTGAATAAGGAATATACTGATGGACTTTGTGTATGCAACTAATAAATGTAGAGGATCGTTTTTCCCGTATTGTATCTAACATACAAAAAGTGAAAATTTCTCTCTGAGGCCTTCTGTAAGAGCATTCTTCTTATGTTCTCCAACAACTGTTGAAGTCAGTCGTTTCTGCACGAGATTTAATTTGATGAAAAATTTTCTCTTTTAGGAATTTGACATTTAATTTCATCAATTATAAGCAGCCAAAGTTGTTTAATGTCAAAATATTGATTCCTTTGCAAACAGGACAAATATAGTTCTGAGTCGTTTGCATGAAGAAAAAATCTCTATGTCTGAATGTCCGTGATTTGTTGTGTGTGCATCTGTAAGTATATGTGTATGTGTATATATATATGTATGATTTTAAATATATTCGACGACTCAGTTGATGTTTATTTTATGTGTATATACTCATTTACTGAAGATATGTGTCCCATGGGAATGAACTGAATTTTCAAATATACTGAAATACACTTGTTTACCTACACGAAGTGATCGCTACCAACAATTACCTCTCCTAAATTGTTTTGAGCATAAGACGTATTAGGTACAATAGGTGAGTATTGGGTTTCATGACTTTACACCCAATCAATACATTCAGCATTTGATGTAAACAATACATTATAACATTATACCCCGTTGAACTATTGTGCAAATGAAGAACGATAAAGTTTTAAAGATGTTGTGACATTTCAAATGATTGCCAAACAAAAGCTACTGGATACCACGCACCTCGAGTCCTTGTATTCTACCTTAGCTCAGCCTTTTTTGAGAATGAGTGCATGACAGTGTTGGTTGTTGCACGCAGTTTCGCGGCACAGGTTTCATTTATGCTTGGAATGAATTATTATAACTCTTTAACCATTTGATGATATTGGCGTCGTTCTATTCAAGATTTATTTCGTATAGTCATCTATCCAAATATTACAATGTATTATTCAGGGAAAAGCTCTTTTCTGTTTGTTGGTATATATGAAGTGCATATAAATTCTCAATCTAAACATGATTTGTAATTGCTAGAAACATATGCATATCATACAATATATGTCACAAATATGTATTATTATTATTATTATTATTATTATTATTATTATTCATCTTCTTCTTCTTCTATTTCTTATTATTATTATTATTATTATTATTATTATTATTATTATTATTGTTGTTCTTTTCCCGTTGATATATTTAGTAGTTGTCTCTTCCTGAATAGGGGTTACTTTGTACTTTTTCGGGTAAGAGTTCATTTTACTTCGAATGCAATGCTTCACTAATTCCATTCTTCTAATTACTAGGATACAAAGCTTTACGGACATGTTTGGACACTGAATTGTGGCCGCTAAAATTGCAAATTATGCCATATAAACCCCTTATCATAAACGTTTTCTACATAACCTTCACAAAGTCTTTTTGAGGTTTCATCACTTGATAACTATTATGTCGGAACAAAGACAGTTATCGTAATAAATAAGTGTCATCACTAGAACCCTAGTACATTCAGTATATGCGAACAATACACCATGTTCAAATCGAACACCCGATCCCAAGAATATGCAACAGAAGATTTAAAACGACTGGACACATATTTTAGAGACATAAAGCGAGGGCCACTAACTATGCAAATCAATTATAAACCATTTCTATTTACAAACATTTCTTACAAATTCTATTGCAATTTCCTTCTTTGGAAAAGCGGCATAAACTGCTAAAATTGCTATTGTAATTGGAAGAGACACAATGCAACAGAAGTCTACGGCTTTCCAACCAGGTTCATCTCTCGCATTATCAGGAACACAAACCGAGAGATTTAAACTAGGCTGGGGAGTAAATTGTCTCATGTACAACAATAACGTTGCTTATCCATATGCAAATGATATGGATTATTCGCTTGTACAGGCCGTTTCCCCTGGAAAAAAATTACTTATTACGATGTAAATGTATACATAAATAAAAACTAATTTGCCGATCACTATGCCAATATGGAACAAACACAATCTAATATGATTTGATTCAATTATAATCAGAAAGTTATTATGAGTAACTAAATTATGCTTTAAAAATTAAAAATAGATGGCATTAGGAAAGAGGGAGGGATGGAATAAGATACGAAGAGAGAAAGTGTATTCTTACACCCGGTTATCGCTTAGTGTGTTCCGCTATGACAATATGTAATATATTATACAATAATTCCAAGCAAACCAAGCATGATTAATGACTCATAACGGTCATTTATCTGTTCCAGTCTACATAACTAACTATTATTCCACGATAAATAGTAGCTTAAAGGAGATAAATGTTAATCCACTACCGTCAAAGGTCCGAATATAATCAAGGTCAGCCGAGTTTAGCTAGAACAATTCCTGTTGACACTGCTCAACAATTCTACTCTACATGTTCATCTGGCATGACGACTGAAATCTGTCACCAATCGATCCGGATACTTTTTTTACTGTATGCATCAAGCGGTACATTACATTCGACGCAGTCATATATTCGTATCCCCAACATTTCACACAACTTATCCTTCAGTACATTTATAGCTCAAATATGAAGATATATAGGAATTACGATGCTTTGATGAATATGATAAGTTTTACCTCCAATTCTCCTTATTAACGCTACTTGCATGATCCTTGTCACTTATGTTATCCACACATTCACGTTTGTAGTATTCTGTTTTCATTCTTTTTCTTTTTAAATGAGATTGAAATATCAGGTATACATTTTACTATGAAAGTCATTCAAGGTAATGAGTGGAAACCTATACACAGGTCACTTAATTTATACAAATGCATTGCTCAATAAGGTTTCGATTAAATCATCTATTCATAGTACCACAAACGAGTCAGCAACAACAGATTTATATTATGGCGTCTCCAGTATCAAGTAGTAATGGAGATGGGGATGAAACCTGTGTCTGATAATTACTCGTCCATAGTCTGCGATTAAATTGACATAATTCCTTTTTTATTGAAGAACATAAATAAAATATCATTCTATCCCTTTTCCGTCAACATAATGAAATTATATTTCCACAATAAAACATCCTGCGCTCTTTTCAGACATCCAAACATACACTACTCCAACCTCAACATCCTGCAACTGGTGATAATATGAAAGATCTAATACATTCTTGCATATTTCAAACCACATTCTAATCATGCCTCACAGTTTCTGGCCCACATAATGAATGGCACAGAAGGAGTTATATAAAAATGCAGTGGAAGCCAAGGATCATATATTAGCCAACATCGAAAAGGTGCAAATACACACACACACGCACGCTCACACACACACACACACACACACACACACACACAGATATATATATATATATATATATATATATATATATATATATATATATATATATATATATATATATATATATATATATATATATATATATATATTTCCGATACCAGCAAACAACGGAATATTTGTTATGATCATTTGTCCAAATAATTTTTTTTTTCTATTTCGTCCTTTCTCCTTTCCTTATTTTTATTTGAGAGTTTTCACCAGTTTCGTCTATACTATCCATAATGCCATCATCGTCTGTTTCTTGCAACGTGATTAGTTCATTAAAACATTCTGCTATTCTTTTCCTGCTTGATTAGAATTGAATTCAATATTTTCTCTTTATAGTTGTAATACATTTCATAAAAGAAAGAAGGCTTCCATATCTGATTTGGCAATTCTTCTCTCCAGAACATTTTTCCAGTTCTAGTTATTGTATTTTCTTATTCTGTCTTTCCTATGGAGGTTTTGAAGACTTGAGTGAGTCAAATTAATCTAAATTCTTATGATGCTTGTTTCGTACATGATGTGTCAAATTAGACATGTCCCTTGCAGAGTGTGGACAGTAAGGACACTGCTTAGGCATACTGCTTATTTAAGGCAGGCAAAAACTAAGTACGAAACTTGACTAAGTCACTAAAAGGTAATACAAGTAACAATCGAAATCCAATTTAATGCTAAATGCTAAAATCCTAAACTGAAAGTCACTAAATGTCACTATTTTAATATGACCTTTATTCACTAGATTGTTGTTCCTTCAATATGATAGATTCCACAATGATCAGGGAGATACTACATGTATTGAACTATATGTCATTAACTTCAGTTCAGGCCAAAACTGAAATGCCAGTGAATGTTCGTGTATACATCTATATAATGAGTCCAGTTAATAAATCCAGCACTTACTAATAGACACTTCGACTTGACTGAAAAAGACAAATATACCAAAATATCCATTAGTGCCAACAAAAATAGTTGTCTAAATACTTGCACCTTTTAAAAATTGAGTATTTGTCAAGTATTGGCACCTCTAGACATCTGCATTAATAAAGTAAGTTTATCTTTTTATGTATAGTTTACACCTTTTACACCTCAGTGTTCCTAGGGGATTAAATACCTCAAATGTAGTACATTTATAATTGCTCAGACACAGACCTGGTGGCAATGATAAGCACTTTTGGTCTTTATATAAAGTTTGTGCTTATTATTGTCATCAGGTCTTTGTCTGAGCAAATATAAATGTACTTCATTTGAGATATATAAAAACCGCTAGATTAAATCATTGAATACCATTTGATCTGATTAGTGTACGCCTTAATATTTGAGACTTAAAATATTTTTGTATGAATGTTTTTACAAATAAACAACTCCAGATTTCACAGTTGAATCATTGAAACAGAGAAGATATAAATTCAAGGAAATTGTCATATGTACACAGTCCACTCCTCAATAGCAAACAAGTTTTGTTAAGTCCCATTTACTAGGTAGAAGAGCAAAGTTACCCACTCCCAAATTAAGATCAATTGTTCCACGGTTCATGAAAACCAAAAAAAAACTAAGTGTCTGCTACTTTCTAACCACTTACTCCACTTTTTACAAAGACAATCCTATCCAAGTATGTCAAGTTACAAAAGATCGCTGACTACCTCCAAAATAACACACGCAGCAAATAATATGTAGCTGAGACCAAAATGGAATTTCAAGACAAAATAAAACAACACACCGGGGACATCTGCAAAAAGGAAACCCTATTATCTAAACAAACAGTATTCAGTATCAGATAATATAAATTATTTTCCCTGACCCAGAACTTTTAGTAGCAGCATTGGGCGTAAATATAGATAATATTTTGGGATACACCAGTAACAGATTCTTCAATTCGGATATGTTTAAATGGGAGTCCAGGCATTACATTGTATTTGTTTATTATTTGCCCTTATGATAACATAGCTGTCTAGGCCACATCAGTATTATAGTGTGACGATATACGGACAAAAATGACCCTATACGGACAATGGGAATTAACATTACGGCTTCCACCTTGGAGGTATTATCCTATACGGACATATTAACTCTATACGGTAAAAGGAAATTTAACTTTAAAATGGTTCCATACCGACAGGTGGAGTTTAACACTAAAACGGCTCTATACGGATAAGGAAATTTAACATTAAAATGGCTCAATACGGACAAAGGATTGAACAAAATATAATAGTAGGAATTATTTCAAAAATGGCATTGTGTGGACAAGGGCAATGGTAACAAAATGTATGTAGGTTTATCACAGTATGGAACTATGGCAACAAGGGATAAAGTAATGTAAACTTACTAACCAACACTCGATTTTGACTGACCAACACCCAGTCATCTACTCGCAAGTACCCACACCTACTAACCAATGAAACGAGTAAGAATACACACACTATACCTACAAACACACTTTTATACTATCACACACAAGGGTAGGAGTGCTAACACATACACATACTATCACTCCGTAAAGGGTGGAAGTGCTGGTACATACACAAACATATTATCAGCCCCGAAAAGAGTAGGAGTGCTCAAACATACACAAATACACCATCAGCCTGAAAAGGGTTAGAGTGCTAACACATCCACAAACATACTATCACCCCTGAAAAGGATAGGATCGCTCACACATACACAAACATACTATCACCCCTTAAATAAAGTGTTGGTCGGTAAGAATAGGTGTTAGCGATAGTGCCATAGCATATCGTTTCCCTTGCACATTTATTTTTTTTTTTTTGCAAAAGTAGGTGTTGAATTGTAAGGATGTGTGCTGGTTTGTAAAAACAATGTGTTGGATTGTATGTGTGAATGTTTCCCTTTAAGCACGTCTGATGGTCAGCAAGAAACCGTGTTTGTCCTTACATATGAGTGTATGTGTGGGTGTCGGATTGTAAATAATGTGTATTGGATGGTAATTACGTGTGTTGGTCAGTAAGAGTGGGTATTGTATTGTCTAAAAATGTGTTATTGACCATTACATTCCCCCAACCATCTTTCATCGTTGGTTTGTAATTACATGGGTTGCATAAGCATTCAGATGTAAATCAGTGCATCGCTAAATCCAAATATGTGTTGTGTCAGAGGCACAAGTTCAAATGTACATAATCAGTCTGACGTGCTCTTTAGTGATCAAGAAATGTGTCGTAAAGCAGCTTGAATACCCTTCTAATGATCGCTCCCGTCAAATTCACCCTCTGACTAGTTGACACAGATCTGATGATTCAACGGTTTCTGAACATGGTCAAGTCTATTTTATTTTATTTATTGATTTTATTTCATATTTTATGTTACCGGGTCGGTTTGGGGGTCGAAGGGGCTTAGGATAAACTGAATATGTGAAACAAATATAACCCAAATATGGGAATAATTGAGTGCCTTAAACCGACTGTGATGCTATCTGAAGTACATGTCTGCATTAATATTTTCGGCTTTGACGGAACTTGGAAGTGTCACGAAATCTCTGTACCCCTGTAGAAGATGATCAACATGTCTAAAATATTTGCCTACAAACAGAGGCCATCCCCAATCATTACAGAAATGCAACTTTAAAGGTAGACCTGAATACTATATGATGCAACTGGGAATCTTAATTTATTAAACATTTCAATTGCACAGCGAAACCTTGACGCACATTCATTTGCTTGACTAGGAGATATGGCTATTTAATTATCATCAAAATGCGACCTATGCGGAAACAGCTGAACGACTGTTTGTAATCAACCTGATACGCACGCGAGAGCTTTTGACTTCAGTGGTGTAACTGTGCATACTTTGCATAATAGTCAACCAAAGCACAAAGAAAACTTGCTGTTTGTTTCACACCATTTTTAAATGATGTGTATATTTCTATTAAATACGGTTGACTGCCTCTGAACTATATTTTGTTTTCATTAAAAAGTTTCGTTTACTTTTAGGTTTAGCACTGACTTGCGTGTCAAAAATTTGCCTGAATCGCCAAAAATGACAATTTATATGTTTCTTAGCCATTTTCCTTACAAAAGGACGTGCACACCATTTTGTTCAAAGGTAATAGCCGGATGTCTAAAGTATAAATCGTCTTTATGTTGATTATATATTTTAGAACAATACAACAATTTAAAAAGAGTCTTGTATATTCAATACATGTGAGTTTAGGTGTCAAATATTTTTTACAAACAAAAATCCATCAAACATGGAGCGTAGTATTCACCAACACGTTTTTTTTTTAGCCTAGCAATTTATTAAAAGTGAAAGTTTGATAATGGGACATTTAATAATTGATAATTTCAGATCCCGACCAGGAAAGGGTGTGATTTATATTATACAAAGCCATCTCACTTGTAGCGTCGTATCAAACAGCTCCAATTGTGGCAAAGCAATTAAAAGCGGAAGTTGGGCAAATGATCGATAATTGTTCTTAACACACTTTTTAAATTTAATTCTGAAATGGACAGAAATGTGGAACAAGTGTAATAATTCCCAGACAAATCTCTCTCTCTCTCTCTCTCTCTCTCTCTCTCTCTCTCTCTCTCTCTCTCTCTCTCTCTCTCTCTCTCTCAAAGGAATATGATAATTCGGGTAAAATTGTATTTCCAGTTGACTTTTAGCTAAAAATAAAATAAATAGTTTTGTATATTCTATTTTCGTGATGTTGAGACTGCGCGCACCCACTTGTTTATCCCTCTACTTTAATCTTTCCCTTTCGCTATTGTCATCTATTCCCAATTATGGTTAATTTAAAATATTGAAATTCAGTTTAAACCCGTACTCCATATCCTTCAGCGCATTTTTCATCGATCACTCATAACCTACGCTCTCTATCTGTCCCTCTCTCTCTCTCTCTCTCTCAGCTGTGTAATTATGTTGACATGGGTGTAGCTAAGAGCATCTGCGACAACAATGGGACTTTATAATATCGATGCGTCTTGCTTCAGACACATATGCTTGTGGATAGAACAATGCTTTACCATTAACATGCTTCTGTAGAGAATCACATTTTACTAAGAGAATCTGATCACACATCGTTTTGTTAAATATCAGCTGCATATGAAACTTCCTGTTCCAATATATATTCTTGTTTAAATAGTTTGTTGGGAGGTGGTGTGTTTTTTTTTTTTTTTGTTGGGGGGGGGGCATTTATTGTGAAAATATGAGTACGGATATACATGTCTACAGCAGTCGTGTGCACAGTCTTCCATTGCATTTTCTCTCTCTTTCTCTCTCTCTCTCTCTCTCTCTCTCTCTCTCTCTCTCTCTCTCTCGCAAAAGAATTCGATGATTTGATACATTGGATTATCATTTGACATTTAGCTGATAACGAAATCGCTAGTTCATGATATTCTGTTTTTCGTGATGCTGAGACGGCGAGGTACATACTTGTACTGCTACATTCACCAACGACACTCTTCCTATGCATGCTGAATAAAGTAAGCAGTCGGAAAACAATCCAGAGAAACGTCACCTTCGACAAAGGTTGAACAATGGTTACTCGGGGTTCCTCCAATGACGTTAGACTGACTCGAGTCATGGACACTATCGAATTTGTACATGGCCTAGGGGAATATTTGGACAAGTATATTTAACCTTAAATATCTCGCTAACCGTTGATCGCATCGAGTCGCAATTTTCATATATTGTGCTGAATACTTTAAAGGTAAGTGGTGTCAGAGTTTCAGGTCTACTTCAACATAAAACTGTGTACAAAATTTGAACTATACAATACAAACGATATATAAATGCATGAAGTGCATATTATTTTAATATTGATATTGATATTATATTGGTTAACAACCGTTTTCATATTTTCAATATTCTGAAGGTTTCTGAAGCGCTCGTTTTGTGATTGTGAAAGTATCCTGATATCTTGTCCTTTTACAACATTACAGAGCTCTTGCCATTTGTATGGACCTTAAAGTGGTTCTTAACTATTTCATACGTCATATGAGGGAGAAAACTGAAATTACCACACTATATTCAGCTGTAGGTATATATATATATATATATATATATATATATATATATATATATATATATATATATATATATATAATCCTTTTGTTTTCGATCTGCCGATACAGTAAGAATTTGGGATTGATTACTTGTGATATCCAAGAGCAACATACTTGCAGCAAAACATATTATGTGCAGTAGAAAGACTGAATGGCAATGTTCCTTGCGATTTCCAGGCAGATTAATGTTTTGGTGCACAAGGCCAATGTGCATTGATACTGTGTAAGAAATATTTAACCGATTCATTGGAAAAAAACAAGGACCGGCATCGATCATTTAATTGGAGTATTGATTGGATAAAGCAAGTATTTGTTTTTAATTTTCTTTCCCTCATCAGCCGAAAATATCTACTTTAAACCTGATTAGCTTCCCTATATTCTAATCATATTTTCCAAAGTATCTGGCAAATAATAGAAGAAAACAAGTCTGTCCTTTACATTGAGCGAGGGAAATCTCAGCTCGCCCCTTCCTCCCGAAAATTAATATGCTTTGTTTTGATTTGGCTGTTAACGGTAGATCAACACTTTAAAAGGTTATGTCGGGCCGAGGCAATTGGAAACAAGTGCCTTATCAAGAGTCACGCCGTTGTAGTTGACCCAGCCTGCTAGGTACGATTATACACCAAACGCTACTGGTTGCGAGTCAAGGACGCTAACCATTGAGTCATCGCGGCTGTCAAATGCTTGTTACCCAAAGATCTAATAGTGTTCTAATCATGACGTGGAATGCATTGTTCACGTAGACGCTGACGACGATGTGACAACAACAATTATGAAAAAGGAAAGTATAATATAAACTCACTCTGCTAAGAGAGAGGTCGACGAGCAAAAACGGTTGAATAAAAAATTCACTTTTTGTTTTCTTGACAATTTACAGGACATATGTGGAAAATCTACTTCGCCTTCCATTTTAGGACAAACCGCTAATCAGGCTAATTATTTCCCTAAATATTTGAAATAAAAATACTTTACAATCCCTGTATACCAAATTGTATGCTTTATGTTAGAAGTAAAAATTGGAATCATAAATCTGCCCCACAGGTTGTTGTTACTCATTATTTGCCTTTATTGGTTCTGCCCACAGACTACCTCACCGTTTAATCGCTATACAACATTAACCTGCAATTGAAAAAAGTCTTACTACAATCACGATCAAAAATTCCCAAACTTCATAACATCAAATATCGCAAACAAAACTCTGACTTTGTCATATTACATTTTTTTTACGACTGATGTCTCTTTAATTGCATCGCATTCCCTTCTTCGTCACTATACCTTAAACCGAGTTTTTAGATCGATTTTTCTCAAAACTTTGCATTCGATTAGTATTGCATGAAGTAAGATGCACCGGAAGTGCGCAGAGCCCATGTGCAAAAAGGTATATAGACTTTATAAAATAACTATTTTATAAGTTAGTGACGACTCCAAACCAGAGAAGGTAAACTTATTTTAGTTTAAGAATCATTGTTATTAAAAAAAATATATTATATTTATTATCGCAAGCCTAAACTCCAGACAACGCATGCGCTGCGTGCACTTGCTGTACATCTACTTCTTGTGAGTCTAGACGAATGGGAGATTTTTAGAAGAATAGATCATGAAAATGAGATTAGGTTACAGCTACTAAGAGGAGAATGGTGTGCAATTGCTAAGAAATTATTTGTCTTTGTTACGGTGAGTGTTTGCTTCTTGGTTTTAAAATAGCACTTATAACACATTATTGATTATACCACGCAGACGAAATGGGAGCTAAGTGCCTTTCCAAAAGATACAACGAGGTAACCGACCCGGCCTGGCCTGGACGCGTATCGAAATGTCAACCATTTGATTACAAATCCAACGCCCTACCACCTGAGCTACAGCGGTTCCCTTTTGTTACGGTGTAAACAACATGGAATAAGCTAGTACAAATATAGTGAAAAAAGAAGCATACTACTTTACACTTTGTACGATTTACATTGTGGCAAATCAGGTATTCCAATTTGGAAAGAAGACTATTTTGTTACAACTTGCCCGCAGGTGACCCGGTTTTTAAACTTACAAATCAGCAGTCTAAACGTACTTTGTCATATTTGTTTCTTTACAATGTTTCCTTCACAAAACTATCTACATAAGATTAGGTGCATTAAGAAAGGTTGCTAATATATATATATATATATATATATATATATATATATATATATATATATATATATATATATATATATATATATATATAATCTAGACAATAAGCACTAGAAATAGAATAATGATCGAGGGAAAAGCAATTACGTGAGTTATCAACGGAGAAAATTTATTCAAGACTATCAGTATTATTCCTTGAAACGTAGGGAAACAATTGTGGAAAATTTCAGCCACAATTCAATCACATTCTAAACTTATTTGACATATCTTCAATCAGATCTACTTCTAGAAACTTTTTCTTCAGCATTAATTTACCATTGGACTAACAACAAACTTAAATTAAAATACACTCACTGACTTTAAGCCTAATTCAAGGCATTTGTTCTTGACGTGGCAATTGAGAGCAGTAGTTGACTTGAACAATTCCGATTGGACACTTTGAATACAAGGATTGGGGCTCCTTTGGGAAAAATTATATGCAGTGGAGAGTTTTTATTAAGCCAACAAAAACCGCTCCACCGAATTATATAGTTAGATAATAAACTCATTAGGAAGTATGTATTAAACACATAAATCATCCACAGCTAGCGTCAATTATACTCGATAAACAAACTGTATGTCAAATCAATGGTGCTGTGTAGGGCCTACACTTGATGCGCCTTCTTGGGTTCAAATATTCTCCCTTTCCCGCTCCCTCTCCACCCAATTTCTGATACCTGTGTTTATCGGGGACAAATGACACGTGATAGGTACGTTTTACTGCTTACGTTAAACATCTTTCTCAGTACTTATAAATTAAGTATAATAATAAAAACAATTTTTACAACAGAGATAGAGAGAGAAAGAAAGAGAGAGAGAGAGAGAGAGAGAGAGAGAGAGAGAGAGAGAGAGAAAGAGAGAGAGAGAAAAAGAACATGCGCTTGTAAAGGTCAATGGAACTATTACACAAATCCTATCGACAAAAACAAATACCATTAAATGGCCTCAAAATTAAACATTGTTTTAATCACAGAAGGCGAGCGGATTATGTGAGGATTATATGTATTGAGACAAATATATGTCTAAGTGGCTTCTTTCAACTCATCGCTTCTCCTAGTAAAGGTTTATAAGGCATTCCACCTTGCACATACAGTAAATATAGTACAGCGTAATACAAAATCATATCTTCCAATATTACAGCTAATTCTTTTTAGTTTTAAAAAATCTTAACACGAATTATTTATTTCATTAAAGAAACTGACGCTAAAATGTCCATCTTGAAATAAAGGTATGTGTATGCATTACAACCAAAGTCTCTTGAGTCAGTTCATTGAAAAGTAAATATTCCTAATAACTTGATGTATAAATACATGTACAAATATAAGAAAGTTTGATTGTGAAGATTATTGTCAAGGTACTTCACTTTTTAATGTTTTTTTTTTTCTTTTTTTTTCATTTACATTTGGTCAAAGCGGTTTCATGTGAATATCCAATAGATAAATGGAAAATGGACATTATAGCAGATTAAAATATATGATGAAACTTTAAACAGATCAGAATGTAAGTGAATTAAGTAAAGTGAATGCATGAAATTATGTAAAATCAGATAATAAATAAGATCAAGCATATGAATAGCTTTGAATTACACTTAAGTAGAACACGTTTGAATGGAATGTATACCAGATCGGATCGTCCATTATGTACTAAAAGCTTTGTGTTTGCTCCACTAATGTATATGAAATGGTCCGTTGACTCTAGATATAATAGGTACAAACAAAGAACACACAGTTATATGAGAATATCACACATATACGTACTTATATGGAAGAGTTTAGAACTTTGTATCATTTTCAAGTACTTAATACAAGAATCGATTACAGCTTTAGAATTACAATTTGAATAGAAGATTCAATAATAACCTTGTCAGAATAAGCTCGATTATATATGGCGGAGAATTATAACATTGCACTTACACTAAGTTCAGTAAAATGTCGATTATCCAAACATAATCCAGAGATATGGATTGTTTTCTGTTTTTCTCAATACACAAGCTTTTAATTTATTAGTTTTCTGGACACGAATTGGTTATCAGGATACATGGATTTTTTTCCAGATAATTGGTTGTCCGCGTAAATGATCAATGTAAACAGGATAATCGCTTATTCTCTGAACAGTTTGTTAGTCATATGATCGAAGAGTGGGAGAGATGACGTTCTCATAATCGACGTTTTACTGTCCTTTTTAAGCCAAATAGTTACGTATAATTAATCACTAATACCGTCTGTAGCTTCGCTGTCACTTTGGTGCCTACACTATTCGCGTTTTAACATAAAATGTCAGAAGCATTATTTTTTAAAACATTTAATTTATAAAAGTAGCTGATATGTACATTAGGCATGTATGATATTCATTGTTCGGAAGTAATTGTTACCTACTGGAATGTCAGTAAACGTTTCACACTAATATTGTAATGCAAATATTGAAGGGTCTAATAACAGAATACATAAGTACTGTTTTCAAGCTTTTCATTTGATTAACAATATGTTACGGTCGTTTCCCTAAGCAACATCAACGACTAATTCCAAGGCTGACCTATAGACGCACTGAAGTTGAGAATTTCTTTAATAATTTAAAAACAAAATCTTTGAACTCGTGTTTATCTTTACAATTACCATATGATTCAGTATTGTGTACATCTTAAGTTATGCACTTCATACTAATATTCATTCAACAAAATTCAGATATACCCGGCAATACACCTCTCTCTCTCTCTCTCTCTCTCTCTCTCTCTCTCTCTCTCTCTCTCTCTCTCTCTCTCACACACACACATACACACACAAACACACACACACACACGTACAACTAACAATGCAATATACACCCTGAAACAAACATTTGAAGGCACTCACCTAACCGTCCTGAAACGTATTTGACAAAACAACCATGAAATATACACACATCTAAACGTACTTATCAAAGCGGCTTAAAACGCATTTTAAAACATGTTCACAGATCAGTTATTAAAGGTGAAGATTATTATTAAGCGTACATCCAAATTCCGATACATTTTCAAACTTATATCTATTAGTATTGGTGTATCAAACGATATGCTATTATGCGTTGAATTTTGAAAGAAGGTTGAGTAGCCAAACGTGTTATTATATTACTCTCCTAAAACGTTCACCCAGGTTATTGTGGTAAATTCCGTGCGTCTGTCCTTTCATTTGTTCTTAGATCGGTAAGAGTTTCCCTGCGTCCGTTCATAATGCTTCGACTTTAATATAATTCTGCGGTATGAAACTAAACACACGGAGTCGGCAAATGTAGTAATTATGTGTTATGTTCCGGGCGATGAGGTGGATCATCTTCTTGTCAGAAGAAAAAATCAATGAGAAATTCCAGAATTTAAATATCCCCACTCCGTCGAAAAAATAATTAAAAAATAAGCAAATACATGTAATTGTAAATGTAAAGAAAAAGAACCACACACACACACACATATATTTGTTGACACGATAGTGACTTTAACAAATCACCACCAGCTTTTAAGCGAGAGAAAGAGGGATTAGTCTGGATGGAGGGAATGAAGAAATAATTTCTTATGTCCTATAAAATGTTGTCATGAAAGGATGTTGATGATAGAGTACATTTTGTCTTAAATATCTTTCCTGTTTGTAAATACACGAATAAAAACAGGATACTGGCAAGGTCACGCCTTCTAATTTACTCATTGATGCCCACTTATATTAAATCATGAATTAACTTAAGCTATAAAGAAAATTGTCTAAATATTGTATGAATTTTAATTATATAATTTGGTTGTACAATCACAATACCGAAACAGTCTATGAAATAAACAAATCAATGAATCGCTAATGTTAGTTTCGTGCCAAAGTGTAATAAATTACACCGGTATATTAACATTAAATAAAATATGTGTTGCTCAACACAAAACTGTCTATACTGCCACAGCCCGATAATCAACACCTGGTTTGAATTTTCAAAGCTTCGATATAAGTTCAGTCAGTATTGAATTTGAATTTGCTTTTGACCTACGCGTGTCTTATTCGTTATAAACTGGTTTCAACGTGTAAATCGATACATTAATTTATGCATATTAACTATTGAAGGAAGATGTTTATTAGCCATTCCAAATTCACAAACCCTGTATGTTTTATGAGGTAACGAAATCCAGGTAGTCTTCGATACTGAAGTCAAGGGTAATCATGTCAAAACAACATATGAAAAAGAGATGTCACCTAAAAACCAATTCTAACCGATGACAATTTATATGGATAGTGCATAGTTCTTCTGCTGTTGATAGGTGAGAGGGAAATCATTAAAAAGAGGTTTTGTTTACAATTTCTTGCATTTACTAGTCTAAAGTAACGTGCCTTGACGAAAACATATATTACACATTGATGGTACAATCGAAACTATGGAGATGAGTACAATCTACGTGTATGTATACGAAATTCTAAATTTCACTTAAGAATACGTTCGAAAGGGTAAAGGAACAATCACCAAAGCAAACACTTCTCATAATTTTGCACAGAGAGAGAGAGAGAGAGATTATTTCATGTTATGTCCGCTTCGCACGTAATACACCATTGAAAGTATTATTTATTTTGCATTCTTAGTCAGTTTGTATACTTTTTGTGCAGTAATAGGATTATATATTGTGTGGTAATCGTAAACTGTTGCATATAAAGTCGTCGAATTATATGGTTAGAGCCAGAAACTGTATACATATTTTCTTAGATATTTCAATTTTCACACAGATTAGTAAGAGTCTAAAGCTTTGATTATGATTACATTACTGTATTTAATTGCTTTAAATCAAGCATAAATTGGCTGATATTAACTGATGATGGTATTAGACACTTTTCAATGTAAGCCCCTTTGAATTTATAATTGCAACAAGGGGCAACCCGGTCACCGATAACCTTTTTGCAAACAGTATTACAGCCATTATGCTCTTCCAGTAGACTCCGTAGCCTAACAATAAAAGTTGGTAGATTTTATATATAAGACCATTTGTTGTTTGAAGTCTATACAGCGAGGATTTGGGTACTACAACTGTATATTATGAACATGTCGAAAACCATTTTAACTGTCTTTACAAATTAAGAAGAAACGGAGTATCATGTGCTTTTCGCAGCAATAGACTTTTTGAATAATATTTATGCTTTCCAGATACTAAAAGAAATTTGCAACTATTATTTGCATTGAGCCATTGTAAACAAGCTTCAGTTCAAGTAAAATTATTTCCATCATCTGCGGCCACAATTTTACTTAAATAATATATTGAGATTATCAATGGACACGAGTTACTAACTCATTTAGGTCCTTTCCCATCACATAAAAAATGATCCAAAGATGACATTCATTTTAGAAAAGAAATTGAGCATATCTAAAAACTAGGTCAAAATTACATATCTTAAAAGACATAAAACATTTCAAAGCAAGACAAAAAAAAACAATCACGTCTATAATTATGTAAATCAAAAATTAAAAGGAGAGAGAGAGCGAGTTAGGGAGAGAAAGATAGAAACAGAGAGAGAGGGAGAGTAAGGGAGAAGGAGAGGGAGAAAGACACCTTAATGCTTACAGCCACTGTTGTCCATTTCGGTTATTTTGTAGATTAGGTCATATAATATAATTGTAAATACTAAAGACGTCTAGTTTCGTGGATATATTTCTAAACAATTAGGAATATTACATATTTTATTTCATTACTTAGTTGGTCGTCACCATTCAATAATTAATCTAAAAGTTGCATAGGACTGTGTTGAAAGACAGATCGAAAGAGCTCGCATCTTCGAGTTATAACTCATGTGCAATACAAAAATAGTGTTCAGCATCTTTATTATCATAAACACATGCATACATCGGAGTTTTAACTAAGTTCACTCTGTAAATATTGGATCTGAGGGGCTACATGCATGTCTATATTAAGTGTGTAGGATTTTAAGATGAAGTTTCTCAATAGCATAATAAGGTGGTGGCCTATTAATTGGATTAGATAATTATTATTTTTTTTTTTCTTTTCTAAAAAGATATATAGATTATCAACATTTAGGATATCGTCAGAGATATAGAGAGTGATAGAGAGAGAAAGAGATAGATAGATAGATAGAGAGAGAGAGAGAAAGAGAGAGAGAGAGAGAGAGAGAGATTGAGTTACAAAGAAGAATCGTAGATGGGAAAAAATACATCTGAAAATATTAAGTTTTATTGTGTATCTTTGAGAGTTGCCTTTAGTGTAATAAGATGCCTTATAATTTCATTTTTATAAAAGATCTCTTAAATCGTTATGTATTTGATCATTTATAATCGAATACATTATGCATTTTCTTTTCTTTTTCCTTCATTATGCAAGCGATTCCTAAGTAGTTTCCATATAAAAAGACTATGTAGAAGAATAAATGGGTAGACCTGTAACGATACGTTATTCTATTAAAACAAATTGAAATTTGTGGTCGGGCGCAACATAGATCATTATTTAGACGCGTTCTGAATAATCTTCGTAATATGATTAGTCCGAGTTGGTGTCATAATATAATGTTCGTCCTAGGTCCCTACGATTTTTAACAGGAAGCAAAAAATGCACATCATCAAAAGAGAACTTCAGAAAGGAAACATCAGTTCCTTGTTTATAATTATTCAAATGTCAGTTTTCGAAGTATTAAAAGCATCAAGCCAAGTGTAACTAGAACACAGAACTTCATTTAAACCATCCATAAATATTGAAACGCAAATTCAATCAATTTTACAATCAATTTGTAATATCACACCCACTTTTCAACTATGGAAGCTATTTGACAAACTGTTAAAACCAAGTCGAACGATTAGGCAAATACCCTGATACAGCTTTTGTTAAATTGTTATACTGGACTCGGAATCATTGTTATTTTGAAATATGACTTAATTTTGTACGGAGGCAAATGACCTTTATTTGGTATTTGACATGTTATCGAATAAAGCTACGAACGATGGACAATAATACAACACCTGAAAATGTCGACTTGCGTCTGCATGAAAGTCACAAGCTTTATAGCAGATCTTTGTCAAACCAGTGCTTGTATGTAATAATTATTCCTTCCTGAATATAATAAATATCTCTTCATCGGTTGTCAGTTTACGTTGGCAAATAACACTACCGTATTGAACAGAAAAGGTCACTTGCATTTTGAGCCGTGGATCGTTTACGAAAACAACTTTTGTAACTATTAATAACTACATTTAGCTGAAATGGCACTGTGACATCCGTTCGTGAGAATCGAAATTTGCTTCAAGCGGGAAAGATGAAAAGGGTTACAATATGACTCTAACGTAAATTATTATATTGCAATATCCAAATACTTGCCAAATTCAGGTTCGTTGAAAACAAATTGTACACTACATAATCAGCTTGATGCGTTCTTTCAGAGGTGGTTTCTCGAAGAGTTCGGATATTTTTTATTTCTTCTTGATAAAATTGTATTGTTATATTTACATGATAAAATATACAAATATCTATCTGCAGTAATATATACATGATAAAAACCATTTGTTGATAAATTGGACAGGATCGAATATATAAAAATTGGTTATTATTCTTTATATCAATCAGGATATAAAGTAAAGTAGTAACGTGTTTCAAGTGACTATTTCTTTATGATAATAAGAATGAACGCGTTTGACCCAAATAACATATTTATATTCCGCTGGTAATATCAGGTAAAGGTCTTCGAACACAGGCTCAGACCAAATTTGAGAAAGGTGTATAAGGTGTTGAAAGAATTTTGAGATGTTTGATCCATTTTATTACGAGTTTTTGTATGGGATATACCATTTCACATTAAAAAATAAATTCTCTATCAATAATCAAATACTGAAACTTCAATGTACCATGTGGCGTGTACTGATACTGGCTGAGTTTGTTTGAAAACATTACGGCAAATTATAATTCAGTAATTAAGGATTAAAGTATAATTAATAAGATGGCAAACTTTGACATTAATGTTTTTGCGATCTCACTCCGGTATACGATATTATGGTAAAAAGAAGTTATGCTATATAATAATACACAAATGCATGCATGCATCGAAGATCGTTTAGAAACCCATATCGCGACTTTTTAATGAATGTTAGTAATAGTATAATATCGGTAATTTACAGTTTAAGTTTATTATATTATGAATATATTTTGCAATTGTTAGTACTACATCTAATAATGCTGGAGTATCGTGCCTATCGTTTCCGTCAACACACCCGATACACAGAAACCTATAATATTTATTAGTCTAGTTAGGCATATTGCTCTTTCGAGTTTTCTAAAGATTAAGAAGCACTTACAACTTTACACAACATATTTATTTACTTCATTGATTACGTAGAGGCTGTATGAAGTAAAGAATCATCCCATGTTGATACTGAAAATCAGGAGTTAAATCTCATGATATTCGAAATCAAGACACATTGATTAGAGCTTTTATAATATTTGACTATTCGGGCTCTATCAAACATTTAAAATGCTTTTGATCTGTGGAATTGATTTTAGAATTACACTGCATACTTACGTTTGGTATACTATCACAAATTACACATATTTCAGTTGTACATATTCTTTTTTAAAGGGTGAATATATTATAACTTAATGAAGTAGAAAAACACAACAAAACTTACAGATTGAGGCCTGTGGGCGCATTCTCTGTAATGAGATGATTAGATTACCATTGGAGTGTTGGGATATGTTTCTTTCATAGGTGATTCTTCTATTACATTATAGCATTCCCTTTATGTAGCGTAAATTAAAAACTAAAATGCAAACAGGTAAGAGTTATAAATTTTACACTTACGTTGTATCATTTAACGTGCTATACATTTAGTTTGTCACCTCCGTAAGTTTCTAAAAAATTGCTTTACCTATAATTATGTCCCTCCTTTAAATAAAGTTTTTTAGTTCCGTAATACCTTAACTTTCCGTATTCCTTATCAGGTGAAACTGTTGTATTCTGCAATTGTCAAATTCAACTCGTCAATATCAATCTCATTATCACTTATTGTCTTGGTTATTATGTTGCGGATACTGTTCAGCTTACTAAGAGCAGAGGTCACTATCACAAAGAGTTTTACAAAGTTTCTGCTGAACAAATGTTTCTTAAAGGCTATTTCAATAAACCCCAGTAAAGATGTCACAAACCCGCTAAAAACCAGAGTGTTGATAAGTCCTGATGCTAGCAACTACTTACTACACAATCCCACATGGAGCAATAGCGATATTCACCTCTACCGAGCTTAAAAACGCATATACTGCTTTGTATTTATTTCGGACAACACTGTAATGTTCAATCTCTTTAACCAAATTATTTTTAATTTCGTTGATATTGCAACCTGAAAATAATATCATTGTCCGTCAACAGTATAGGATACAATGACAATGCGGTTGGTGTGTATCGTTTTTTTTCTTTTTGTAAAATAGTTAACTCAGATTTGTCATTTGGCAGAGATTTATCAAACTTTTTAGCAGTTCGGGTATTTTGTTAAATTTGAAAGTTATCTTTGGTTTCTTTTTCAAGAATGCAATCTAATTATCGTTAAGTCGACTAAGACTCTTTCTGTCGCTTACTCAATCAAATTGCTTAATTATTTTGTCTGATATGATCTGGTGCAATATAAAGTAGTCTATTGTTTATTGGCTACATGAAAGTGGAATAATCAACTTTATGACTTCATCGAATTCCATGTTTGTGGACCCATTAACATATTAAATATCTTCTTCAAAATTATGATGTAACAGACTGTAAGAGCTGAGTTAATAGTTGCATGGCAAAAAGTGTTCATTATCTTGTTTGACTTACTTGCCATTTATTAATGTGCAATTTCTCAACATTTTAGGAATCTAATTTGGCTGTTCGTTTGGATCAGTGACAAATGTAACTGGTTTTCCTTGCTGTGTTTTATTAGGTATAGCACGTTTGAAAATGTAATCAACTTTGCTCATTGCATACAGCGAGACCAGACATAGAGCGTCAATACCACCATCTTATCCAGTAATATATTCCGTTTGCTCTATGCAAACGTGCATTATTTCATTCATCTTTTGATACAATACTTTTTTCTTGCTCTTGTTTTGACCTCCCTGCTTTTAATCTATCCAGGTCTTGTGAATGAATCCCACGTTGCATACCATATCCAACTCTACATGGATCCCTCCTCTGCTGTGAACCTACATTATTTAGTAATTTATCAGCCTTAGATTCCTCCTTGGTTTTATCTTGTGTATCTTCAAACAATTTGAAACATACTTATCCCACGAACGCAAACATAGTGTTAGGGTTATTCACAATTTAATATACATCATATTTCAACTAACGTTTACATGGAATTTCGTGTGTCTTACAATCATGTTTAAAAGTATCAGTAGTAAAAATGTATTTCTTGACATTTCATTTAAATAAAATAGTAAAATAGAAATAATGAACACTACAATATGTCCAAGATAAGAAGAAGATACATACATCACTGAGTTTTATAAACGTAATGGTTACTGTAAACACTGTATGAAGGAGTACGCGATACATTGTAGAGAACAAAATAAGAACTACTTTGAAAATTGAAGGAAAAAACATTATAATAAATCTTTGAAAGAATATATAAACCAAAGATACCATAATGATGAAAATGTCAGATTAATACACACGACAAGAGAAAGAAGTTTTCAGGCATTAAAAAAAAATATATGACATGACTTTAATAATACTCGATGTTTCATCTATTGACCTTTACCAAGACGGTCACATTTTACCACACTATACGACGCACATGGTAATGATTTTCATATGCATCATGTTATTACTTGCGTCTTTTTAGATCTATGGGATCCTGCACATCAAAGAAAATATTATTACTAGTCGAACACACGATCTATAGTATCCAGTGATAACATATCTAAAATGGATACGATGCCATCTAAAAACGATATAGTAGAGCACAATAGAAAAGTCAAAGCTTTAAAACTGTAAATTTGATCATAGAGTAGATTTTGGATAATATGGTTTTTATGTTTTGTCTTTTCTTTTGTTCTCATGAGCACACTCCAGTAATTGCAACAGTTGTTCCAATTGTAGCTAAATGAAACAAAGTCTTAGATTTGGACCATCCAGTATGCTTTTATTTAGCATTATTTCATATTTTGTATTTCATCTGTTGACTTTGATAAATTGAATTGATTAAATATTATCAGGTTAGTACTCAATGCAAATAGCAGTAATCTTAACTTAAAAGATGAAACCCAGTAAATTGGTACAAATGTACTTATTTGGTATGTTAATGTAGTGACGATTATATTTCTGAAAAAAAGCGGATTATACTAATTATATTTTGTAATAAGAATGTCAGAAACATGCAGCACTCATTCACATTTGCAATTTAACCTCACCCTATGTAAATCATATGGCGAATAACAATCTTTCAAGTCCACTGGATTCAGCAAGGGATCGCGTGTGTCAGGGTCTTGCTAAAGATAAATGCGAACAAATGACAACGAACACTGTAAAACTAGTTTGTAACTAGCCTATAAACTTTGACTCCCACTAAGTCTTTCTTAAAAGCAACTACAAAACACAGGCAATACAAATAATAAACTCAAAAGAAAGCGTTGCAATTACAAAAAGTTTACATGACTATGTCTAATGGAAATATTGTTTGAAAATGTTTGAAAATGTTCGATGTCACCCTTAATTGGATTAAGCTCCAATCACATTATATATATAGTTGTGGCATTGGTTGAGTGGAAACATTATTTTGTTTTTAGAGCTTAAATGTTTAATCTTTTCTTTCTTTTCTGATCTTTTAAATGATTTTATATGGATGTTGCAGGAGATAAACACTTAGCAACAATAAATTGTATACATTTATTGGGTAATTTAGTATGTGATAGTAATCATGGGATTATATTCAGAGTATGACATGTTTATATTATTGGTATGGAAAAAATTCAAATAGTTTCTATGAATTATTAGGGTTTTGGGAAATTCTCTGCAAAGATGGAAGTGAAGAAATACGCAATATAAACATTTTATCAGAAACTTGAAAAGGATTGAGAGACCCATATAGTGATATTAGTGCTTGTCTAACTCTTACTCATCTCAATCTAGCAGCTGATAATTGTATTTGTTAAATTTGAATTAATAGCACATACTCTAAAAGGTAATGCAAATTACTCTCAGACTGGACGATACAGGATTTCTGGCTAACTTACATAAACGTTTACTGACCAGATAAAGTTACTCCAAATTTATGGTTGTTGTTGAAGATATTAAAAATTGTGTAAAGATCTGCGAAACCAGAATATAGCAATTTGAAGTAACTTAAACTTGCCAATCGAAGCATCAAAATACGCATGTAACTATAATATTGTTTACAATTGAGAAATAAGAGATAAAGTATTTCATAAATGTAGTGAGTTTAAATTGTTTGATATTGTTTTTTTTTTTAAATATCACGCTCGCCTTTCAAAAGGGAGAAAACATTTATAGATTAGTATTGTCGGTAGAAAGTCAATGAAAATTGTATGCTGAGTCTGCAAATATTTCACTGAGTCCTGGTCATTACTTTCAAGTACAATTCAATTACAATTTCATAAAGAATGAATCATTTTATAATATTTAAAAGAAATTATTTAAAAAGATAGGCACGATAAATAAATATTTCTTACCTTGTTCAGTCGACTTGTCACTGCATGAAGTTTTCACAATTTAAGCAAATCTTGGTCATGCGTAATCAATATTACTTCCTGAATTGAATCAGTGTCTATCCATTCGATGTTGCTTAACAATATAAATAATAATACTGTATTTAACACAATTTCGAACATGCGTTTTGACTCGTATGGTATTCATGAATCCAACGTTTGTTGTTAAGTAGAATAAGTTCATAAACGAACCATGACTTCTGTTCATTAATATGGTATTTCTTTATGACCGTGAAAAGTCTCATTTCCTACATAAAAATCATTCGAAAACAAATTAGAACATTGATATATCCATGTATGTGCTATGTCTGACTTTGCTTTAACAAAATTCCCACAGTAGATAGTTAGCAAGAATGCTAAATAGTTGGGGAAAAGTCGATTCTGTGTCACCATTTTTTACCTTAAAACATTTGTTTCCTACAAATTTAAACACCTTAAATGTTTTAACATTTTTTGATTTTGTTAAGCCAGAAACCAGTCTATGACCATGAAAAATGGTTTATAACTTTTTATAATTTTGTTTTAAACTTTGTTTATATTTAATTTCTAATTATATAAAGATCAAAAGAATATTGATGTACACCATCAATATTATATTTTTTATCATCTAATGCGCTTAAACTTGATTTATTTATTTCATAAACACCCAAATTGTCTTTTGTCGTCTGATTGTGTGCATTTTACTAGCTATTTCTACTCCATCAAATAAAACATTTGTATACAACTCATGTATTAAATGGTTTACGACACTATCAGTTGCACTTTTTGCTCTTTTAATATTATTGTTATTTAATATAGTATAATTATTTAATAACAGAAATGAATACATTTTGCCCTCAGTAAACACAAATTACTGATAATTTTTCCATTGACTTCAACTTTGAATTTACCACATACATTGAAGTTTTCTGCGCTACTTAGAAAATGATATTTTGGATATTCAGACGTATATATTTTTTCATATCTTGAAAAAATATCATCTGTAAATACTTCCAGTATTAATTAATCTGTGTTTATCTAAGCAGTTCTTTTTGATAATATGATAACCAATCATACTTGACTTTGATTGCCTCGCGTGCTAATGAATAATCATATGATGCCATTTTGTTTGATATTTCAAATAAACTTGTAAGAAATATCCTACAAGATTACCATCATCAGTATTTAATATTTTATCAATATTTTTTTTTTCTGGATCATCCCATTTGAATCCTTTATACGGAAGATGTTGGATCACGCACCATGAGTAAAGTGCATTAGCGTCAAGATATGAAATGTAAAGATGTCACAAACCCGCTAAAAACCAGAGTGTTGATAAATCCTGATGCTAGCAACTACTTACTACACAATCCCACATGGAGCAATAGAGATATTCACCTCTACCGAGCTTAAAAACGCATATACTGCTTTGTATTTATTTCGGACAACACTGTAATGTTCAATCTCTTTAACCAAATTATTTTTAATTTCGTTGATATTGCAACCTGAAAATAATATCATTGTCCGTCAACAGTATAGGATACAGTGACAATGCGGTTGGTGTGTATCGTTCTTTTCTTTTTGTAAAATAGTTAACTCAGATTTATCATTTGGCAGAGATTTATCAAACTTTTTAGCAGTTCGGGTATTTTGTTAAATTTGAAAGTTATCTTTGGTTTCTTTTTCAAGAATGCAATCTAATTATCGTTAAGTCGACTAAGATTCTTTCTGTCGCTTACTCAATCTAATTACTTAATTATTTTGTCTGATATGATCTGGTGCAATATAAAGTAGTCTATTGTTTATTGGCTACATGAAAGTGGAATAACCTACTTTATGACTTCATCGAATTCCATGTTTGTGGACCCACTAACATATTAAATATCTTCTTCAAAATTATGATGTAACAGACTGTAAGAGCTGAGTTAATAGTTGCATGGCAAAAAGTGTTCATTATCTTGTTTGACTTACTTGCCATTTATTAATGTGCAATTTCTCAACATTTTAGGAATCTAATTTGGCTATTCGTTTGGATCAGTGACAAATGTAACTGGTTGTCCTTGCTGTGATTTATTAGGTATAGCACGTTTGAAAATGTAATCAACTTTGCTCATTGCATACAGCGAGACCAGACATAGAGCGTCAATACCACCATCTTATCCAGTAATATATTCCGTTTGATCTATGCAAACGTGCATTATTTCATTCATCTTTTGATACAATACTTTTTTCTTGCTCTTGTTTTGACCTCCCTGCTTTAAATCTCTCCAGGTCTTGTGAATGAATCCCACGTTGCATACCATATCCAACTCTACATGGATCCCTCCTCCGCCGTGAACCTACATTATTTAGTAATTTATCAGCCTTAGATTCCTCCTTGGTTTTATCTTGTGTATCTTCAAACAATTTGAAACATACTTATCCCACGAACGCAAACATAGTGTTAGGGTTATTCACAATTTAATATACATCATAGTTCAACTAAAGTTTACATGGAATTACGTGTGTCTTACAATCATGTTTAAAAGTATCAGTAGTAAAAATGTATTTCTTGACATTTCATTTAAATAAAATAGTAAAATAGAAATAATGAACACTACAATATGTCCAAGATAAGAAGAAGATACAGGTATCACTGAGTTTTATAAACGTAATGGTTACTGTAAACACTGTATGAAGGAGTACGCGATACATTGTAGAGAACAAAATAAGAACTACTTTGAAAATTGAAGGAAAAAACACTATAATAAATCTTTGAACGAATATATATACCAAAGATACCATAATGATGAAAATGTCAGATTAGTACACACGACAAGAGAAAGAAGTTTGCAGGCATTAAAAAAAAATATATGACATGACTTTAATAATACTCGATGTTTCATCTATTGACCTTTACCAAGACGGTCACATTTTACCACACTATACGACGCACATGGTAATTATTTTCATATGCATCATGTTATTACTTGCGTCTTTTTAGATCTATGGGATCCTGCACATCAAAGAAAATATTATTACTAGTCGAACACACGATCTATAGTATCCAGTGATAACATATCTAAAATGGATACGATGCCATCTAAAAACGATATAGTAGAGCACAATAGAAAAGTCAAAGCTTTAAAACTGTAAATTTGATCATAGAGTAGATTTTGGATAATATGGTTTTTATGTTTTGTCTTTTCTTTTGTTCTCATGAGCACACTCCAGTAATTGCAACAGTTGTTCCAATTGTAGCTAAATGAAACAAAGTCTTAGATTTGGACCATCCAGTATGCTTTTATTTAGCATTATTTCATATTTTGTATTTCATCTGTTGACTTTGATAAATTGAATTGATTAAATATTATCAGGTTAGTACTCAATGCAAATAGCAGTAATCTTAACTTAAAAGATGAAACCCAGTAAATTGGTACAAATGTACTTATTTGGTATGTTAATGTAGTGACGATTATATTTCTGAAAAAAAGCGGATTATACTAATTATATTTTGTAATAAGAATGTCAGAAACATGCAGCACTCATTCACATTTGCAATTTAACCTCACCCTATGTAAATCATATGGCGAATAACAATCTTTCAAGTCCACTGGATTCAGCAAGGGATCGCGTGTGTCAGGGTCTTGCTAAAGATAAATGCGAACAACTGACAACGAACACTGTAAAACTAGTTTGTAACTAGCCTATAAACTTTGACTCCCACTAAGTCTTTCTTAAAAGCAACTACAAAACACAGGCAATACAAATAATAAACTCAAAAGAAAGCGTTGCAATTACAAAAAGTTTACATGACTATGTCTAATGGAAATATTGTTTGAAAATGTTTGAAAATGTTCGATGTCACCCTTAATTGGATTAAGCTCCAATCACATTATATATATAGTTGTGGCATTGGTTGAGTGGAAACATTATTTTGTTTTTAGAGCTTAAATGTTTAATCTTTTCTTTCTTTTCTGATCTTTTAAATGATTTTATATGGATGTTGCAGGAGATAAACACTTAGCAACAATAAATTGTATACATTTATTGGGTAATTTATTATGTGATAGTAATCATGGGATTATATTCAGAGTATGACATGTTTATATTATTGGTATGGAAAAAATTCAAATAGTTTCTATGAATTATTAGGGTTTTGGGAAATTCTCTGCAAAGATGGAAGTGAAGAAATACGCAATATAAACATTTTATCAGAAACTTGAAAAGGATTGAGAGACCCATATAGTGATATTAGTGCTTGTCTAACTCTTACTCATCTCAATCTAGCAGCTGATAATTGTATTTGTTAAATTTGAATTAATAGCACATACTCTAAAAGGTAATGCAAATTACTCTCAGACTGGACGATACAGGATTTCTGGCTAACTTACATAAACGTTTACTGACCAGATAAAGTTACTCCAAATTTATGGTTGTTGTTGAAGATATTAAAAATTGTGTAAAGATCTGCGAAACCAGAATATAGCAATTTGAAGTAACTTAAACTTGCCAATCGAAGCATCAAAATACGCATGTAACTATAATATTGTTTACAATTGAGAAATAAGAGATAAAGTATTTCATAAATGTAGTGAGTTTAAATTGTTTGATATTGTTTTTTTTTTAAATATCACGCTCGCCTTTCAAAAGGGAGAAAACATTTATAGATTAGTATTGTCGGTAGAAAGTCAATGAAAATTGTATGCTGAGTCTGCAAATATTTCACTGAGTCCTGGTCATTACTTTCAAGTACAATTCAATTACAATTTCATAAAGAATGAATCATTTTATAATATTTAAAAGAAATTATTTAAAAAGATAGGCACGATAAATAAATATTTCTTACCTTGTTC
The DNA here is from genome assembly GCA_029931535.1 of Margaritifera margaritifera. Lineage (NCBI taxonomy): Eukaryota > Metazoa > Mollusca > Bivalvia > Unionida > Margaritiferidae > Margaritifera > Margaritifera margaritifera. The sequence goes on from JAQPZY010001008.1 coordinate 130,311, forward strand.
AGTCGACTTGTCACTGCATGACGTTTTCACAATTTAAGCAAATCTTGGTCATGCGTAATCAATATTACTTCCTGAATTGAATCAGTGTCTATCCATTCGATGTTGCTTAACAATATAAATAATAATACTGTATTTAACACAATTTCGAACATGCGTTTTGACTCGTATGGTATTCATGAATCCAACGTTTGTTGTTAAGTAGAATAAGTTCATAAACGAACCATGACTTCTGTTCATTAATATGGTATTTCTTTATGACCGTGAAAAGTCTCATTTCCTACATAAAAATCATTCGAAAACAAATTAGAACATTGATATATCCATGTATGTGCTATGTCTGACTTTGCTTTAACAAAATTCCCACAGTAGATAGTTAGCAAGAATGCTAAATAGTTGGGGAAAAGTCGATTCTGTGTCACCATTTTTTACCTTAAAACATTTGTTTCCTACAAATTTAAACACCTTAAATGTTTTAACATTTTTTGATTTTGTTAAGCCAGAAACCAGTCTATGACCATGAAAAATGGTTTATAACTTTTTATAATTTTGTTTTAAACTTTGTTTATATTTAATTTCTAATTATATAAAGATCAAAAGAATATTGATGTACACCATCAATATTATATTTTTTATCATCTAATGCGCTTAAACTTGATTTATTTATTTCATAAACACCCAAATTGTCTTTTGTCGTCTGATTGTGTGCATTTTACTAGCTATTTCTACTCCATCAAATAAAACATTTGTATACAACTCATGTATTAAATGGTTTACGACACTATCAGTTGCACTTTTTGCTCTTTTAATATTATTGTTATTTAATATAGTATAATTATTTAATAACAGAAATGAATACATTTTGCCCTCAGTAAACACAAATTACTGATAATTTTTCCATTGACTTCAACTTTGAATTTACCACATACATTGAAGTTTTCTGCGCTACTTAGAAAATGATATTTTGGATATTCAGACGTATATATTTTTTCATATCTTGAAAAAATATCATCTGTAAATACTTCCAGTATTAATTAATCTGTGTTTATCTAAGCAGTTCTTTTTGATAATATGATAACCAATCATACTTGACTTTGATTGCCTCGCGTGCTAATGAATAATCATATGATGCCATTTTGTTTGATATTTCAAATAAACTTGTAAGAAATATCCTACAAGATTACCATCATCAGTATTTAATATTTTATCAATATTTTTTTTTTCTGGATCATCCCATTTGAATCCTTTATACGGAAGATGTTGGATCACGCACCATGAGTAAAGTGCATTAGCGTCAAGATATGAAATGTAAAGATGTCACAAACCCGCTAAAAACCAGAGTGTTGATAAATCCTGATGCTAGCAACTACTTACTACACAATCCCACATGGAGCAATAGAGATATTCACCTCTACCGAGCTTAAAAACGCATATACTGCTTTGTATTTATTTCGGACAACACTGTAATGTTCAATCTCTTTAACCAAATTATTTTTAATTTCGTTGATATTGCAACCTGAAAATAATATCATTGTCCGTCAACAGTATAGGATACAGTGACAATGCGGTTGGTGTGTATCGTTCTTTTCTTTTTGTAAAATAGTTAACTCAGATTTATCATTTGGCAGAGATTTATCAAACTTTTTAGCAGTTCGGGTATTTTGTTAAATTTGAAAGTTATCTTTGGTTTCTTTTTCAAGAATGCAATCTAATTATCGTTAAGTCGACTAAGACTCTTTCTGTCGCTTACTCAATCTAATTACTTAATTATTTTGTCTGATATGATCTGGTGCAATATAAAGTAGTCTATTGTTTATTGGCTACATGAAAGTGGAATAACCTACTTTATGACTTCATCGAATTCCATGTTTGTGGACCCACTAACATATTAAATATCTTCTTCAAAATTATGATGTAACAGACTGTAAGAGCTGAGTTAATAGTTGCATGGCAAAAAGTGTTCATTATCTTGTTTGACTTACTTGCCATTTATTAATGTGCAATTTCTCAACATTTTAGGAATCTAATTTGGCTATTCGTTTGGATCAGTGACAAATGTAACTGGTTGTCCTTGCTGTGATTTATTAGGTATAGCACGTTTGAAAATGTAATCAACTTTGCTCATTGCATACAGCGAGACCAGACATAGAGCGTCAATACCACCATCTTATCCAGTAATATATTCCGTTTGATCTATGCAAACGTGCATTATTTCATTCATCTTTTGATACAATACTTTTTTCTTGCTCTTGTTTTGACCTCCCTGCTTTAAATCTCTCCAGGTCTTGTGAATGAATCCCACGTTGCATACCATATCCAACTCTACATGGATCCCTCCTCCGCCGTGAACCTACATTATTTAGTAATTTATCAGCCTTAGATTCCTCCTTGGTTTTATCTTGTGTATCTTCAAACAATTTGAAACATACTTATCCCACGAACGCAAACATAGTGTTAGGGTTATTCACAATTTAATATACATCATAGTTCAACTAAAGTTTACATGGAATTACGTGTGTCTTACAATCATGTTTAAAAGTATCAGTAGTAAAAATGTATTTCTTGACATTTCATTTAAATAAAATAGTAAAATAGAAATAATGAACACTACAATATGTCCAAGATAAGAAGAAGATACAGGTATCACTGAGTTTTATAAACGTAATGGTTACTGTAAACACTGTATGAAGGAGTACGCGATACATTGTAGAGAACAAAATAAGAACTACTTTGAAAATTGAAGGAAAAAACACTATAATAAATCTTTGAACGAATATATATACCAAAGATACCATAATGATGAAAATGTCAGATTAGTACACACGACAAGAGAAAGAAGTTTGCAGGCATTAAAAAAAAATATATGACATGACTTTAATAATACTCGATGTTTCATCTATTGACCTTTACCAAGACGGTCACATTTTACCACACTATACGACGCACATGGTAATTATTTTCATATGCATCATGTTATTACTTGCGTCTTTTTAGATCTATGGGATCCTGCACATCAAAGAAAATATTATTACTAGTCGAACACACGATCTATAGTATCCAGTGATACATATCTAACATGGATACGATGCCATCTAAAAACGATATAATAGAGCACAATAGAAAAGTCAAAGCTTTAAAACTGTAAATTTGATCATAGAGTAGATTTTGAATAATATATTTTTTATGTTTTGTCTTTTCTTTTGTTCTCATGAGCACACTCCAGTAATTGCAACAGTTGTTCCAATTGTAGCTAAATGAAACAAAGTCTTAGATTTGGACCATCCAGTATGCTTTTATTTAGCATTATTTCATATTTTGTATTTCATCTGTTGACTTTGATAAATTGATTTGATTAAATATTATCAGGTTAGTACTCAATGCAAATAGCAGTAATCTTCACTTAAAAGATGAAACCCAGTAAATTGGTACAAATGTACTCATTTGGTATGTTAATGTAGTGACGATTATATTTCTGAAAAAAGCGGATTATACTAATTATATTTTGTAATAAGAATGTCAGAAACACGCAGCACTCATTCGCATTTGCAATTTAGCCTCACCCTATGTAAATCATATGGCGAATAACAATCTTTTCAAGTCCACTGGATTCAGCAAGGGATCGCGTGTGTCAGGGACTTGATAAAGATAAATGCGAACAACTGACAACGAACACTGTAAAACTAGTTTGTAACTAGCCTATACACTTTGACTCCCACTGAGTCTTTGTTAAAGGCAATTACAAAACACAGGCAATACAAATAATAAACTCAAAAGAAAGCGTTGCAATTACAAAAAGTTTACATGACTATGTCTTATGGAAATATTGTTTGAAAATGTTTGAAAATGTTCTATGTCACCCTTAATTGGATTAAGCTCCAATCACATTATATATATATTTGTGGCATGGGTTGATTGGAAACATTATTTTCTTTTTAGAGCTTAAATGTTTAATCTTTTCTTTCTTTTCTGATCTTCTAAATGAATTTATATGGATGTTGCAGGAGATAAACACTTAGCAACAATAAATTGTATACATTTATTGGGTAATTTAGTATGTGATAGTAATCATGGGATTATATTCAGAGTATGACATGTTTATATTATTGGTATGGAAAAAATTCAAATAGTTTCTATGAATTATTAGGGTTTTGGGAAATTCTCTGCAAAGATGGAAGTGAAGAAATACGCAATATAAACATTTTATCAGAAACTTGAAAAGGATTGAGAGACCCATATAGTGATATTAGTGCTTGTCTAACTCTTACTCATCTCAATCTAGCAGCTGATAATTGCAGTTGTTAAATTTGAATTAATAGCACAAACTCTAAAAGGTAATGCAAATTACTCTCAGACTGGACGATACAGGATTTCTGGCTAACTTACATAAACGTTTACTGACCAGATAAAGTTACTCCAAATTTATGGTTGTTGTTGAAGATATTAAAAATTGTGTAAAGATCTGCGAAACCAGAATATAGCAATTTGAAGTAACTTAAACTTGCCAATCGAAGCTGAAAAATACGCATGTAACTATAATATTGTTTACAATTGAGAAATATGAGATAAAGTATTTCATAAATGTAGTGAGTTTAAATTGTTTGATATTGTTTTTTTTTTAATATCACGCTCGCCTTTCAAAAGGGAGAAAACATTTATAGATTAGTATTGTCGGTAGAAAGTCAATGAAAATTGTATGCTGAGTCTGCAAATATTTCACTGAGTCCTGGTCATTACTTTCAAGTACAATTCAATTACAATTTCATAAAGAATGAATCATTTTATAATATTTAAAAGAAATTATTTAAAAAGATAGGCACGATAAATAAATATTTCTTACCTTGTTCAGTCGACTTGTCACTGCATGACGTTTTCACAATTTAAGCAAATCTTGGTCATGCGTAATCAATATTACTTCCTGAATTGAATCAGTGTCTATCCATTCGATGTTGCTTAACAATATAAATAATAATACCGTATTTAACGCAATTTCGAACATGCGTTTTGACTCGTATGGTATTCATGAATCCAACGTTTGTTGTTAAGTAGAATAAGTTCATAAACGAACCATGACTTCTGTTCATTAATATGGTATTTCTTTATGACCGTGAAAAGTCTCATTTCCTACATAAAAATCATTCGAAAACAAAATAGTACATTGATATATCCATGTATGTGCTAAGTCTGACTTTGCCTTAACAAAATTCCCACAGTAGATAGTTAGCAAGAATGCTAAATAGTTGGGGGAAAAGTCGATTCTGCGTCGCCATTTTTTATCTTAAAACATTTGTTTCCTACAAATTTAAACACCTTAAATGTTTTAACATTTTTTGATTTTGTTAAGCCAGAAACCAGTCTATGACCATGAAAAATGGTTTATAACTTTTTATAATTTTGTTTTAAACTTTGTTTATATTTAATTTCCAATTATATAATGATCAAAAGAATATTGATGTACACCATCAATATTATATTTTTTATCATCTAATGCGCTTAAACTTGATTTATTTATTTCATAAACACCCAAGTTGTCTTTTGTCGTCTGATTGTGTGCATTTTACTAGCTATTTCTACTCCATCAAATAAAACATTTGTATACAACTCATGTATTAAATGGTTTACGACACTATCAGTTGCGCTTTTTGCTCTTTTAATATTATTGTTATTTAATATAGTATAATTATTTAATAACAGAACTGAATACATTTTGCCCTCAGTAAACACAAATTACTGATAATTTTTCCATTGACTTCAACTTTGAATTTACCACATACATTGAAGTTTTCTGCGCTACTTAGAAAATGATATTTTGGATATTCAGACGTATATATTTTTTCATATCTTGAAAAAATATCATCTGTAAATACTTCCAGTATTAATGAATCTGTGTTTATCTAAGCAGTTCTTTTTGATAATATGATAACCAATCATACTTGACTTTGATTGCCTCACGTGCTAATGAATAATCATATGATGCCATTTTGTTTGATATTTCAAATAAACTTGTAAGAAATATCCTACAAGATTACCATCATCAGTATTTAATATTGTATCAATATTTTTTTTTCTGAATCATCCCATTTGAATCCTTTATACGGAAGATGTTGGATCACGCACCATGAGTAAAGTGCATTAGCGTCAAGATATGAAATGTAAAGATGTCACAAACCCGCTAAAAACCAGAGTGTTGATAAATCCTGATGCTAGCAACTACTTACTACACAATCCCACATGGAGCAATAGAGATATTCACCTCTACCGAGCTTAAAAACGCATATACTGCTTTGTATTTATTTCGGACAACACTGTAATGTTCAATCTCTTTAACCAAATTATTTTTAATTTCGTTGATATTGCAACCTGAAAATAATATCATTGTCCGTCAACAGTATAGGATACAATGACAATGCGGTTGGTGTGTATCGTTCTTTTCTTTTTGTAAAATAGTTAACTCAGATTTATCATTTGGCAGAGATTTATCAAACTTTTTAGCAGTTCGGGTATTTTGTTAAATTTGAAAGTTATCTTTGGTTTCTTTTTCAAGAATGCAATCTAATTATCGTTAAGTCGACTAAGACTCTTTCTGTCGCTTACTCAATCTAATTACTTAATTATTTTGTCTGATATGATCTGGTGCAATATAAAGTAGTCTATTGTTTATTGGCTACATGAAAGTGGAATAACCTACTTTATGACTTCATCGAATTCCATGTTTGTGGACCCATTAACATATTAAATATCTTCTTCAAAATTATGATGTAACAGACTGTAAGAGCTGAGTTAATAGTTGCATGGCAAAAAGTGTTCATTATCTTGTTTGACTTACTTGCCATTTATTAATGTGCAATTTCTCAACATTTTAGGAATCTAATTTGGCTGTTCGTTTGGATCAGTGACAAATGTAACTGGTTGTCCTTGCTGTGTTTTATTAGGTATAGCACGTTTAAAAATGTAATCAACTTTGCTCATTGCATACAGCGAGACCAGACATAGAGCGTCAATACCACCATCTTATCCAGTAATATATTCCGTTTGATCTATGCAAACGTGCATTATTTCATTCATCTTTTGATACAATACTTTTTTCTTGCTCTTGTTTTGACCTCCCTGCTTTTAATCTATCCAGGTCTTGTGAATGAATCCCTCGTTGCATACCATATCCAACTCTACATGGATCCCTCCTGTGCTGTGAACCTACATTATTTAGTAATTTATCAGCCTTAGATTCCTCCTTGGTTTTATCTTGTGTATCTTCAAACAATTTGAAACATACTTATCCCACGAACGCAAACACAGTGTTAGGGTTATTCACAATTTAATATACATCATATTTCAACTAACGTTTACATGTAATTACGTGTGTCTTACAATCATGTTTAAAAGTATCAGTAGTAAAAATGTATTTCTTGACATTTCATTTAAATAAAATAGTAAAATAGAAATAATGAACACTACAATATGTCCAAGATAAGAAGAAGATACAGGTATCACTGAGTTTTATAAACGTAATGGTTACTGTAAACACTGTATGAAGGAGTACGCGATACATTGTAGAGAACAAAATAAGAACTACTTTGAAAATTGAAGGAAAAAACACTATAATAAATCTTTGAACGAATATATAAACCAAAGATACCATAATGATGAAAATGTCAGATTAGTACACACGACAAAAGAAAGAAGTTTGCAGGCATTAAAAAAAAAATATATGACATGACTTTAATAATACTCGATGTTTCATCTATTGACTTTTACCAAGACGGTCACATTTTACCACACTATACGACGCACATGGTAATGATTTTCATATGCATCATGTTATTACTTGCGTCTTTTTGGATCTATGGGATCCTGCACATCAAAGAAAATATTATTACTAGTCGAACACACGATCTATAGTATCCAGTGATAACATATCTAAAATGGATACGATGCCATCTAAAAACGATATAGTAGAGCACAATAGAAAAGTCAAAGCTTTAAAACTGCAAATTTGATCATAGAGTAGATTTTGGATAATATATTTTTTATGTTTTGTCTTTTCTTTTGTTCTCTTGAGCACACTCCAGTAATTGCAACAGTTGTTCCAATTGTAGCTAAATGAAACAAAGTCTTAGATTTAGACCATCCAGTATGCTTTTATTTAGCATTATTTCATATTTTGTATTTCATCTGTTGACTTTGATAAATTGATTTGATTAAATATTATCAGGTTAATACTCAATGCAAATAGCAGTAATCTTAACTTAAAAGATGAAACCCAGTAAATTGGTACAAATGTACTCATTTGGTATGTTAATGTAGTGACGATTATATTTCTGAAAAAAGCGGATTATACTAATTATATTTTGTAATAAGAATGTCAGAAACACGCAGCACTCATTCGCATTTGCAATTTAGCCTCACCCTATGTAAATCATATGGCGAATAACAATCTTTTCAAGTCCACTGGATTCAGCAAGGGATCGCGTGTGTCAGGGTCTTGCTAAAGATAAATGCGAACAACTGACAACGAACACTGTAAAACTAGTTTGTAACTAGCCTATACACTTTGACTCCCACTGAGTCTTTGTTAAAGGCAATTACAAAACACAGGCAATACAAATAATAAACTCAAAAGAAAGCGTTGCAATTACAAAAAGTTTACATGACTATGTCTAATGGAAATATTGTTTGAAAATGTTTGAAAATGTTCGATGCCACCCTTAATTGGATTAAGCTCCAATCACATTATATATATAGTTGTGGCATTGGTTGAGTGGAAACATTATTTTCTTTTTAGAGCTTAAATGTTTAATCTTTTCTTTCTTTTCTGATCTTCTAAATGATTTTATATGGATGTTGCAGGAGATAAACACTTAGCAACAATAAATTGTATACATTTATTGGGTAATTTATTATGTGATAGTAATCATGGGATTATATTCAGAGTATGACATGTTTATATTATTGGTATGGAAAAAATTCAAATAGTTTCTATGAATTATTAGGGTTTTGGGAAATTCTCTGCAAAGATGGAAGTGAAGAAATACGCAATATAAACATTTTATCAGAAACTTGAAAAGGATTGAGAGACCCATATAGTGATATTAGTGCTTGTCTAACTCTTACTCATCTCAATCTAGCAGCTGATAATTGTATTTGTTAAATTTGAAATAATAGCACATACTCTAAAAGGTAATGCAAATTACTCTCAGACTGGACGATACAGGATTTCTGGCTAACTTACATAAACGTTTACTGACCAGATAAAGTTACTCCAAATTTATGGTTGTTGTTGAAGATATTAAAAATTGTGTAAAGATCTGCAAAACCAGAATATAGCAATTTGAAGTAACTTAAACTTGCCAATCGAAGCTGAAAAATACGCATGTAACTATAATATTGTTTACAATTGAGAAATATGAGATAAAGTATTTCATAAATGTAGTGAGTTTAAATTGTTTGATATTTTTTTTTCTAAATATCACGCTCGCCTTTCAAAAGGGAGAAAACATTTATAGATTAGTATTGTCGGTAGAAAGTCAATGAAAATTGTATGCTGAGTCTGCAAATATTTCACTGAGTCCTGGTCATTACTTTCAAGTACAATTCAATTACAATTTCATAAAGAATGAATCATTTTGTAATATTTAAAAGAAATTATTTAAAAAGATAGGCACGATAAATAAATATTTCTTACCTTGTTCAGTCGACTTGTCACTGCATGACGTTTTCACAATTTAAGCAAATCTTGGTCATGCGTAATCAATATTACTTCCTGAATTGAATCAGTGTCTATCCATTCGATGTTGCTTAACAATATAAATAATAATACTGTATTTAACGCAATTTCGAACATGCGTTTCGACTCGTATGGTATTCATGAATCCAACGTTTGTTGTTAAGTAGAATAAGTTCATAAACGAACCATGACTTCTGTTCATTAATATGGTATTTCTTTATGACCGTGAAAAGTCTCATTTCCTACATAAAAATCATTCGAAAACAAATTAGTACATTGATATATTCATATATGTGCTAAGTCTGACTTTGCTTTAACAAAATTCCCACAGTAGATAGTTAGCAAGAATGCTAAATAGTAGGGGGAAAAGTCGATTCTGCGTCGCCATTTTTTATCTTAAAACATTTGTTTCCTACAAATTTAAACACCTTAAATGTTTTAACATTTTTTGATTTTGTTAAGCCAGAAACCAGTCTATGACCATGAAAAATGGTTTATAACTTTTTATAATTTTGTTTTAAACTTTGTTTATATTTAATTTCCAATTATATAATGATCAAAAGAATATTGATGTACACCATCAATATTATATTTTTTATCATCTAATGCGCTTAAACTTGATTTATTTATTTCATAAACACCCAAGTTGTCTTTTGTCGTCTGATTGTGTGCATTTTACTAGCTATTTCTACTCCATCAAATAAAACATTTGTATACAACTCATGTATTAAATGGTTTACGACACTATCAGTTGCGCTGTTTGCTCTTTTAATATTATTGTTATTTAATATAGTATAATTATTTAATAACAGAACTGAATATATTTTGCCCTCAGTAAACACAAATTACTGATAATTTTTCCATTGACTTCAACTTTGAATTTACCACATACATTGCAGTTTTCTGCGCTACTTAGAAAATGATATTTTGGATATTCAGACGTATATATTTTTTCATATCTTGAAAAAATATCATCTGTAAATACTTCCAGTATTAATTAATCTGTGTTTATCTAAGCAGTTCTTTTTGATAATATGATAACCAATCATACTTGACTTTGATTGCCTCACGTGCTAATGAATAATCATATGATGCCATTTTGTTTGATATTTCAAATAAACTTGTAAGAAATATCCTACAAGATTACCATCATAAGTATTTAATATTTTATCAATACTTTTTTTTCAGGATCATTCCATTTGAATCCTTTATAGGGAAGATGTTGGATCACGCACCATGAGTAAAGTGCATTAGCGTCAAGATATGCAATGTAAAGATGTCACAAACCCGCTAAAAACCACAGTGTTGATAAATCCTGATGCTAGCAACTACTTACTACACAATCCCACATGGAGCAATAGAGATATTCACCTCTACCGAGCTTAAAAACGCATATACTGCTTTGTATTTATTTCGGACAACACTGTAATGTTCAATCTCTTCAACCAAATTATTTTTAATTTCGTTGATATTGCAACCTGAAAATAATATCATTGTCCGTCAACAGTATAGGATACAATGACAATGCGGTTGGTGTGTATCGTTCTTTTCTTTTTGTAAAATAGTTAACTCAGATTTATCATTTGGCAGAGATTTATCAAACTTTTTAGCAGTTCGGGTATTTTGTTAAATTTGAAAGTTATCTTTGGTTTCTTTTTCAAGAATGCAATCTAATTATTGTTAAGTCGACTAAGACTCTTTCTGTCGCTTACTCAATCTAATTACTTAAATATTTTGTCTGATATGATCTGGTGCAATATAAAGTAGTCTATTGTTTATTGGCTACATGAAAGTGGAATAACCAACTTTATGACTTCATCGAATTCCATGTTTGTGGACCCATTAACATATTAAATATCTTCTTCAAAATTATGATGTAACAGACTGTAAGAGCTGAGTTAATAGTTGCATGGCAAAAAGTGTTCATTATCTTGTTTGACTTACTTGCCATTTATTAATGTGCAATTTCTCAACATTTTAAGAATCTAATTTGGCTGTTCGTTTGGATCAGTGACAAATGTAACTGGTTGTCCTTGCTGTGTTTTATTAGGTATAGCACGTTTGAAAATGTAATCAACTTTGCTCATTGCATACAGCGAGACCAGACATAGAGCGTCAATACCACCATCTTATCCAGTAATATATTCCGTTTGATCTATGCAAACGTGCATTATTTCATTCATCTTTTGATACAATACTTTTTTTCTTGCACTTGTTTTGACCTCCCTGCTTTAAATCTCTCCAGGTCTTGTGAATGAATCCCACGTTGCATACCATATCCAACTCTACATGGATCCCTCCTGTGCTGTGAACCTACATTATTTAGTAATTTATCAGCCTTAGATTCCTCCTTGGTTTTATCTTGTGTATCTTCAAACAATTTGAAACATACTTATCCCACGAACGCAAACACAGTGTTAGGGTTATTCACAATTTAATATACATCATATTTCAACTAACGTTTACATGGAATTACGTGTGTCTTACAATCATGTTTAAAAGTATCAGTAGTAAAAATGTATTTCTTGACATTTCATTTAAATAAAATAGTAAAATAGAAATAATGAACACTACAATATGTCCAAGATAAGAAGAAGATACAGGTATCACTGAGTTTTATAAACGTAATGGTTACTGTAAACACTGTATGAAGGAGTACGCGATACATTGTAGAGAACAAAATAAGAACTACTTTGAAAATTGAAGGAAAAAACACTATAATAAATCTTTGAAAGAATATATAAACCAAAGATACCATAATGATGAAAATGTCAGATTAGTACACACGACAAAAGAAAGAAGTTTGCAGGCATTAAAAAAAAATATATGACATGACTTTAATAATACTCGATGTTTCATCTATTGACCTTTACCAAGACGGTCACATTTTACCACACTATACGACGCACATGGTAATGATTTTCATATGCATCATGTTATTACTTGCGTCTTTTTGGATCTATGGGATCCTGCACATCAAAGAAAATATTATTACTAGTCGAACACACGATCTATAGTATCCAGTGATAACATATCTAAAATGGATACGATGCCATCTAAAAACGATATAGTAGAGCACAATAGAAAAGTCAAAGCTTTAAAACTGCAAATTTGATCATAGAGTAGATTTTGGATAATATATTTTTTATGTTTTGTCTTTTCTTTTGTTCTCTTGAGCACACTCCAGTAATTGCAACAGTTGTTCCAATTGTAGCTAAATGAAACAAAGTCTTAGATTTAGACCATCCAGTATGCTTTTATTTAGCATTATTTCATATTTTGTATTTCATCTGTTGACTTTGATAAATTGATTTGATTAAATATTATCAGGTTAGTACTCAATGCAAATAGCAGTAATCTTCACTTAAAAGATGAAACCCAGTAAATTGGTACAAATGTACTCATTTGGTATGTTAATGTAGTGACGATTATATTTCTGAAAAAAGCGGATTATACTAATTATATTTGTAATAAGAATGTCAGAAACACGCAGCACTCATTCGCATTTGCAATTTAGCCTCACCCTATGTAAATCATATGGCGAATAACAATCTTTTCAAGTCCACTGGATTCAGCAAGGGATCGCGTGTGTCAGGGTCTTGCTAAAGATAAATGCGAACAACTGACAACGAACACTGTAAAACTAGTTTGTAACTAGCCTATACACTTTGACTCCCACTGAGTCTTTGTTAAAGGCAATTACAAAACACAGGCAATACAAATAATAAACTCAAAAGAAAGCGTTGCAATTACAAAAAGTTTACATGACTATGTCTAATGGAAATATTGTTTGAAAATGTTTGAAAATGTTCGATGTCACCCTCAAGGGATCGCGTGTGTCAGGGTCTTGCTAAAGATAAATGCGAACAACTGACAACGAACACTGTAAAACTAGTTTGTAACTAGCCTATACACTTTGACTCCCACTGAGTCTTTGTTAAAGGCAATTACAAAACACAGGCAATACAAATAATAAACTCAAAAGAAAGCGTTGCAATTACAAAAAGTTTACATGACTATGTCTAATGGAAATATTGTTTGAATATGTTTGAAAATGTTCGATGTCACCCTTAATTGGATTAAGCTCCAATCACATTATATATGTAGTTGTGGCATTGGTTGAGTGGAAACATTATTTTGTTTTTAGAGCTTAAATGTTTAATCTTTTCTTTCTTTTCTGATCTTCTAAATGATTTTATATGGATGTTGCAGGAGATAAATACTTAGCAACAATAAATTGTATACATTTATTGGGTAATTTATTATGTGATAGTAATCATGGGATTATATTCAGAGTATGACATGTTTATATTATTGGTATGGAAAAAATTCAAATAGTTTCTATGAATTATTAGGGTTTTGGGAAATTCTCTGCAAAGATGGAAGTGAAGAAATACGCAATATAAACATTTTATCAGAAACTTGAAAAGGATTGAGAGACCCATATAGTGATATTAATGCTTGTCTAACTCTTACTCATCTCAATCTAGCAGCTGATAAATTGTATTTGTTAAATTTGAATTAAAAGCACATACTCTAAAAGGTAATGCAAATTACTCTCAGACTGGACGATACAGGATTTCTGGCTAACTTACATAAACGTTTACTGACCAGATAAAGTTACTCCAAATTTATGGTTGCTGTTGAAGATATTAAAAATTGTGTAAAGATCTGCGAAACCAGAATATAGCAATTTGAAGTAACTTAAACTTGCCAATCGAAGCTGAAAAATACGCATGTAACTATAATATTGTTTACAATTGAGAAATATGAGATAAAGTATTTCATAAATGTAGTGAGTTTAAATTGTTTGATATTTTTTTTTCTAAATATCACGCTTGCCTTTCAAAAGGGAGAAAACATTTATAGATTAGTATTGTCGGTAGAAAGTCAATGAAAATTGTATGCTGAGTCTGCAAATATTTCACTGAGTCCTGGTCATTACTTTCAAGTACAATTCAATTACAATTTCATAAAGAATGAATCATTTTGTAATATTTAAAAGAAATTATTTAAAAGATAGGCACGATAAACAAATATTTCTTACCTTGTTAAGTCGACTTGTCACTGCATGAAGTTTTCACAATTTAAGCAAATCTTGGTCATGCGTAATCAATATTACTTCCTAAATTGAATCAGTGTATATCCATTCGATGTTGCTTAACAATATAAATGATAATACCGTATTTAACTCAATTTCGAATATGCGTTTTGACTCATATGGTATTCATGAATCCAACGTTTGTTGTTAAGTAGAATAAGTTCATAAACGAACCATGACTTCTGTTCATTAATATGGTATTTCTTTATGACCGTGAAAAGTCTCATTTCCTACATAAAAATCATTCGAAAACAAATTAGTACATTGATATATTCATATATGTGCTAAGTCTGACTTTGCTTTAACAAAATTCCCACATTAGATAATTAGCAAGAAGGGTAAGTAGTAGGGGGAAAAGTCGATTCTGCGTCACCATGTTTTATTTTAAAACATTTGTTTCCTAAAAGTTTAAACACCTTAAATGTTTTCACAGTTTTTGATTTTGTTAGGCCAGAAACCAGTCTATGACCATGAAAAATGGTTTATAACTTTTTATAATTTTGTTTTAAACTTTGTTTATATTTAATTTCCAATTATATAATGATCAAAAGAATATTGATGTACACAATCAATATTATATTTTTTATCATCTAATGCGCTTAAACTTGATTTGTTTATTTCATAAACACCCAAGTTGTCTTTTGTCGTCCGATTGTGTGCATTTTACTACCTATTTCTTCTCCATCAAATAAAACATTTGTATACAACTCATGTATTAAATGGTTTACGACACTATCAGTTGCACTTTTTGTTCCTTTATTATTAGGGTTGTTTAATATATTATAATTATTTAATAACAGAACTGAATACATTTTGTCCTCAGTAAACACAAATTACTGATAATTTTTCCATTAACTTCAACTTTGAATTTGCCACATACATTGAAGTTTTCTGCGCTACTTAGAAAATGATATTTTGGATATTCAGAAGTATATATTTTTTCATATCTTGAAAAAATATCATCTGTAAATACTTCCAGTATTAATGAATCTGTGTTTATCTAAGCAGTTCTTTTTGATAATATGATAACCAATCATACTTGACTTTGATTGCCTCACGTGCTAATGAATAATCATATGATGCCATTTTGTTTGATATTTCAAATAAACTTTTAAGAAATATCCTACAAGATTACCATCATCAGTATTTAATATTTTATCAATATTTGTTTTTTTCTGGATCATCCCGTTGGAATCCTTTATTCGGAAGATGTTGGATCACGCACCATGAGTAAAGTGCATTAGCGTCAAGATATGAAATAAATGAAGATGGTTTTTATGAATCATAATCTGGCATATATTTATTATTTCCTATTGATATACGACCTATGGTTGATTTTTCAAAAACAATGTTTATGAATATCAGTAAGAATTCAAATATTGTTTCTGTATTATATCTCAATAAACAATCTAATGACAAGGATGCACTGTTTATATAATAACATGGATCTAGCTTTATCATTAATTGCTTTGTCATTAATTACTTTGTCATTAATGCTCTTAAACATTGGAAAATGGTCGCAAGAATTAATACATCAGTTTCAAAATATAAGTCGTGATAATATCCTAAAATCTTGCAGCCAAATTTATCCCAAAAGAATTTAGCATGCTCATACTTTTTATCAGATATGTTTTCATTTATTAGGGTTGAAAAAACATTTTTTCCTAAGGTATTTTCTTTTCTTTAAACTACTCAGAGCTGTCTGTAAATTCATGTGGGTAAATACCCTTCTTTCATAATAATGAAAAATCATAGTTATTTTTATTGCAAACGATTTGCTTGTCTTAAAATCATCATCTTTCATGGCTTTACTTACATTGTCAAATCCACGCGTAATAAACTCCATAGTATCAATATATTTAAGCTGTCCAATTGAAAAAGTCATATATTGTTCCATATTTTTAGCTATGCGGTTTATTGTTTATTTGAAGCTTTAGAATTCTCATTCATGATAAGATGTCTATCATACCCACATAAATTATAGAAAATTACATACATTTTTATTTTATATGGAATAATTTTAATTTTAAATTAGATTTATTGCGCAATGCTCAGCAATATTTTTCAATTGTATGAGAATGACCTCTTGCCTTATCATTATTTAATTCTTGTTCGCGTATATAACAATGAGTTTCATATTTATATTTTTGCATCCTCTTCACTCGTTATTATTTCTGCCGGTTGTTTCAAAAACTGATTCATAATTTATGTTATATATTCAAGCTGTTTGAATAACATTTTCACATCTGTATCTTTTTTCTCCATCACCTAATACTAATATATAACAAAAAGAGGATGTTATGTGTTCGCAACTATTTCTGTTTCTTTTCACTGCGTTTTCATTTTCTCAGTTATTAAGACCCTAAACATCAGCACAAATTACATATGGAACAGCCGTCTGGTTTCGATAATTTTTAAAATGAAGTAAATTATGTTTTTCATCAGGGTATACCACTTTTCCACCTGCTGCATTAATTCCTTTACAACGTTTGATGTGACTATCTATTACAGATCATTTTTGACGGACGGTGTACAAAGGACGTTGGGCTATCATAAACTCTCATAGCCTTACAGCTAGGTGAACGATAAGCCCCCAAATGTCTTAAACCGTTGTATATATCCATCGAGCACTACCAACCACACCCCAAAATTACACTGCAATGTCAATGGCCTGACGGAAAGGTGGATGGATGAAAATGACAACATAATCGCTTCTTTGGTTCCCAAAGATGCGTGGATAGGATCTATACTTTTAAGTATACATGGTCCGTTCTGCAAAACATGATTTAACAACTTAACCTGTGAACTTCAAAAGCATATTTTAAGCACTGGCAACTGAAATGTGACAGTAGACATAATAATCTATTAAATATGTGTTTATGCTTAGAACCGAAGAAAAATACTTTCATTTACTCATCCAATGGTCACTTTGCCCACAAAATTTACATTCGTAGCTATAAAGATACTTTACAGACTTGTTAAACGCAGAAGCTACATAACTGATTCATTCCTTGCTATTCTATCCTCAGTGCTTTGGGTCGTGTCATCAGACACCGTCATTCGCACAGATAACATTTTTCAAAGCACGACTATATCAGGCTCTTCTGGCATCTTGAAATCAAGAAAACTACTATCAGAATCTTAATGTGGATTCAGACGCCATAGAAGAACAACTGATCAGGTTTTAAGGCTTGATACGTTTATTACAGGAGGTTTCGTAAAGGAAGAACATATTGGAACAAAGGTTATAACACCAAATGGAAGTACAGCGTAATGAATGATCTAATTATTCTGGGTATAAAGAGCCGCATATGTTTTTTTATATCAAATTCTTTGAAAAATAGAAGACATACATTTCAGAGCTAAGGTAAATATCACCCATTTTAAAAGCTATCATCTGGATATGAGTCTACCCCAGTGCAGCAGATTGTGAGTCACTCCTTTCAACATCACAATTAGCAACATATTAAAATCCTTAAAGCCACGAAGTGACTGCTCATACGCCGCCAGTGTGATCTGGTATAGATCAAGGAGTATGTTGAGGATCTTGTACATTTATGCTTAAATAGAGATCCGAAATGGTCAGAATCCTCCGCCCAACACCCTAAAAAAAAAACAACAACAAACATTTGGTTTGGTTTAGTGTTTTACGGCACAGCAACTCAAGCGCGTTTTTAAGTTCCGGGACAATTGGAGTAAAGTGTTTTGCTCAAGAAAACAGCATGGTAGTCGATTACGGCTGATTACATAAAAGTCATAATGACCCAAACGGCTATATTGAATCTTCGTCCATTCCTGCGTTGACTTGGTGCTCTTTTTCTCAGTAATCTAACTTTGCTTTCGCATATTAGATACCTCAGAGCAAATGTCAAAACACCCTGGATATAACGCGATAAATGGAGCAGACTTCGACTGTGGAGCAGAAGGGTAGGTCTTCCTCCGGTTTCACGGGACTGTAGTTGGACTGTGTGACCTGCCATGCATGTTCCAATACATACTCAGGGACTTGTGCATTTACTGAGGTACATGAACCATCTCTGTCTAAAATGAACACAATTGGCCCTTTAGTACTCTACCAGACTATCCTCTGATCCATCTAATGTAGAAAATACCAAACCTTGTGTGCTCGGAAATAACGAAAGTTCATTTCTTTCCTTGGTATACGAGTTCTTCCACATCAGAAAACCAAGTGTAATGTCGCAAAAATACATGACGACCCGGCTGTGTCAGCTGCAGTTCATTGACTCAGTGCAATATCTCAATTCCAACCTAAACAAACTCATCAGTCACCTTGGCAATGACCGCTTTATGGTTACTCGTCGATGCAGCTCTGTGGTTGAGCCAGAGGTTCTGAAGTTGCTTACGCGCAAAGGAATCTACCCCTATGAGTACATGAGCGTTTGGGAAACGTTTTCTGTCCCGCCAAGACATTTCCCCCGACGACTACGCACACGCGCAAAATGTCTGGTCAGCGTTTGGTTTGTGAAATCTAGGTGACTACCATGATCTATACTTGTACGCCGACGTGCTGCTGCTCGAAGATATCTTTGAAGCTTTCCGCGATACCGCCATGCATGTGTACAAGCAAGACCCAACGCATTACTTCTCATCACAAGCAATTGCATGGGATGCACTGCTCTCAAAAACCAAGATCGAGTTGGAACTGTTCACTGACATCGATCAACATTTGTTTACCGAACGTGGTATCCACATCGGAATTGCGGCGGAATGCCCATGGTGAGTCATCGTTCCACGCATGGATAGCACGAACAATCCATGCCTGGACGGATACGAACCAAATAAACCAAACAGCTCCATCATATATCTTAACGTGAACAACCTGTACAGTAGGCGATGATGCAACCGAAGCATATAGGTGAGTTTACCTAGATGCATCCAGGAAAAGTGGACGTCTACAAATACATACGCGAGTACGACAAAACAGCAACCATGGATACTTGTCCAAAGTCGACTTGGTATACCCCGACAAGCTTCATTACGTCCACAATGTTTATCCACTGACCCCAGAAGCGCTGTCGGTTACTGGCGAGTGGTTGTCGCCGTACCGGTGTGCACTCGTAGACGATTCTGGGCGGAAGTCCGTCGAATGCTCCAATCTGGTTCCGAATTTGCGCCCGAAGATAAACTATGTCGTCCACGTACGAAACCTGCAGTTGTATCTGCGGTTTGGACTGTGTGTGTCACGAATCCACTGTGCTTTGCGATTTAGTCAACGCGCGTGGATGGCCCCTGACATTCAGATAAATAGGGATCTGATAAAAGCCGCTACGAACGAATTTGAAAAAGGACTTCTTCAACCCGATGAACAATGCCGTGTTCGGGAAAACCATTACAAATCTGCGAAAACGAATCTGTGTTGACTTTGTCTTGAACAGTGATGAACGAAAACTTCACAGGTCGATTGCCGACCCATCACTCGAGTCAAGCAAGATATTCAATGGCGGATTGGTAGCAGTTCATTGTAAGAGATCTCGGTTAAAGTTGACAAAACCCATTTACGTTGGCGCGTCCGTATTGGATTTGTCAACGCTGTTCATGAGCAATATCTACTGCGACTCGATCAAGCCGCGGTACGGTGGAAACATTAAGATGCTGTACACGGATACGGACTCGTTGCTGATGCACATCACCACCAATTATATCTACGCGGATATGGTCGCGACATCACTTGCGTGCGAAGTTGACACCAGCGAGTACCAGAAGGATCATCTGCTGTTCAGCAACATCAACAAGAAAGTCATGGGGAAATTCAGGGACGAGTGTGCGGGAAACCTATTGAGGAGTACGTGTGACTGCGGCCCAAAATGAACACACGGGTTACAATCACTTATGCACGCGTGTGCAAAATATCCCCATTATGAAACTACTCAAGCAAACATCCTCTATTTTATTACCTGAGGTCACAATTGTAATTTGATAATATGTTGAGTCATACAAGTTCTAAGTAGACGCCAATACACCATGTCTTCCAGTCGAGATTATATAATGAAATCCTAAACTCAGTCAATACAGATCTCTTTAATATTGCACTCGCTTTTCAAGGACTAGAGCTTTTGAAACTTTCAACACCAGGTGGAACGGTTAGGCACAAGAGGGCATACATCTTTTGCTAAATTTATACAGAGCCCAGGGTCATTATTTTGGACAAAGTTTTAATTTATTTGATAGAAAGAAACACTTTTCTAGCATTTGACAAATTATCAAGCATGGCTAATAACAAGAAAACATAGTTACCTTACATTGTTATGTCGACTTGTTGTTCCCCAATTTTGCAGCAGATCTTTCTCAAACAAACCCGTATACGTAATTATTATATGTTCCTGAATAAAATCAATAGATGTTCAGTGCTTGTCAATTTATGATGAAACAATACCGCTACCATATCTAACATGACAGGGCACATGGGTTTTGAGTCGTGGAGCATTCATGAAAACAGCTTTTGTAACGCGAAGTTTGCTGATAACTAACTCAAATAGTCCAGCGAAATTTGTTCGTAAAAATCAAATTGTGCTTTAACCGGGAAAAAAGAAATGGGTTATATAATATACTGGACTATCCAAACTTTTGCTAAATCCAAGTTAATTGTTAACAAGTTCATCGAGTAATGATAAATTTTATTCAGAAAACTGTGTTCGTATATTTCATAGTAAAGAAGAGACTGTAATATCTATTTTAAAAATAAGACATTCAACATCCAGGTGTTGCCACCCATGCTTCCAGTTAGTTGATTATACCACAAAATAATGCTTGCTAGTTATTTAAAATATGACAGCCATTATAAAATTGTCACAAATATTCATACGTCAACTATATCACGAGCTTTAACAAATGAACTCTCCTGCTTTTAGTTTGCTTGATTTGTTTTCTCTTTCACTCATTTGCGCAATTGTTCCTTAGCCTCTTTATCTTCGAGTTGCATGGATTCATATTTCTGAGTTTCAGTTTATTTTCCTATTTTATGTGAGTCTTCTTTCACATATATTTTTGGTGTGCTTTATAGTTTGCATTTTTTGTCAACATATATAAATTGTAAATTGTAACTTTTTACACTTACATTGAAACTTTCATCGTCTGTGATTTTCAATATGTAAACAATAAGTGATCGAATATCTACGATCACTCTTTTGTTTTTATACGCATTGCTGACATCATTGGTACTTTGTTTCACGTTTTCCATCTCTTTTTTCTGCTCTCTATCACAAATGTCACATTTTACAGTTTCCATTTATTGACCAGACTATATTTACAAATAGCCCAATTAGCTATATGTAGCAGGTGAAGGAGTGGTAAGATATCTGATGAATAGCCGTTTCATCCTACTAGCATATTTGCATACTTTCGAGGGTGATGTTCTCGTTATAAAGTAAATCCAAGATGAAGAAAAGTAAATGCCATACATAAATTATGTTGCTACTACAACTATCGCGGATACAAGTTTAAACGGATACACGAAATAGTTTAATTGACTCCTTTCCTGCTTACACGTCCAATTGCATATACAATGTCATTGTCATACATATGTATTTGCCATTGTATTCAATTACGTGATGTTGTTTGCATGTAATATTCTTATTTCTGAGTTTTGCTATTGTGTTACTGTCCATAAGTTGTACGACACATGCAATAAAGTCTTTCTTCTGCTTGTGAATTAAAGATTAAATATGGATTACATATAGGCGTGAAAATCCTAAGATTAACTTACAGTACATATCCGTAATAAACAATGGATAATCGATTCTAGCCTGATCCTAACTTTAACTGTAATCGTATATCACATACTATTCCCGTTCAGACTTTACACTGATGGGGGATTTATTAATTGAAATCTTAATTTAGTGAAGCAGTGTGTGTAAATCAGCAAATATGACCCCTGCTTTTACCTAGGATAATGTTTACCTGCATACAATAACAGTGCATATCAATGTTGTGCTCTCTGCTGTAAGATTATTGCATGTTAGTGTGTGTGTGTGTGTGTGTGTGTGTGTGTGTGTGTGTGTGTGTGTGTGTGTGTGTGTGTGTGTGTAAATGTGTATTTGTGTGTGTTCGTGTGTATGGTGTGTGACGAAAGCCACAGCCAAAGAGAGGAGAAAAAATTATACTGATAGACATTAAAACTCTTCAGTCCTTTCTTTTAACCCTCACAATAAAACGTATTACTTGATAGATATCTTTAATTCATTGAAAGTACTCGACGAACGTGTTTTCTAAACGATTTATGTCTTTATTATGTTTTTCTAACCCTTATTTATATCTGTATTTTTTGAGCGATTATGAATATAGAAAATAAAATCAAATTCAATGTAACAGTACTTTCGACAATCCCAAAAAAGGACCGAACTGATTATAAAGACGCCGATTATGTACTATCTTGTAACTTTCTATCAATGGCCTCAGAAGGTTATCAAATAATTTCAGACGTGTATAATTACCGTGTCTGTTAGTAATGACAAATACATGGACACAAACATTGACTTTGCCAGCCAACTAACAGCTATGTGTTTTTAGCCAGACAGGGAAATTAGACTTGATTTCTCACTACATGCATTTTTTAAATATGTTTCATGACTATTCCGGTATCTTGACTAAGGTGACGACGGCATGAGATATTAAATGGTGTGTTATAGTTTGAGGTCAGAAACTGTTATTCAATTGACCAAGCATTGTTCTCAAATTTACACTATCATTGTAATTTTATCAGACATAAACAATAGTGGAGCTATGTTCCGACACTTGCACTAACAGCACACAATGGTTGCTCTATTTATTTAAGACGATGGTATGGGTATACAAATAGAAAGGTATTATGAATAAAATCTTTCTTTAACAATGTCGGTATTCACACTCTCGGGAAGTATACAATCAAACTTGTTGGTAACAACGGCTGTGTACGACAGGTAGTAATTATGCCAAACAATCTGGTGCATATCTTTGCTGAAAACACGCCATACACTTTCGAGACCTAATAGTTTGGTGACAGAAAAAGGGGCAATAAAGTAAGGATGGTACTTCAACCATAATGTGGATCTCTATATGTATTCATCCGATTGGTCATAAGCAAGTTTGTTACAGAAATGTAATGGTGCACGTTTGATACATACGGTGAAGACGAACAAGTCACATGTACAAACATTAAATCAGTACAAGAGGCATATACTTACATATACATATACACATCCACATATATATTCATGCATATATACACTGACACAGTATATATGTATATACATATACATTGTTACAAATATAGACCAGACAGAGCGTAACATACTATCACTGGATCATACCGGAGGACGTTTGATAATATAAGGTGAACTCACATAAGGAGAAAGAATATTATCATACAGGTTAGAAAATCTTTTTTAATTCGTCCCATTCGAGCCAGGATCCGCGGGGTACTAAAATCTCATTGCATGTGAGCTCCAACCCGCATACCCTCAAGACTGAATGCACATGCCAAAATAAGGTTGAACATACATGTCATTATCAGCATTCGTCTGTAGAACACACACGCGCCTTGCGGCCAAGTAATTAACTCTCATCTAATACACAGCGGACCTGGGTTCAAATCTCAGGAGTAATCTTTAATTTCTATGATAATACTATTTCTAAATATATAATTTCACATCATAATATCACGTATCCTTCAGTAACTTTCAGGGATCGCACTTTCCGCTCTGCCTGTTGTATATTTGTAACTGTCTCTATTAACTTTTATATGCCTCGATTTCTGTCAGAAGAACCCGGAGTGATTGTGTACTAGATGAGTCAATTAAGTCAATTACTGGGTCGCCATGCGAGTATGTCTACTACGCACACATTCTAATATCCAGGACTATGGATGTGCGCTTAGTCGAGAGGGTATGGAGGGTGAGAGTGCAGACAAGGCAATTGGTACACTAAGGTGATTGATTAACAGATTAATTTGGATTCATAATTTGGACAATTTACAATAGGAAGTAAAAGATGATTACATTACAAATGATTACAAAAGGGAGTTAACTACTTCACTGGAATAATATAATTTAAACAGAGCTTGCCGCCATCTGCATTGAGTGCAAGTGCAATCACTTCCCAATTTGTTGCTGTTTAAAAGAAAGGACGGTGAAAAGTTCAAAAAGGTCTACCGAAAATTGAGGACATAGAAAATACTGAAGAATTCCTATACAATAAATTTATACTTGTTGCCTTGTTGTTAATGCATTTGTGCATTTAACCTCAATTGTTACAATAATTGTCAAAACATGAATCGCTGCCTACCATGCAATAAAGTCTCACAGGGAAAATGAACTAGACACTATTTTTCAAAATATTCTCAATGATGAATGATTCAACATCAAGTCATGCGAATTAATATGACATTGTATGATCTCTGATATTTTGATTCATTCAGGTATTTTAACAGTGCTTTCGGTTTTCCTTTCTTCATTTTTCTAGGTAGTATTCATCTTAGCACTCTGTATTTTCATCTTTCCAATTATTATCACACTCCTTTATGTGCTTCTTATATTCTATCTCCAATCATTAAGGTGCTCCATTATATATGGCTTGCTACAATTATCATCTCCACTAAATTCAATTATGAACTCCTCTTCTTCACATTTTGAACATGTTTTTTAAACCCATTGTTACCTTAAAAAAGTTTTATTTCAGATTGTGTTACCCACTCAAAGTAAACTTGTATGCCATCTTGCAATTAACCTTTGTTTAGAGTTTGATTGATATTTACTTAACTTTACGAACTACCTTTCAAATAAATCAAAGATAAGCAAGAATCATATCGATACAATCATTCTATTTTCTCACATACAATGTACATATGTAAATGTAGTAAATCAGTGCTGTTAGATCAAGACAGGAATACGAGTTTCATGGATATGTGTGTGCCTTTTAAAATTTCAAATACTGGTGTCATTACTCTTTGCTATAAGGGAAAGGAACACTAAAACAGCGCAACAACTGGTAGATTAACAATGCTGAGCAGCTATCGTCTTGAAATGCAACCGTGATTCAATCAAATATAATTCTCAGGAATACATACTAAAAGGCACCATGTAAATGTAAATAAGCATGAAGGTGGGTTGCAATCTGATCAAGGGGATAAAACATGTTCCATTGATATACAATAATGTTGAATGACACTCAAAATGTTTGTAAATAGGCAAATTATAACTGCCTACCTAGTAATGTGTTAAAAACTACAGATCTTGTTTCCCTGATAACTGAACTATAGGTGAATAAACTTACCTGCAATCTTTTGGGGCAATCTATATATGGTTCACAGTTAATGGAAAATATGTTTGCGCAAGGGGCATTACTCTCCATGTCATGAAGAAGAATCGCACAATGCAACTTCTGAGACCTTGTTTGTATGAAGTCGTGCACAAAGTATAGTTGGGATTATGTGAGTTGCAGAACATAAAAAAAGAACCAAAGATGACCTTCATCTTACAAAAGAAATTGAGCATATCTGAAAACTAAGTCAATATTACATCTATTAAAAGACATTAAATATTTCAAAGCACAGCAAAAGAAACATATACGTCTATATTTAGGTAAATGAGCAATTAATTGGAGAGAAAGATAGAGATTTAGGCAGAGAAAAGGATAGACACAGAGAGGGAGAGTAAGAGAGAGAGACAGACAGAGGGACAGGGAGAAAATACATTTTACTGCTTACAGCCACTGTTGTCAATTTGGTTTATTTATAGATTTGCACTTAGAATATAATTGTAAGTACTAAATAAGTCTAGTATCGTGGATATAGTTTTGAACATTTAGGAATATTACAGATTTTGTTTTATTACTTTGTTCTATGTCACCTTTCAGTAATACATCTAAAAGTTGCATAAGGAGTGAGTTGAAAGATAGATCGAAATAGCTTGGACCTTTGAGTTTTAAATACGAGCAATATAAAAGAGTGTTCAGCATCTTTATTATGATAAACACATGGACACATCGGAGAATGAACTAAATCCACCATGTAAAGGTCGGATTCAAGGGGCTAAATGCATGTCTAAGTTTAGTATGTCAGATATTAAGGTGACGTTCGTCAATAGCATACTAAGGTGGTGACCTGTTAATTGGATTAGATAAACTTTTATAAAAATAGATATATTATAAGCATTTAGGATATCGTCAGGGAGAGAGTTCTAAAGAAAAATCCTAGATGGGAGAAAAATATGTCTGAATTTTGTTTAGTCTGGTAGGGAATATTGTGAATCTTTGAGAGTTGCATTGACGGTAAATCAGATGCATCATATCTTTTTTATAGAAAAGATCGCTTAAATAATTAGGTTCTTGATTATTTATAGTTGATACATTATGCATAATCTTTTCCTTTTATTCGGTTTGCAAGCATTTCCTAAGCAGTTTCCACATAAAGAGACTCTGTAGACAAAAAATGGATAGTCCCATAACGATTCGTTATCCAATTAAAAACAAACAAGTTTGGGTCATGCGCAACACAGATAAATACTTAAATTCGTTCTGAATAATCTTATTAATATAATTAGTTCATGTTGGTGTCAGCAGATACTGCTTGTCCTAGGTGCCTACGATTTTTAACAGGAAGCAAATACATATTGTTAAAAGAGAACTTCAAAAAGGATAAACAAGTTACTCGTTTATAATTAGTAAAATGTCGGCTTTCGTAGTATTAAAAGTAACAAGCCGGTTCTAATTAGAACACATTATTTCGTTTGAGTCTTCCTGCAAATCGAACATAAATACTGAAACGCAAATTCAATCAATACATATATTTATAATAGCATTCCTATTTTTCAACGACGGGAGCTACTTGACAAACTTTTAAAACCAGGTCCAACGATTAGGCAAAAACTCTGATACAGCTTTTTTTAAACTTCTACTGAAGCCAGGGTCATTATTTTGAACTTTGATTTAATTTTGTTCGGAGAAGAACGATTTTGTATTTAGTATTTGACATGTTATTGAATAAAGCTACGAATGATAGACTACATTACAACACCTGGATATGTCGACTTGCCTCAGCATGCCAAACTTTACAGCAGATCTTTGTCAAACCAGTGTTTGTGCGTGAACATTATTCCTTCCTGAATATAATAAATACCTCTTTATGGGTTCTCAGTTTACCATGACAAATAACACTACAGTATTTAACAGAGCAGGGCACTTGCATTTTGAGTCGTACAGCATTTCATGAAAACAACTTTTCTAACGTGAAACTGGTTGATAACTACATTTAACTGAAATGGCACAACGAAATTCGTTGGTAAAAATCTAAATTTGCTTCAACGGAGAAAAATAAATGAATCAGGTTACAATATGACTATGACGTAAATTATTATATTGCAATATCCAAATACTTGCCAAATCCGAGTTCATTGAAAACAAATTTTACAGTGAATAAAGAAAATCAGGGTTGTTTCTCTAAGAGTTCTGATTCTTTGTTCATTTTTCGTAAACTTTTATTGGTATATGTACATGAAAAAGATACAAATGAGTGTCTGTAATAAAATGTACATGATATATGTATTTAAATTCCATCGTCACAACGAAGTTCATAAATAGAATGGAAATATACAAATACTTATATGCCGATACTTACACGCACATATATACTTATACATACATATCCATACATACCTACCCACCGATATATATATATATATATATATATATATATATATTTATATATACACGCGCACATACATATACATACATACATATCCACATACATACACATATACACTACATATACGTATACAACTATATTAACAGTTACATGCGTCACTGGGTCAATAACCTGTCATCTGGTTTTGGCAAGTGCAACACGGAAGGAGAGTAAAAACAGATAAAAAGTGACATATACATTAGGATTATAATATGGGAAGGTGACCTTAATTGCATGCTAAAATCGAGTTCTGGTTCCAAATTATTAAGGGAACATAATATTCCCGGTAAACACCATTTGTCGATAAATTTGACAGGATCGTATCTTTAAAAATCGGTTATTATTCAACATTTTAGTCTGGATATCAAGAAAAATAGTAATGTGTTTCTAATGACTATTTCTTCATGATAATAAGACCGAAAGTGTTTAACCCAAATAACACACACACACACACACACATATATATATATATATATATATATATATATATATATATATATATATATATATATATATATTCCGCTGGTATTACATATCATATATGTAGGTTGCAATTGAAACTCTGCAAATAAGTAAAATATATAATGTACATGTATACAAAGTTTGAAATTTCATAAAATAATGCGTACAAAAGGTAACAAAACATTCACCAGAGCTATAAGAATTTGATGCAAGTTAGATCATCTTTGTACATGATACAAAAAACTGTTTCACAAAGTTTATAGTCACGTGCAGGCTAAATATTTCCCTGAGCAGTAATATGATTGTATTTTTCTTTTAATTGTAAAACATTGCCGATAATTTGTTCCGAGGAAACCCGCGAATAGTATAACACTTGTCTTGAATTTCACGGTATTTGCTCATATTTTTATATCAGAAGATTTAATTCTTTTAATCGCGCGATAATTGGTAGCTCTCCTTTGGTGGTTCTTTGGGATTACCTTTTTATCGAACGTTTTGCAATTTAAAGCACTGTGCAAGGAAATTTGAACGTCTAAATAAAACAAGCATACAGAGACATCCTTTTTGCAAACAACAAAGAATAGAAATAGAAGTTGATAATAAGAGTACATGCCGAAGGAGGTTGGAGCTCAAATTTTATGAATATGACGTGGACTTAAGAACAAATTTTATGAATATGGCGTGGATTTAGGAACAAGAAGTATAGACTTTAAAAGCTAAGGAAACTATTTCAGCTGCATAAAACAATATAGTTTCCGTGCGAGAGACGGTTTATATTACAACACTCATCAAAGTATATATCCATATCTATACATCACCTGGCCTCATTGGTATTTTAACAATATTTTCAAATTATAAATGTTCTAACTTGACCAACAATACTTGAAAGTAGTATTCCTGCAATCAATCATATATACAACACACACACACACACACACACACACACACACACACAAATTATGAAGGCTTTCCTAATATAATACCCGCTTTTGTAGAGCGGGAATGATTTAATAAACTTCCAATGACATGTGTAAGGATTAGCTTTTGTTATAATTATAACAAACCCAGGACATTATTTTTAACTATGAATCAACGTTAATTATAAGAAAGAAAATAAATAGTTATAGATTTAGCAAAGTATAAGATAAGGCTCATAACACTCGAGAAGGAACAATTTACCTCGTTATGTCGACTTGCCTCCGCATGAAATTTCCACTCATATCGTCAACACATGATCAAACAGGCTTATAGGTATTGAATATTTATCATTGGATAAAATCAAATGTTCTCCATTATTTGTCACTCTAGCATTATAAGCAATACTTCCGTATTGAAGAGAACAGGGCACATACATTTCGTCATCTGTAACATTCATGAAACATGTATAAACCAAAACTTATGTTATGACGATCATGGAGAGACCAGTCAAATGTGACCTTATGAATCAAATTAGCTACAGATTGAAAATAATTACATGGGTTGCAATATCATTCAGATGTAAATTAGTGCATCGCTACGTCCAAAAATGTGTTTTGTCAGAGTTCATTTTGAACAGATTCAAATGCATATAAGCAGTCAACCCCACCCTCATACTGGTTGACGCAGATCTGATGATCCACTGGTTTCAAACATGCTCAAGTTTGTTTTTTTTTTTTTTGCTTTTTGACCTGGTGGGGGTGGGATGAATGGGAATTAGGATGAAATAAAATGAATATTAAAAAAAAAACAAAAAAAAAACAATCATAATGCAAGTATGGGAATAATAGAGTGCTTTAAACCTACTGGGCACCTATCTAAGGTACAGGTCAGCATTAATACTAATTATTTTGCCGGAACTTGGAAGTGGCACGAAATCTCAATACAACTGTAACAGAGGATCAAAATGTCTAAACTGTTTTTCTACAAACATAGGCTATCCCGAATCATTACCGAAATGCAACATTATAGGTTGACCTCAGTGCTACATACTACAATCGGGAATCTTAATTGTTTAGACATTTCATTTGCACCGCGAAGACTTGACCCATACTCATTCACTGGATCAGGAGATATGGCTATTTAATTACCACCAATATGCGGAGACATCCGATCGCCTTTTTGTGAACAGCCTGCGCGAGCTTTTGACCTCAGTAGGGTAACTGCACAATATGCATAATAGTCAACGATAGTACAAGAAAACTTGATATTTGTCTTGCAATATTGTGTGTATGATGTGTATAGTTTTATTAAGTACGGTTTCACTACCTCTGATAACCCATTTTCGTTTTAATAAAACTTTTCGTTTATGTTTAGCACTGACTTGCACGTGAACATTTTTCCAGAATCGTCATAAAAGGACAACTTATGTGTTTTTTAATCTTTTACAAAAAAGACGAGTAAACCTTCTGTACAATAGTAATTAACGGATACATATTAAAGAATCAAATAGATAATCAATTGTATCTATGCCGATTTTATTTTTGATCTCTGTATACCAAATTGAATACTTTCGGCAGGAAGTAAACATTTGAGCCACATATCTGACCCATAGGTTGTTGTTATTCACTACTTGCTTTTATGGGGTCTATCCAAGGACTACCTTATCGTTTGATCGGTATACAACATAAACCTGTAATTGAAAAAAAAGTATGAATTACTATATAGACAAGGCCCTAACTGTGTACAGCGGTATCCCGATCGGTGATTCTCTAACTTCATAACATCAAATATCACAGACAAAAATCTGACTTTGATATATTACATTTTTATCAAGATTGATGTCTCTTCAATTGTATTCCATTCCCTTCTTCGTCACTATAACTTAAAAGCGAGCTAGACTTTTTAAAATAACTTTTTTCGGTTAGTCACGACTCTAAGTATTTTAAACGTATTTTAGTTTAATAACCATTGTTATTATAATTGATTCTATTTTATCACAAGTCTCAGACATATGTACATCTGCTTCTTGTGAGGCTAGACGAATGGGAGATTTTTTTAGAAGAATGGACCTAGAAAATGGGGTTAGGTTACAACAACTAAGAGGAGATTGGTGTGCAATTGAAGATAAATCATGTGTCTTTGCTTATTTGTCGGTTTTAAAGTCAGTTTAATACCACTATTCGCAATATCACGCCGAAAAAAACAGAAGATAAGTGCCTTTTCAAAGGACACATCCAGCGAGTCCACCAGGGCTGGCTTGGGCGAGTATCGAACGCGGGACCATCGAATTACGAATCAAACGCTCTACTAACTGAGCTACAGCGGCTCCTTATTGTTACGGTGAAAACACAATGGTTTAATCTAGTACAAATATAGTGAAAAAAGAAGCAGCATACGTTACCATTTGTACGATTAACATTGTGGTAAATATATTATTCCAATTTGTCAAAAATACTACTTTGTTACAGCCTGCATATAAATATGTAAAATCAGATCATAAATAAGATCAGGCATATTTTGTGTAAGTTTGTGCTTGTTGCTCCCGTCTATAATTAATAGCTTTGAAATACAGTTGAGCAGAACGCATTGAATCCAATTCATACCAGACTGGATCGTCCATTGCGCAATAAAAGTCTTTCATTTGCTCCCTTAATGTACATGGAAGAGTCCGTTGACTCTAGAGATAATAGTTACAAACAAAGAGCACACATGTATATGACGATATCATACATCTACCGTACTATATTGAAGAGTTTGGAACCTCGTATTATTTTCAAGTTGTTAATACAAGAATAGATTACAGCTCCAGGATTGTAATTTGAAGAGAAGATTTAAGTATAACCATGTCAGACCAAGACTGATTATATATGACTGAGAATTCTAAGATTACACTTACGCTAAGTACAGCAAAACGTCGATTATCCGAAACTAATCCCCGTTGTACCCCAATAGATGAGTTTTAAATTTATAAGTTTTCTGCTCGCAAATTGCTTATCAAGATACGTATTATTTTTTTCCCTCCGAATTATTGGTTTTCAGGGGAACTGATAAATTTATAAAGAATAATCCCATGTTCTGAGAACAGTTTGTTGGTCATATGAGCGAAGAGTCGGATCAATTGCGTCGCCATAATCAACATTTTACTGTTCTTTTCATAACAAACACTCATTAATACCGTCTTTACCTTCATTGTGACTTTATGACCTAAAAAATTTGCGTTTTGAAAACAAATTAGCAAAAGCATTCATTTTTTTACAACATTTAATTTATAAAAGTAGCTGATCTGTAAAACTAGACATGTATGATATTCGTCTTTTCTGAAGTAATGTTTACCTACTGCAATGTCAGAACTCATCGGACACGTATATTTCATGTATTCTTCATTGTGCAAATATTGAAGGGTCTAATATCAGAATACGTAAATAATAATTTCAAGTTTTTCATCTAATTGACAATATGTTAAGGTCGTTTTCCTACTTAAATTTGTTGATTAATTTCAAGGCTGACATCTAGGCATTGAGCTTTGAGAATTTCTATGAGTTACTGATTTCAAAAAGAAAACCTATGCACTCGTTTTTCTCTTCTCGAATACCAAATCTATATGCACTTACCAAAGGGCCATAAAACGCATTTTAAACTTGTTCATAGATCAGTTATTAAAGGTAAAGATTCTCATTAAGCGCACATCCAAATTCCGACAAAGTTTCAAACTTATATCTATCAGTCTAACACTGATTCAGTGTTTTTACTATTGGTGTATAAACCGATAAGCTTAAGATTAAATTGTTAAGACCTTCTTTGGTTTCACACCACCTTCGGAAGAGTATTTTTTAGGTTAAGGTCGTTTCAAGAAGCAATACCGGGGATTTTTTTAAGAATGACAGGTGCGCACATCGAGCTTTGTGACTTTCAGTGGATTAATAGAGAAAAACTTTGCACTGGGTTTATTTCTTCTTTTTTTGGGGGGGGGGGGGAGGGGTCTATTCTAGAATGCCATATCAATGAAATAGTTGGTATATCATTCAGGTATATCATCATAATAAATGTACCCGATATCATATACATTTTATTATCTGTCACATGCACGTACACACACACACAAACACATATATATATATATATATATATATATATATATATATATATATATATATATATATATATTAATATACATATATAAATATATATATATATATATATATATATATATATATATATATATATATATATATATACACCATCTCTACCACACTTAACATTAACAAAGAAAGAACTAAACATGCTAAATTTTACAAACATATTTGTATTAAGAGTAATAACTTGAGGAACATGTCTTTAAAATGCTTACATTTGTATGACATTTATCACGGCTATCCAGGTAAGATTTGAATGAAAGAAGTATATGTAATTCGATATTGAACAGGTAGAAGACAATTAAATCTGTTTTAAATAAATAGGAAGAAACAGGTAATTATGTAAATTTTCCAGCAAAACGCGGATTACAATAATGCTAGTTTGTAATGACAATTCCAGAAATACGCAGTACTCATTCACAATTGTAAATTAGCCTAACTCTGTGTAAATCATATAGCGAATACAAATTGTTTTAAGTACACTGGATCCAGCAAGGGATCGCGTGTGTCAGGGATTGATAAAGGTAAATGCAAAAAACTGACAACGAACAGTGCAAAACTATTTGTTAACCAGCCTAAGAGTTTTCGACTCTCTTTGAGTCTTTGTCAAAGGCAAGTGCAAAACAGAGACAAAGCAAATAATAAACCTAAAGGATAGCGTTTAAATTACGAAAGTTTGCATAATTATGTCTAAAGGAAGTATTGTTTTGAAAATGTTCGATGTCACGCAAAATTGGTTTGAACTCCGATCTCATTATACATACATACATACATACATACATACATACATACATACATACATACATACATATATATATATATATATATATATATATATATATATATATATATATATATATATATATATATATATATATATATATATGTATATATATATATATATATATATACATATACATATATATATAGTTGTGGCATGAATTGAGTGAAAACATGATTTTCTTTTTAGAACTGAAATGTTGATCTTTTCTTTTTTCTCTTATCTAATAAATGAATTTTTATGGATGTTGCAGGAGTTAAAAACTCAACAAGTATGAATTGTATACATTATTAGTTCATTCTAAACGCGATAGTAAACATTGGATTATATTCAGATTAATACGTGTTTCTGTTATTGGTATGGTGAAAATTAAAACCGTTTCTATGAATTATTAGGGTTTCAAGTAATCCTTTGAAAGGATGTATTACATTTTGTTGGAGGTAAAGAAATGCGCAATATAAACATTTATCAGAAAATTGGAAATCATTGTGCGATCCACATAGTGATCTTAGTATTTTTCTAACTCTTTCTCGTCTCTGTTTAGTGGTTGACAATTTTATTTGACAATTGTGAATTAAAATTACGTAAAATAAAAAGTAATACAATGGCAATAAATTATTATTAGAATGAATGATACAGGATTTTTGGCTAAGTTAGATAAATATTTAATGCCCAAATAAAGACACTCCTAATTTTTTTTTGTTGAAGATATTAAACATTGTGTAAAGATTTGCAAAATCAGTATATCGTAATTAGCGGTTACTTCAACTTGGGAATCGATCCTGAAAAACGCTCATGTAACTATGCTACTGTTTACAATTCAAAAACAAGAGATAAAGTATTTGATAAATGTAGTGAGTTTAAATTCTCTGATATTGTTTTCAAATATCCCGCTTCCCTTTCAAGAAGGAGACGAATTTGATACATTAGTATTCTTGGTAGAAAGACAATGAAAACTGCCTACTGCGTCTCCTAATATTGAACAGAATCCTAGTTCTTACTTTCAAGCTCTATCCAATTATATTGACATAAAGAACGAACCCTTTCGTAACATTTAAAAACAAATTATCTAAAAAGCTACGACCGATAGGCAGATATTAAGTACCTTGTAGAGTCGACTTGTCACTGCATAGAGTTAACACACTTTAGATGAATTCTCCGTCAAACAGATGGTTATGCGTAATGAATATTACTTCCTGAATTAAATCAGTGGCTATGCATCGACTGTTGCTTAACATTACAGAGAATATTACCGTATTTACCGTAATTTGGAGCATGCGTTTAGTCTCGTATAATTTTCATGAATCCAACATTTATTAGCCATAATCTATTCATAACGAATATTCATTCGAAAGCAAGTTAGATTTAATTATAACCCTTTCAGGCCAAACTTGATTATATTTGGCTGAGAATTATTAGATTACGCTAAGTACAGTAAAACGTCGATTATCCGAACATAATCCAGAGACATGGATTTTTTTCCGTTTTCCCCAATAGACGAGTGTTTAATTTATCAGTTTTCTGGATGCGAATTGGTTACCAGGAGAGATGATTTTTTTCCCGATAATTGGTTTTCCGGGTAAATGATAAATTTATACAGAATAATCGCGTATTCCGGGAACAGTTTTTGGTCATATGATCGAAGAGTCGCAAAAATGGCGTCCTCATAAACAACGATTTACGGTACTTTTCAGAATAAATACTTACGTATAATTAATTACTAATACAGTCTTTACCTTCGTTGTGATTTTAGGGCCTACAATAATCGCATTTTGGCATACAATGGCGAAATCATTCATTTTGTAAAACATTTTATTTATAAAAGTAGCTGTTCTGTAAAACAGACATGTATGGTATTCGTTTTTCTGAGTAATTTATACTTACTGCAATGTAAGTACACATTGGACACGAATATTTGGTGTATTCGGTATTGTGCAAATATGTAAGGCTCCAATAACGGAATACTTAAATAAACATTTCAATTGTTTCAACTAATTGACAATATGCTAAGGTCGTTGCTCCAAGCAAGTTTGGCGATTAATTTAAAGGCTGATATCTAGGCATCGAGCTTTGAGAATTTCTATGAGTTAATGATTTCAAAAAGAAAACCTTTGAACTCGTTGTTCCTCTTCACGAATGCCATATGATTAAGTCCAGTGTATCATTTAAGTTATGAATGTTATACTAATATTTACCCAACAAAAGTCAGATATAATATACCCATCACATACACATACAAACACGTACTAATAACCATGCAATATACACACCGAAACAAACATTTTAACGCACTCACCTAAGCGTCCTCAAACTCATTTTTGCAAACAACCATGATATATACCCACACCTTTACGCCCTTATCAAATCGCCATAAAACGCATTTTAAATCTGTTCATAGATCAGTTATTAAAGGTAAAAAATACTATTTAATTTGCATTCTTATTCAGTGCATATATTTTCTTGAGCTTTAATAGGATTATATATTTTGTGAAAAGCAGAAAGTATTATAAAACCGTCGCATTATATGGTAAACCCCGTTTTATAGGACCACAAACTGCGCAAATATATATATATATATATATATATATATATATATATATATATATATATTCTTAGATTTTTCAGTGTTCACTCTGACTAGTGAGAATCTGTAGCTTTTGCTTATTATTACATTACTGTATTTAATTGCTTCACATCAAACATAAAGTTGTTGCTAGTGCTGACGATAGTATTAGATGTTTTTCAATGTGTGCGTATTACCAGGTAATTTAAATGTCTAACTGCAACTAGAGGTCAGCCCAGTGAACGATACAATTCTTGCAAACATTACAACAGCCTTTATGCTTTTCCAGAACACCTCGTTGATTAACAGTATATGTTAACAGCAGTAGATGTTCTATATAAAAGCATTTGTTGTTATTGTTCTTTTATTGCACGCCGAAAGATATATGTAGGAGTTCGAATTTCATTACAACGGTTATGCAACGATGATTTGGGTACTAGAACTATAGACTATGAACATGTAGAAAACGATTTTAGCTGTCTGTAAAAATCAAGAAGAAACGGAGTATCATGTGAATTTTAAGAAAAAAGACTTTTTGAATAGCATTTATATTTTGCAAGAGAATACCAGAAACCTGCAACATTCATTTGTAATTAGCAGTGGTAAACAAGCTTCACTTAAAGTATTATTATTTCCATCATCTGAGGCCACAATTTTAGTTTAATAATATATTGAGATAAACACCTTTTGTTTTAAACATAGTTTATTATCATTTTATCAAAGAATATATGATTGAACACGATTTACTGTCTCATCTAGGTCCTTTCCCAGAACATACAATAATTGGTACGAAGATGACATTCATTTTTCATTTTTTTTTTAAAAGACATAAAACTTTTCAAAGCAAAACAAAAGAAACATATACGTCTATAATTAAGTAAATCAACAATTACTAGGAGAGAGAGAGAATGATGTAGGGAAAGAAAGAGACAGAGGGATAATAAGAAAATGAGAGACAGACAAAGGAAGAGGGATGCAATACATTTTACTGGTTACATCCACTGTTGTCCATCTCGTTTGTTTTATAGATATAGTACTTAGAATATAATTGTAACTACTATAGACGTCTTGTTTCGTGGATACATTTATGCACATTTAAAATATAAAAATCGTATTTCATTACTTAATTTGGCGTCACCTTCCAGTGATAAATCTAGCGTGGCATAAGAAGATAGTTGAAAGATAGATAGAAAGGGCTTAAATCTTTGAGCTTTAAATCTTAGCCAATACAAAAATAGTGTTCAACATCTTTATTATCATAAAAACAAGATCACTATGCAAAGGTCGGATATAAGGGGATACATGCATCTCTACGTTTAGTGTGTAGGATATTAAGGTGATGTTTATCAATAGCAATATTTACTGCTTGGCAAACAATTAAACGATAAAAATAAGTGTTCTCAAATCATTATCAATTGTAGGATTGTCAAATATGTTAATGCATGTCGCCGATTTCAAGGTGACCAGATGATAATTGTTAAGTAAATGGATAAATAAGTGTTCACAAATCTTTTCAGTTGTGAGTATAAATAAATAATTGCAAACAGTCTAGCTTTCATTCTCTCTCTCTCTCTCTCGAAAATATAGCTATTTGTAAACCCTTTTCTACCTATCCATTTATCTGCCGATATACATGCCCATGTCTGCTTTTTCTCTTCTAGCTCTTTCTAATCTACACTTCTATCTACAAGTATTATTTACCTATATATTTTTCATAACTGTAATTATCGGCATATGGTCTTAAGGTGCCAATAAAAATAAAAAGAAAACAAAAGTTGAAATAAATATAACTCAATTTCCTTAAAATGTACCCTTTTTATTTTAACGTATCGTTTTACTCATGTTTGGATATTACGTTTGGGGCAAGCTAAGCTTTTCCAAGGGCAAGTTCAATTTTCCAGTCAGATTGCCCTGGGAAACATTTATACAATTTGTAAATTGTTTCTTAGAGACACAATTGTAGTCCAGAGAAAAGCAATTACTTGAGTTGCAACTGATACAAATCCTTCAGGTCCATCATTATTATTCCTTGGAACGTGGCGAGACAATCATGAAAAATTCACTTCAAAATTCCCTCATTTACTAAACTTTTTTTTACGTGTCCTCAATCAGATCGCCTCCTAGAAACCTTTTTGCTCACCAGTAATTTACAACTGAACAAACAACAAACTCAAATTAAAAAAAACTGACTGATTCTAAGCCTAATTGACGGCGTTTTGTTCTTGACGTCTTACTTGTGAATTGAGAGCAGTCGCTAACTTGAACAATTGTTGGACACTTTAAATATAAGCATTGGGGCTCCCTTGGGAAAAGTTATATGGATTCAGATTGAAAAGCAAAATGTTTTTTGTAACATGCAGATGATTTCGAGGGTTTGATTTTGAAGATTTGTTTTCTCAAAGTCTTTTCACTTTTTAATCGGTATTTTTTGCTATTATTTTTTTCAAAGCGGTTTTATGTGGATATCAGATATAGAAATTGACATTATAGCAGATTAAAATATATTTATACCAGATCGGGCCCACACTTGATGCGCCTTCTTGGGCTCAGATATTCTCCGTTACCCGCTCCCCCTCCACCCGATTTATGATACCTGTTTATCGGGGACAAATGACACGTGATAGTACGATTTACTGCTTACGTTAAATATCTGCCTCAGAATTGATTTTATTGAACCAAACAGTAAGAAGCGTAGTTAAACGACGTGGATGTCAATGCATATGTCCCTGACGATAGTAGAAACACTATACGTTTGTAGTATTGTTTAATTTGAAATAACGCTATTATTTTTATTTTTATTATTATTATTATTATTATTATTATTATTTTACTGTTGTCTTCGTCGTCGCCGATGTTTTTATTTTTTATATTATGACTTGTCATCTTCGTGGTCCTTGTAGTAGTAGTAGCAGCATTTGTAATAGATGTTTGATAATAGCTTTTATAAATCCAAGTGTTCTCCCTTATTAGGTTCGGAAGAGCAATTGTAATGCTTTTTCCAGTGCAAATTGCTACGTGATACGTTTAGTGTAGCTATAAGATAATAGCTGACTAAATTATTAATTAAGTATCATCCAAAAATAAAACAATTTAACAACACTAAGAGAGAGAGAGAGAGAGAGAGAGAGAGAGAGAGAGAGAGCGAGAGAGAGAGAGAGAGCATGCGCGTGTTAAGGGCAATGGAACTATTACACAAATACTATCGACAAAAGCAAATACCATTAAATGGCATCAATATTAAATTGTTTTTTTATCTCAGAAGGCACGCGCGAATTATGTGAGAATTATATCTATTGAGACAAATGTATGGCACCTGTCGAATCATCGCGTCTCTTAGTAAAAATTTATAAATCATTCCACCTTGTACATACAATACATATAGTACAGCGAAATTCAAAATCATATATTTTAATATTACATATAATTCTTTTTATTTTTAAGAATTCTTGAAACTAATTATGTACTTCCTCTTCATTAAAGCAACTGACGCGAACTATCCATCTTGAAATAAAAGTATGTGTATATATTACAACCAAAGTCTCTTGAATCAGTTGATTGAAAAGTAAATATTTTGAATCACTTGATATAGAAATACATGTAGAAAATTAAGTAGGTTTGATTTTGAAGATTTTTGTCAAGGTGTTTCACTTTTTAATTGGTATTTTTTGCTGCTAATTTTGCTACAAGCGATTTCATGTGGATATCAGAAAGAGAAATGGACATTATAGCAGACTAAAATATATTAAGAGGCTTTAAACAGATCAGAATATAAGTAAATTAAAAAAGTAAATGCATGCACGTATGTAAAATCAGATCATAAATATGATCAAGCATATTAATAGTTTTGTATTACACTTAAGTAGAATACGTTTCAATGCAATTTATACCAGATCGGATCGTCCATTACGTAATAAATACTATGTGTTTGCTCCGCTAATGTATATGAAATGGTCCGTTGACTCTAGATATAATAGGTACAAACAAAGAACACCGTTAGATGAGAATATCATACATCTACTGTACTATAAGGAATTGTTTAGAACTTTGTATAATTTTCAAGTACTTAAACAAGAATCGATTACAGCTTTAGAATTATAATTTGAAGAGAAGATTCAATAATAGCGTTTCCTGAGTAGTTTCTTCATACATTTTTTAACTGTGATTTAATTTTGCAATGAGACGAATGACCTTTAATTGGTATTTGACATGTTGTCGAATAAAGCTACGAACGATAAACCATAATTCAACACCTGGATATGTCGACTTGCCTCTGTTTGAAGATCACAAGCTATATAGCAGATCTTTGTCAAACCAGTGCTTGTATGCAGTAATTATTCCTTCATGAATATAATAAATATCTCTTCATCAGTTGTCAGTTTACTTTGGCAAATAACACTACCGTATTGAACAGAACAGGTCACTTGCATTTTGAGCCGTAGAGCGTTTATGAAAACAACTTTTGTAACGTGAAACTGATTGATAACTACATTTAGCTGAAATAAACCAGTGAAATCTGTTCGTAAAAATCGAAATTTGTTTCAACCAAGATTAAACGGGTTACAATATGACTCTGACGTAAATTATTATATTGCAATATCCGAATACTTGCCAAATTCAGGTTCGTTGAAAACAAATAATACTGTACATAATCAGCTTGATGCGTTCTTTCAGGTGTGGTTTCTCGAAGAGTTCGGATATTTTTTCTTTCTTCTTCATAAAATTGTATTGTTATATTTACATGATAGAAGATACAAATGAATATCTGCAATAATATGCACATGGCAAACACCATTTGTTGATAAATTTGACAAGATTGTGTACATAAAAATCGGTTATTATTCTAGATTTCAATTTGGATATAAAGTAAAGTAGCAAAGGTCCTCGAACTCAGGCTCAGGACAAATTTTAGAAAGGTGTAAATGGTGTTGAAACAATTTTTAGATGATTGATTCATTTTATTACGAGTTTTTGTATGAGATATACCATTTCACGTTGAAAAAATAAATAGCCGACAGTTTATATCTTGCCACAATAATCTGTCGAGAGCACATTGTTGACTTTCTCCCCTTTATGAAAGAATGAACAGTCTAATATCGTGCTACAAAATGCGTTGGAAAGAATTTTTTTTTTTTTACATATTGTGAATATACACATGTACAGATTGTCGGATTTCATCAGAAGAAAAACAAAACGAAACAAATAAAACAAAGATCTGTCACCATCTATCATTAACCAAATACTGAGACTTCAATGTACCGTGTAGCGTGTATTTTTCGCAGACGTGCTACTGGATGATTTTGTTTGAAAATATTTTGACTAGTTATAATTCAGCGATTAAGGATCAAAAGAGGGTATAATTAATAAGGTGGCAAACTTTGGGCTCTACGAAACATTTAAAATGATTTTGATCTGTGGAATGATTTTAGAATTACACAGCATACGTACGTTTGGTATACTATCACAAAAGAGATAGGTTTCAGTTCTACACATTCTTGTTTAAAGTGTGAATACATTGTATATTAATGAAGTAGAAAAAACACAGCAAAACTTGCAGATTGAGGTCTGAAGGCGCATTCTCTCTAATGAGATGATTAGAGTACCATTGGAGTGTTGGGATATGTTGCTTTTGTATGTGATCCTTCTGTTGCATTATAGCGTTCCCTTTATGTAGCGTAAATTAAAAACTAAAATGCAAACAGGTAAGAGTTATACATTTTACATTTACGTTGTATCA
This sequence comes from Margaritifera margaritifera, assembly GCA_029931535.1. Classification (NCBI taxonomy): domain Eukaryota; kingdom Metazoa; phylum Mollusca; class Bivalvia; order Unionida; family Margaritiferidae; genus Margaritifera; species Margaritifera margaritifera. The sequence continues at coordinate 173,393 of JAQPZY010001008.1, forward strand.
TTTAACGTGCTATACACTTAGTTCGTTACCTCCGTACGTTTCTACAAAAGGTATTTTCCTTTAATTATGTCCCTCCTTTAAATAAATTATTTTAGCTCCGTAATACCTTAACTTTCTATATTCCTTATCAGATGAAATTGGTGTATTCTGCAACTGTCAAACTAAACTCATCAATATTAATCTCACTATCACATATTACCTTGCTTATTATGTTGTAGATATTGTTCAGCTTACTAAGAGCAGAGGTCACTATCTCATAGTGTTTCAAAAAGTTGCTGCTGAACAAATGTTTCTTAAAGGCATTTCAATAAACCCCAGTAACGATGTCACAAACCCGCTAAAAGCCAGAGTTTGATAAATCCTGATGCTAGCAACTACTTACTACGCAATCCCACATGGAGCAGTAGTAATGTTCACCTCTATCGAGATTAAAAAGTATAGACTGCTTTGTGTTTATTTCGGACAACACTGTAATGTTCAGTCTCTTTAACCAAATCATTCTTAATTGCGTTGATATTTTGCAACCTGAAAATAATACCATTGTCCGTCTACTGTATAGGATAGAATGCCGGTGCCGTTGGGGTTTTTTTTCTTTCATTTATGTTTGTACAATAGACAACTCAGAGTTAGAATTTTGTCAGAGATTTATCAAGCACTTTAGCAGTTCGGGTATTTTGTTAAATTTGAAAGTTATCTTTGGTTTCTTTTTCAAGAATGCAATCTAATTATCGTTAAGTCGACTAACACTAATTCTGTGGCTTATGTAATTTAATTACTTAATTATTTTGTCTGGTATGATCTGGTGCAATATAAAGTAGCCTATTGTTTATTGGCTACATGAAAGTGGAATAATCAACTTTATGATTTCATCGAATTCCATGTTTGTGGACCCATTAACAAATTAAATATCTTCTTCAAAACTATGATGTAACAGACTGTAAGAGTTGAGTAGTTGCATGGCAAAAAGTGTTCATTGTCTTGTTTGACTTACTTGCCATTTGCTTGCCATTTATTAATGTGAAATTTCTCAACATTTTAGGAATCTAATTAGGCTGTTCGTTTGGATCAGCGACAAATGTAACTGGTTGTCCTTGATGTGTTTTATTATGTATAGCACGTTTGAAAATGTAGCCAACTGTGCTCATTGTATACAGCGAGACCAGACATAAAGCGTCAATACCAGCATCTTATCCGGTAATATATTCCGTTTGATCTATGCAAGCGTTCATTATTTCTGTCATTTTTTGATGCAATATTATTTTTCTGCTCTTGTTTTGACCTCTCTACTTTTAATCTCTCCAGTTCTTGTAAATGCATCCCACGTTGCATATCATCTCTAACATATCTAAAATGGATACGATGCCATCTACAAACGATATAGTAGAGCACAATAGCAAAATCAAAGCTTTAAAACTGCAAATTTGATCATATAGATGATTTTGGATAATATATTGTAGTCTGTTTTGTCTTTTATTTTGTTCTCCTGCGCACACTCCAGTAATTACAACAGTTGTTCAATTGTAGATAAAGGAAAAAATCGCAGATTTGGACCGTCAAGTATGCTTTTATGTAGCATTTTTTTTTATTTTTTATTTCATCTCTTGAATTTAAAAAACTAATTTGATTAAATATTATCAAGTTTTGTAATCAATGCAAATAGCAGTAATCTCAACTTAAATGATGAAACCCAGTAATGTATCTATTGCAATTTGATGTCATGTAATCTTATTCTAACTCTGTCTGTAATTCACTAAAATTATCAATAGGTACAAATGTATTCATTTGGTATGTTAGTGTAGTGATGATTATATCTGACAATGACTTGGCTATTTTAGCTGATCTCGCGTTGACAAATATATCGTAGCATTTCTTGATTAGTTTTCATTCGTTGTTTTCCAAATCATTCTCTGTTCAATTTGTATCAGCTATCTCCTTGCACGTACCATCTGCTAGACTTATTTCCAATTATTTGTTTGCATTCTTGAATAAAATGAAGATGAATAATGTTCGCTTTTACCAACGATAACGTTTACCTACTTGCAATATCAGTACAATAATGCATATAAATAGCGTGCTGTCCATTGTGCAGAGATTGAATGTTCGTATTTGCACATGTTCTTCCCTAAAGCGTCTTTGTGTGTATTAAGTACTTAGAGAACTTTTTCGGTTTGACACCGTCTTCAGAAGAGTATTTCTATGTTAAGGTCGTTTTACAAAGGAAAGCCGGGGATTTATTTTACGATTGACACATACATACATTGAGCTTTATGACTTTCAATGGATCAAAAGAGGAAACATTTGTACTTGGTTTATGTCCTTTTTTTGGGGGGGGGAGGATCCGTTCTAGATTGTCATATGAATACATATTTGGTGTATTGCACAGGTATATTATCATAATAAATGTACCCAATATAATTCAGATTGTATTATCTGTCACATGCACGTACACACACATACATATACACACACACACACATATATATATATATATATATATATATATATATATATATATATATATATATATATATATATATATACACGCACACAAACTACCACACATACAATTCACAGGCAGAAAAGAACTATACATGCTAAATGCAGCGTACTAAGATTCATTTTACAAACATATTAATATAGAGATTAATAACTTGAGGAGCATGTCCTCAAAATACAGAATCTTTGTTGATAATACACTTGTGCGTATTAGTCAATTCCAATATATTTATTACATTTGAGAGATTAATCGATAGCTTATTTAATCAATTCCAATATACGTATTACATTTGGTACATTAATTAATAGCTTACTTAGTGAATTCCAATATATTTATTACGTGTGATATATTAATCGACAGCTTTTTTAATATATTCAACGATTGAAAGGAGGTGTATGCTTCATGTCGTTAAGACATGCTAGGATAGTGAAAAGTGTTATCCCCTTGATTTCCTAAAGTACCATATGTTATTTGGAGATATATTCAGTCTGTCTTTCATCGATATTTACAACAGTCTCGTCATTTGCATGTCTTTTCATCACACATTCACATGTTATATCATTGGGCGATATGGTTTCAAATTTTGGAAATTGCCTGGCCACTGAGTGAGGAAGTAGGAGACAGGTACACCTTTGTCTTTCGAGGGAGAGACGGGTGCTATGTGATCTCGTCGTTTACATATAAAGAGTAAGAGTAATCATATTAGAAAACTGATATTTCCCACCAAATAGTTTGTAAAGCAAGTCTGGGAGATGAAGAGATATACCCATATGAAGAATGAGGGGTGAACACGATAGTTTTCGACCATTGAGATAAACGGACCAACCTCGATATAGTTAATTTGGTGCTTCGAAACAATGTAATATGTGTCCCTGTGGACAGAAGCGGGTTTTTTGAAGGAATGCCGCATTGCTTTTATTCTGTTCTCAGCGCAATCGTACGCAAATGTTCCTTATGTCATTCACAGCAATTGCAAGACTCGGTGTCTTTCGTACTGGCAATTTCAGCAATGACCAGAGAAGTTTTCACTTCTTATTGTCGATATGGGGTGTAACTATGTGTCAGGGATTGATAAAGATAAATGCAAACAACTAACAACGAACAGTGCAAAACTAGTTTGTAACTAGCCTATACACTTTCGACTCTCACTGAGTCTTTGTTAAAGGCAATTACAAAACACAAGCAAGACAAATAATAAACTCAAAATAAAGCGTTCAAATTACAAACGTTTACATGACTATGTCTAATGGAAATATTGTTTGAAAATGTTTAAACTCCAATCAAATTATATATATATATATATATATATACACACATATGGATAGATAGATAGATACATGCATATATACATAGATAGATACACACACACACACACATATATATATATATATATATATATATATATATATATATATATAAAAATATATATATATTTGTAGCATGTGTTGAGTGGAAACGTGATTTTGTTTTTAGAGCTTAAATGTTTAATCTTTTCTTTCTTCTCTGATCTTATAAATGAATTGTGTATGGATGTTGCAGGAGATAAACACTTTCCAAGAATAAATTTTATAAATTTCTTTGGTAATTTATTATGTAATAGTAATCATGGGATTATATTCAGAGTATTACATGTTTATATTATTAGTATGGATAAATTTAAAATAGTTTCTATGAATTATTAGGGTTTTGGGAAATCCTCTGAAAAGATGGAAGTAAAGAAATACGCAATATAAACATTTTACCAGAAACTTGGAAACGATTGTGAGACCCATATAGTGATATTAGTGATTGCCTCTCTCTTACTCATCTCAATCTACAAGTTGATAATTGTATATGATAATTTTGAATTAAAAGCCCATACATTAAAGGGTAATGGAAATGGCAAAAAGTTACTATTAGACTGGACAATACACGATTTTTGGCTAACTTAGATAAACGTTTACTGCACAGATAAAGTTACTCTTAATTTATGGTTGTTGTTCAAGATATTAAAAATTGTTTAAAGATCTGAGAAATCAGTATGTCGCAATTTGAAGTAACTTAAACTTGGCAATCGATGCTGAAAAAGGCACATGAAACTATACTATTGTTTACAATTTAGAAATAAGAGATAAAGTCTTTCATAAATGTAATGAGTTTACATTTTTGGATATTGTTTTTTTAAATATCACGTTCCCCTTTCAGGAGGGAGAAAAAATTGATAGATTAGTTTTGTCGGTAGAAATGCAATGAAAATTGTATGAGTCTGCTAGTATTTCACAGGGTATTGGTCATTACTTTCAAGTACAATTCAATTACAATTTCATAAAGAATAAATCATTTTGTAATATTTAAAAGAAATTATTTTAAAAGCTAGGCACGATGAATAACTATGTCTTACCTTGTTCAGTCGACTTGTCACTGCATGAAGTTCTCACACTTTAAGCAAATCTTGGTCATGCAAAATCAATAATACTTCCTGAATTGAATCAGTGTCTATCCATTTTATGTTGCGTAACAATTGAAATAATAATACCGTATTTAATGCAGTTTGGAACATGCGTTTTGACTCGTATAGCATTCATGAATCCAACTTTTGTTGTTAAGTAGAATTGGTTCATAAACGAACCATTCGGGACCGAAGACTTCTGTTCATTAATATGGTATTTCTTTATGTCCATGAAAAGTCTCATTTCCTGCATAAAAAATCATTTGAAAACAAATTAGTACATTGCTATATCCATATATTTGCTAAGTCTGATTTCGCTGCAACAAAATTCCCACAGTGGATAATTAGCAAGAAGCGTAAGTAGTAGGGGAAAAAGTCAGTTCACCGTTTTTGTTAAGCCAGAAAACCAGTCTGTAAACATGAAAACTGGTTTATAACTTTTTATAATTTTGTTTTAAACGTTTTTATATTTAATTTCCAATTCTATAATGCTCAAAAGAATATTGATGTGCACCATCAATATTATATTTGTAATCATCTAATGCGCTTAAACTTGATGTATTTATTTCATAAACACCAAAGTTGTGTTGTGTCGTCTTATTGTGTGAATTGTACTAGGTATTTCTTCTCCATCAAATAATTTTTTTTATACAACTCCTGTATTAAATGTTTTACTACACTATCAGTTACGCCTTTTGCTTCTTTAATATTAGGATTATTTTATATATTATAATTATTTAATTATTTAATAACAGAACTGAATACATTTTTGCTCGCAACCCAAACAAATTACTGATAATTTTTCCATTAACTATATCTTTGAATTTACCAAGTACATTGAAGTTTTCTTCGCCACTTAGAAAACGATATTTTGGATATTCAGATGCATATCTTTTTCATATCTTGAAAAATTATCATCTGTAAATACTTCCAGTATTAATAAGTCTGTGTTTATCTAAACAGTTACTTTTGATAATATGCTGACAATTAATACTTCAATTTAATATTTCAAATTAACTTCTAAGAAATATCCTACAAGATTATCATCATCAGTATTTAATATTTCATCAATATTTTATTTCTCCGGATCAACCCATTTGAATCATTTATACGGAAGATGTTGGATCATGCACCATGAGTAAAGTGCATTAGCGTCAAGATACTAAATAAATGAAGATGGTTTTTATGAATCATAATCTGGCATATATTTGTTATTTGCTTTTGATATACGGCCTAGAGTTGAATTTTTAAAAACAATGTTGATGAATATCAGCAAGAAGTTCAAGTTGTGTTTCTGTATTATATCTCAATAAACAATCAAATGATAAGGATGCACTGTTTATATAATACCATGGATCTAGCTTATATTACTTTGTCATAACTGCTCTAAAACACTGTAAAATAGTTACAAGAATTAATACATCAGTTTCTAAATATAAGTCGTGATAATATCCTAAAATCTGGCAGCCAAATTTATCCCAAAAGAATTTAGCATGTTCATACTTTTTATCAGATATGTTTTCATTTATTAGGGTTGAATAAAAACTAATTCCTCAGGCATTTTTGTTTCTTTAAACTTTTCAGAGTTGTCAATAAATTCATGTGAGTAAATACCTGTCTTTCATAATAATGAAAAATCATAGTTATTTTTTATTTCAAACAATTTGCTTCAATTAAAATCATCATCTTTCATGGCTTTACTTACATTGTCAAATCCAAGCGTAATAAACTCCATACTATCAATGTATTTAAGCTGTCCAATTGAAAAAGTCATATATTGTTCCATATTTGGGTGTACAAAGGACGCAGGGCCATTATAAGCTCTCATAGCCTTACAGATAGGTGAACTATAAGCCCCTACAATTCTTAAACCCTTGTATACATCCATAGAACACTACCAAACACACCCCAAACTTACACTGCATTGTTAATGGCCGGACAGAAAGGTTGATAGATGAGAATGACTACATAATCGTTTCTTTGTTTACAAAAGATACGGGGATATGAAATATAATTTTAAGTATGCATGGTTCATTCTGCAAACCCTGATTTAACAACTTGACCTTTGAACTTCAAAAGCATGTTTTAAGCATTGGCAACTGAAATGAACAGCAGACATAAGAATATACTAAATATGAGTTTATGCTCAGAACCGAAGAAAAATACTTGCATTTACTCGTCCAGTGGTCACTTTGCCACACAATTTACATTCATAGTTTTAAAGAGGCTTTACAGACTTGTTAAATGCAAAAGCTGAATAACTGATTCATTCCATGTGATTCTATTCTCAATGCTTTGGGCCGCGTCCTCCGACACCGTCATTCGCACAGATAGAATTTGCTAAAGCACGACTATCGCATACTCTTCTGGCATTTTGATATCAATAAACTACTATCAGAATCTTAAGGTGGATTCAGATGCCATAGAAAAACAACTGACCAGGTTTAAAGACTTGATACATTTATTACAGAAGGTTTTGTAAAGGAATAACATATTGGAACCAAGTTTATAACACCACATGGAAGTACGTCGTAATGAATGATCTAATTATTTGGGAATAAAGGGCCGCATATGTATCTTTATATCAAATTGTTTAAAAGATAGAAGATATTCATTTCAGTGCTAAGGTAAGTATAACCAATTTTAATAGCTATCATTGGAATATGAGTCTACCCAGTTCAGCAGATTGTGAGTCACTCCTTTCAACATCACAATTAGCAACAGGTTGAAATGCTTAAAACCACGAAGTGACTGTTAATACGCCGACCTTGTGGTATGGTATAGATCAAGGAGTATGTATACTGTTGAGGATCAAGTATATTTATGCTTAAATAGAGTTCAGAAATGGTCAGAATTCTCTGCCCAACACCCTACACAAAAAAACAGCAATACACATTTGGTTTGGTTAATTGTTTTACGGCACAGCAACTCAAGCAAGTTATTTAGTTCCGAGACAATTGGATTAAAGTGTTTTGCTCAAGTAAACACCAATGGTCGATTACGGCTGATTATGTAAAAGTCACAATGACCCAAACCGCTATCTTGAATCTGTTTCGTCCCTGTCGTGACTTAGTGCTCTTTTTCTCAGTAATCTAACATTGCTTTCGCATATTACCTCAGAACAAATGTCAAAACGCCCTGGACATACACGATTCATGGAGCAGACCTCGACTGGGGAGCAGACAGGTAGGTCTTCCTCCGGTTACACGGGACTTTAGTTAGACTGAAATTTGACTATGGCTCGATTGCGTACGGATCAGCTCACAAGTGTGACCTGCTATGCTTGTTCCGATACATAACCAGGGACTTGTGCATCTACTGAGACACATGGACCATCTATATCTAAAATTAACACAATTGGCCCTTTAGTACACTACCAGACTATGCTCTGATCCATCTAATATCGCAAATGCCAAATCTTGTGCGCTCGGTAATAACGAAATTTCATTTCTTTCCTTGGTATACGAGTTCGCCCACATCCAGAAAAACCAAGTGTTTTAATTTATTTGGCAGAAAGAAAGATATTTTCTAGCATTTGACAAATTATCGAACAAGGCTAATAACAATAAAATAATGTTACCTTACACTGTTATGTTGACTTATCTCTGCCTGAAGTTTCCCAATTATGCAGCAGATCTTTCTCAAAAAAACTCTTATACATAATTTGTATATGTTCCTGAATAAAATCAATAGATATTCGTTGCTTGTCAATTTATGAAGAAAAGATACCACCACCGTATTTAACATGACAGGGCACATGGATTTTGAGTCGTGGAGCATTCGTGAAAACAGCTTTTGGTAACGTGAAGTTTGCTGATAACTAACTCAAATAGTCCAGTGAAATTTGTTCGTAAAAATAAAATTTTGCTTCATCCGGGAAAAAAATGGGTTATAGAATAAATCAGACGTTAATTAGTATACTGGGCTATCCAAACATTTGGTAAATCGTTCATTGCTAACAAGTTCATGAGGTAATGATAATTCTGATTCAGAAATATGTGCTCGTACATTTCATAGTAAAGAGAAGACTTTAATATCTATTTTTAAAATAAGACATTCAACATCCAGGTGTTGCCACTCATGCTTCCAGCTAGTTGATTTGCCACAGTTTCATAGCACAATGTTCTTTGTATATAATAACAGATTTAGCATTATTAAATCTTAATGTCTAATCATTAAAGCATTCTAATGCTTCCTGTGCGAAATAGTTATTTGCAGTGTACTAGATTTTCATAATTTTAAATATTTATACAATATTTGATTTAACTGTCGCATTAAATTAACTTGCAGGACAAGGATAAGGTGCACTGCTTGCTAGTTATTTACAATCTGACAGCCATTATATAATTGTCACAAATTTCCATTCATCAACCACATCACCAACTTAAACAAATGTATTCTCCTGCTGTTAGTTTGCTTGTTTCGTTTTCTCTTTCAACCATATGCTCAATTACTCCTTAGCCTCTTTATCTCCGAGTTGCATGTATTCATATTTCTGAGTTTCACGTTCTTTTTCTATGTTCTGTGAGTTTCCTTTCACGTACCTTTTTGGTGTGGGTTATATTTTGCATTATTCGTCAACAGATTTAAATTGTAAATTGTAACATTCCACACTTACATTGAAACTTTCATCGTCTGTGATTTCCAATATGTAAAAATAAGTCATATAATATTTACGATCACTCTTTTGTTGGTATGCGCATTGCTGACATATTTGGCACATTGTTTCACGTTTTCCATATCTTTTTTATGCTCTCTATCACAAATATCACATTTTACAGTTTCATTTTTTGACCAGACTATATTTACAACAGCTCAAGTAGCAATATGTAGTAGGTGAAGGAGTGATTAGATATTTGATGAATAGCTGTTTGATCCTACTAGCATACTTGCATATTTCCGAGGGTGAAGTTCTTCTTATAAAGTAAATCCCAAAAGATGAAGAAAGGTAGATGCCATTCATAAATTATGTTGATACTAAAACAATCGCGCAAAAAAGTTTAAGAAGATACACGAAATAGTTTAATTGATTCATTTCCTACTTACACGTCCAATTACGTATACAATATTATTGTCATACATATGGATTTGCCTATGTATACAATTACGTGCTGCTGTTTGCATGCACTATTCTTATTTCTGAGTTTTGCTATTGTGTTACTGTCCATACGTTGTACGATACATGACAATAAAGTCCTTCTTCTGCTTGGGAATTAAAGATTAAATATGGATTACATAGGCGTGAAAATCCTAAGATTACACTTACAGTACACAGCCGTAATACACAATGGATATTCGATTCTAGTCTGATCTTAACTTTTACTGTAATCTTATATCCCATAATATTCCCGTTCGTACTTTACACTGCAGGGGAATTTGTTAATCGAAATCTTAATTTAGAGAAGCAGTGTGTATAAATCAGCAAATATGACCTGCGCTTTACCTAGGATAATGTTTACCTGCATACAATACCAGTACTACAGTGCATATCAATATTTTGCTCTCTACTGTAAACATATTGCATATCCTGCTTCATATGTAAATATATATATATATGTGTGTGTGTGTGTGTGCGTTTGTGTAAATGTGTGGGCATGTGCATGGTGTATGTGGGACGAAAGCTAAAGCCAATGAGGGGAGAAAAACTTATACTGATATACATAAAAACTGTACAGTCTTTTATTTTAACCGTCATAATAACAGTTATTACTTGATATATACCTTCAATTCGTTAAAAGTACTCTGTTTTTCTAACCCTTATTTATATCTGCCTTTTTTAACGATTACGAATATAGAAAATACGGTAGTATTCAATGTAACAGTACTTTCGACAATCCCATAAAAAGTACTGAACCGATTATAAAGACTCCGATTATGCACTATCTTGTAACTTTCTATCAATGGCCGCAGAAGGTTATCAAATAATTGCAGATGTGTATAATTACCATGTCTGTTAGTAATGAAAAACTCATGGACACAAGCATTGACTTTGCCAGGCAACTAGCAGCTAGGTGATTTTAGCCAGAAAGGAAAATGAAACTTGATTTCTCACTAAATATATCTTCTAAATATGTTTCATGACTATTCCGGTATCTTGACTAAGGTAACGACGGCATGAAATATTAAAGGGAGTGTTATATTGTGAGGTCAGAAACTGTTATTCAATTGACCAGTCATTTTTCTCAGATTTAAACTATCATTGTAATTTTATCAGACAGAAAATATAGTGGAGTTACGTTGCGACACTTGCACTAACAGCGCACATTGGTTGTTATATTTATTTGAGAATTTAAGAAGATTGTATGGATATAAAGATAGAAAGGTATTATGAATACAATCCTTCTTTAACAAAGTCGGTATTCACACTCTCGGGAAGTATACAATCAAACTTGTTGGTAACAACGACCGTGTACGACAGGTAGTAATTATGCCAAACAATATGGTGCATATTTTTGTTGAAAACACGCCATACACTTTCAAGACCTAATATTTTGGTGACAGAAAAAAGGGTAATAAAGCAAGGATCGTAATTCCACCATAATGTGGATCTTTATATGTATTCGTCCGATTGGTCATAAGCAAGTTTGTTACAGAAAGTTAATGGTGCACGTTTGGTACATACGGTGAAGAAGAACATGTCACATTTACAAACATTAAATCAGTACAAGAGGGATATACTTACATATACATATACACATCCAGATATATATTCATTTATGTATACACTGACACAGTATATATGTATATACATATACAAAGTTACAAATATACACCAGACAGAGCGTAAAATACCATCACTGGATCATACAGGAGGATGTTTGATAATGTAAAGTGAAATCACATAAGGAGAAAGAATATTATCATACACGTTAGAAAATCTTTTTTAATTCGTCCTATTCGAGCCCGGATCCGCGGGTTACGCCACCAATCTCATTACATGTGAGCTCCAACCCGCATACCCTCTCGACTAAAGGCACATGCCAAAATAAGGTAGAACATACATGTCATTATCGGCGTTCGTATGGAGAACACACACTCGCCTTGCGACCAAGTAATTAACTCTCGTCTAATACACATTGGACCTGGGTTCAAATCTCAGGAGTAATCTTTAACTTGTATGATAACATTATTTCTCAATATAAAATTTCACATCATAATATCACGTATCCTTCTGTAACTTTCAGGGATCGCACTTTCCGCTCTGTCTGTAACTATTTATATTAACTTATATATGCCTCGATTTCTGTCAGAAGAACCCGGAGTGATTGTGTACTAGCTGAGTCAATTAAGTCAATTACTGGGACACAATGCGAGTGTGTCTATTACTCACATATTCTTATATCCAGGACTATCTTCTATTGTCATGGGGAATGTGCGCTTAGCCGAGAGGGTATGGAGGGTGAGAGTGCAGACAAGGCCATTGATACTGTAAGGTGATTGATTAACAGATTTATATCGTTTCAAAATTTGAACAATTTACAATAGGAAGTAAAAGATGATTGCATGACTTCGAAGGGAATTATATACTTTACTGGAATAATATAATTTAAACATAGCTTGCCACCATCTGCATTGAGTGCAAGTGTAATTACTTTCAAATTTGTTGCTGTTTTAGAGAAAAAATGGTGACAAGTTCAAAAAGGTCTACCGAAAATTGAGGACATAGAAAATACTGAAATACTCGTATACAATAAAGTCATACTTGTTGTCTTGTTGTTAATGCATTTGTGCATTTAACCACAATTGTTACAATAATTGTCAAAACATGAATCGCTGCCTATCACGTAATAAAGTCTCACAGTGAAAATGGACTAGACACTATTTTTCAAAATATTCTCAATGATGAATGATTCAACTTCAAGTCGTGCGAATTAATATGACATTGTATGATCTCCAATATTTTGATTCATTCAGGTATTTTAACAGTGCTTTCGGTTTTCCTTTCTTCATTTTGTGTAGGTCATATTCATCTTAGCACTCTGTATTTTCATCTTTCCAATTATTATGAGACTCCTTTATATGTTCCTTATATTATGTCTCCAGTCATTAAGCTACTCCATTATATATGGTTTGCTACAATCATCATCTCTACTAAATTCAATTATGTATTCGTCTTCTTCACATTTTGAACATGTTATATAAATCCATTGTTACATTTAACAAATTGTATTTCAGATTGTGTTGCCCACTCAAAGTAAACTTGCATGTCATCTTGCAATTAACCTTTGTTTAGCGTTTGATTGATATTTACTTAACTTTACAAACTACCTTTAAAATAAATCAAAGATGAGCAAGAAAAAAAGTAAAATGAGTCTGAAATTGAAAAGTCACCAGAATAACTAACCTTTCAAACTCCAAAAGATCCACGAAGAGCTGAATTGGTCAGACAGCATTAAAAACGCTCATATAATTTAAAAAAGCCAAAGCTGTCAGATTATGAAGCGAGCAAAAATATTAAAACATATCACGAGATGCTTCCACATCAAACAGCACGATCTATTTCCTGAAAGGCGGCGGTGTACTTGGTTTTGGTATATTGTTTATTTGGCCTCGAAACAAAGTTGTTGTATTTTTTTAAAGGTCATGAAATGACAAAAGCTATACAAAACACAATGTTAGAGAGCAAAAAAATCGATAACACTAAAGAACATCATGACAAGACGTTGTCTGTATATAACAACATCAACATCAAAGCATATTTTGTTTCTCAAAACCCATTCCCAAAATTTCATAACTTTTTCAAAACTAATAAGTAGAAAACCTTTTTCATACAAATAAATGTCGATTAAAGCACTATACATCAGCTATGTGAACCATGCAGTCTTTTGATGAAGTTGTTTAAAATGTCAATCGGCCTAACATCAAACATGGATATTAGCGAAATCTCCAAAAGTAATTATTCAATGTTCACAATCAAGTACCTATTCACACGGACCTTTAGAAGTTAAAATGTTTAACACTGTAGAAAAGTAAAATGCTTTAACCTTTTTGGATAATAAAGGGCTTAGCTTTTACCTTCAGACAAATGTCAATTAAAACGAAAAATATCTCTTCCGGTAGCTTGCATCGTGCTTTTGAAACGTTATTGAGATTTATAATTGGACCACCATCAACCATTGATCTTGAAAAAGTTGTAAAGTTAATACTTCTAGTTTCAATTCACAACTGACTACAAAACCGTAGCTCAATACATTACATATCTTCTACCTTCAGATACGATTGGTTCAACACAGTTCTCTATTACTGAACAGTATGTCAGTGAATCCCATCAAAGCACTTTCTATGCACCTCGACTAGCTTTTTTAGTCTGATTATCTATTTACTAAATATAATTTTCAATTCATTCTTTGGTATCGTGTTCATACACTGTAAACTGCAATTCCAACCACATGGCGGCTTTAAAATCATTCTTTGATAGCGAGATTTAGCCACAAATCACCTGGAGCTAACTCAGAGCTGTATGGCGGTTGTGGATGTGCTTCTTCGGGAAGTCTGTCACGATGGCAGATTTATGCCCCCGTTCGTTTTCAGGGAGTAAATGGATACCTAGGGTACCGGAGCGGTGAGCGATAGTTAAGTAGTGTTCCACAACTTTTGGCAACACTTTGGAGGCATAAAAATGACCAGTGACACTAGCAGATTTGGGCACATATACCTGTACGACCGGGCCGTTTGCATAAAAGACGGGTAAACAATCTCTCTTGACAGTCCAGCTACGTCAAGTGAAATGTGATCTCTGCTCGCTTTCTACAATCCAAACTTTCTTATTTTCTCTCGGGTCGGGTTCAAAAAAGTACATCCATGTTTCATCACTTGTAACAATCTCATTCAAAACGTCTCTCATCACTCTTTTCATGTTTGGGGAGTAGCTGTTTCGCAATGTCAAACCAAGTCTGTTTTGATCAGCCGTCAACCAATGTGGGACCCAATTTGCACAACATTTTTGAGCCTCAAATGATTCTTCAATATATTAAAAACAGCTGACAAATAAATACTCATGATAATATAAGTATTTCATACTATGTATCGAGCATCTTCAACAATTGCCCCCTTCACAGCAGCCACTCCATTGCAGACAATGTTCTTCCAGAACGTGGGTCATCTTACAAGGGTTCGCGGCCTTCTATAAAACGATGAAACCATCACAAAATTGTAGGATATGAAAGAACATTTCATCCTTTATCTTAACCGAATTTAATCTTGATATCAGTCAGAGAGTACCTTAAGAGCACCCGGATTTTACATTATGCTTTTTGGACAGTAGCATAATTGTTCTCCTTCACCGAAATGTTTACGTCACTGTCATTTACCTATGTTACGTCACAGGCATATATCTGCAGGTGTCCGCCGTGATACATTTGCAGTTACAGATCATTTTATACAACGTTATTTTGTCTATTGATCTGTGTTAAATTTATTGACAGATTCAAATAAATATAAAAAGTTGCAGCAAAATAATCAGAACTTTTCAAATACCACTCGTAAATGAATACCTTTTGAAACAAAGGATATTTACATTTCTGTTTTGGGAAAGCAAGTATAAGAAAAATATGCATACAGGTTCAAACACAAATACAACAGTACAACGTAAAATGGTGATTCTTGTGCATATAAAAAGTCTAAACAATTGATAAAATCGCATACTACAAGATAGTCCAAGCTGTCTCAGTGCTATATATAAATGAGTGAAAAAGTACACTGTGCTCCCTTTTCCTCTGTACTGAAGCTATTTATCTGTAAACTTTATTTTCTACTCATGATCGGCAGAGTGCGCCTTTTTGTCAATACCAATACCTTTTCTTCTCTACTCAAGCTCTGTATCTATTAACTTTCTTGTCTACTCAAGCTCGGCTGTGTGCGCCTTTTAATTAATATAGTTTATACTTTCTTCTGTTGCTCGCCTTTTTTGTCCACTCACCCTTTTGTCGCGCGCTCTAAGTGACTCAAACTTTTGTAGCGATACCTCGTGTATACCCTCTGCAAATCTACACGGATCTAATTATTCTACTGCTTCAAATATGGACAACACATGTTTGTTTCCTCCAGAGGGGACATTACGCAGAACGAAATATACTTCATAACCATACAATCTATACTATATTAAGTTAGATGGCATCGCCAGTCCATCTTCATACCTGATGCGATAATCATCTCGCTTTTAATTTGCTGTAATTACTTAAACATTCAAACATAGAGTGACCGAACCTAGCACACCTTGTATGACGTGGAGTACGACAGCCACTCATATGTATCAGTTCTTCACATACGGCCGAGATAAAAACAAAATCACTCACACGGAAGGTGCAAGCATGAAAAGGTGTTCGTAACGACTTCTATGTACACATCTTTGTGCGGGTATGACTGAAAAAACATGTACCCTTTACATGTGATTATTGTTCTCAAACTCTGCATTTATATATATCGGATAAAACTTTTAAGGAGAAATACATCTTGGTATGAATGTTCACTGATATCTCCTCTTTAATATAGATTCGTGCTGTGTTGTGTAAATGTCAAACTATGTCCATCTTTTGAAACATTTACTTTCATCAAATGAGTAATACTTTCACATCTGAAAATCGTTATAGATATCTTGCTTTCCTTTTGCTTAAATGGTTTTGAGGCTTCCATCTTCCCTATGTTTCTCAAATAAATTGATTAAGCCTCACATAAATTATGGGTATCATACACTGTTGACTCATATATTTACTTTTTAGGAAAACGAGGGAACTGTTTGGACTGCATGATGATGTGGCTGGTTTGGTATGTTGTTTTACGGCACAGGAACAAATGAAGGTTATTTAGTGCCAAGGCCAGTGAAGTGAAGTGCCTTGCTCAGTTACTCACCACAGTAGCCGAGCTGGGCTGATCCCATGGCAGGATTCGAAACTACACCCTTTTGGTTGAAGAATGAACCTTGTATTGGGACAAAGTTTTGATGCAGCTGACCGTCTGTGTTGACTATTTTAAAATCGGTCTAAAAGCGACACAAAAATTGAAACCTGATGAGTATTTCTTTGCAGACTAGTATGTTAATCTATGTGACAAAACTTGAAACTTGAGAATCATTGCATTGCAGATCAGAAGTTTATAACGGCAGAGAGACTACTTAAGCGCGACTTAAAGTGTCAATAGACATTAGCAACAGCTTAAACTATTTCATAATTATCAATACAGAACGTGTCTCAGCTATCTTAAGAAACGAATCGCAAATTGAAAGTCAATTGATTACCAATATTCACAGTTTTTTTGGTTATTTGTTATCAATCATTCTTCAACGTTATTTTTTTTTTTTTTTGGGGGGGGGCAAAAAACGAAGGAATGATGTCACTAGTTAAGAGCAATTAAAATTTCAAAGAAGAATTAAACAATTCTTAACATGAATACTGTTCTCGGCACATGTGCATTTGTCTTTTTATGTCCAAGTATATATATATATATATATATATATATATATATATATATATATATATATATATATATATATAATTATAATATGAGAATGTCGATAGCGCTCGAATTATGAATATCAGGCTAAGTACGGGGGTGAGGGTGGAGTGGGAGGTAAGGATAGATCTGGGGTAATGTATGTTTCATCTCTAAATATATACTGTCGTGCCCAGTAATAATGTATACATGGCTATAGGATGGTTGTCTCAATAGTTGTCAAGTCAAACTCAAGGGGCTATACCCGTGCACCTAACGAGCATGATTTAGGAAACCTCATTCTGAACACTTTATAACATAAGCCAACACTGCAGTCACTTAATACAGACACGCACACACAGATACACACACACGCCAAATCTCAGACATGTTAGATTAAAACTTGGGATTCAGCTACATTTTGTTATAAAACCGCCCCCACTCTCCTAGACTCGGTAATATCGCAACAATATTGGTGTCAAACTCTAAATCTGCAAGTTATATACAAGGGTAACGGATAACAGAGATACATATCATCGCCAATCAAGTCCCAATATATGAAGGAGTTGTGTGGTATTACTCGTGCACAAACACACACGTACGCACTCGTGCGGACTGACATGAAACCATAATCCGGCCTTTTTTAATCTTGAAAAATACAACAGCTGGTAGGCATTGGTAATAGTGAATCATTTTTTCAAGCCACAACATCAAACAAAAAAAAAACTACACTTCTAATTTCCATTTGCAATTTCGTTACTATAATTCAACAATGCGATAAATATAATGACCACTGCAAGATCTTCATTTTCCAAAAAAACACTGAATGGGATTTGAATATTTCTTAGATATAGATTGCTTGTAATATATTATACACACATGTTTCCCTGCAAAGACAATGCTACCTTCTGAGAGAAAATAGGATTCACTCAAGTTATATTTTCAATGGAGTCGAAGACCAATAACATTTTTCTTGCAAAAGGAAAAGATTAAATGATATCATGAGATTAATATATTAATCCTTGAAATTAGAGGAAAACAAAGTGTTTATAATGTATTTATAAAATTGTTCAACAGTTGACCAATCTTGGAAGGTATTTATATCACACTTTTCTAAGTGTTTGATCAAACACTGGCCATCCCAATTATCTAATATCCTTGTTTTCTGCACGCATATCAGTTTGCGAATACCGGTGTTTTTGTCTGTAAATACACGTCTAATAATGTATCAGTTTAAAAAACAATCTTTTTACAAAGAAAAAAAAAGTTGTGAAAATTACGACAGCAAAGGTCTTATATTTATCTTTATTTTTCTGCTTCTTCTTTTTATGTGTACATAAAACTGTATTTCTTCGAAATGTATGAAAATTGTTTAAAACAATTTAAAAGTGCTGACATTTAAAGTTATTTGGCACTTTGAATTCTCTGATTAGTGACTTCTGTTTACGTTATACTGATAAGGATCTTTCCAAAAATTTACGGTAGTCATTCACAAAATGTCATAGAACCGTTCAGTCGGAATACAAAGATCAGGTTTATCTCAGAATAAAATTCCAGGGTGTTTGATCAGGGTAGTACATTCAAAAGTGTCTGTAATAGTCACTAATATCACAAGCCTTGCCGGCACTAAGGAGAGTGAGTTTTACTTGAACGAAAATTTGCAGACAACATTTATAGAGTCTCTAAGATTACTTTCCTGTTCACTGTGAAAGGAGGAAGAAACAACTATAACTTCATTGCATACTTACAAGCGATATCCCGCAAGCCAGCATACTGTAATAGTCTCAAAAGTGGTGTTTAGAATTGATTCTATATTTTATTACCACATTAAAACTTCTTATCTTATCATTATTTCCCAAGATATATGAAAGTCCATCCTTTAAATTTTATTGTAGTTCAATTGTGATCAGGCACTCTAAATTACTAAATAGTTATGCACCTAAGTATTTTAATATCCATTTGTGCTAAAACATAACGTTTCATACAACAAACGTCGATTAAGTGTTTCCTATTTTCGACATTCTTTTCACAATATTTTATAAATGTATAGGTTTTCTCAAGATATGTTCCAGATTCCATTTACACTTGATCTATAAGGCTCCAACTCACATAATCCCAACTATACTTTGTGAACAACTTCATACAGACAAGGTTTCAGACATTTCATTGTGCGATTCTTCGTCATGACATGGAGAGTAATGCCCCTTGCGCAAACATATTTCCAATTAACTGTGAACCATATACAGCGAATAGATTGTCCCAATAGATTACAGATAAGTTTATACAACTATAGATCAATTATCAGGGAAACAAGATCTGTAGTTTGTGTAAAATATTACTAAGTAGGCAGTTATAATCTGCCTATTTACAAGCATTTTGTCAGTCATTTAACAGTATTGTATATCAACGTAATATGTTTCATCCCCTTGATCAGATTGCAACCCACCTTCATGCTTATTTACATTTACATGGTACCTTTTAGTATGTATTTCTGAGAATTATATTTGATTGAATCACGGTTGCATTTCAAGACGATAGCTCCTCAGCATTGTTAATCTATCAGTTGATGCGTTGTTTTAATGTTCCTTGCCCTTATATCAAAGAGTAATAACACCAGTATTTTAAATTTTAAAACGCACACACATATCCATGAAACTCGCATTCCTCTCTTGATCTAGCAGCACTGATTTACTACATTTATATACGTACATTGTATGTGCGAAAATAGAATGGTTGTAGAGATATGATTCCTATAACAATTTGCTCGAATAATCATATATGTTGATGTGTGCATCTATTGTAAAATCCCTTACCATTGTTTAAAGCACGTCAATGTGATTTACTTTTCAAGGTCGTAATTATGGTTGACTGTTCAATATTGTGACATATGTGTGCAGTCTCCAAACTTAAATTGTTCTTTGTTCTTTGTATTAGTGCTGACCGTGAAAATGATATGTCATCAGCAAATGAAGTAGATTTACATATTTGAGACTTATTTCATAAGGACAGTAAATTTATGGTGAAATAAGGTTCTATATACCACTGATACATTTGCTACTACTACTGATACTACTACCATCTGTGACTTACGATTTTAAACTCATCTATTACATTTATGGCTTCAATTTATGTAGTAAAATGACATCTGGCTATGTTCCATAATATGTCGACTGAAAATTGTATCCGCTGCCATCTATGAGGAATTTCATTTGAAAAATATAATCTTATTACAGTATAAACATATTTCTTGCCTTTTCATAAAGTTTGTGATTGAGCTATACATGTTTCAGCTTAGATAATGCTCTTCCAAACATAACAAATAATAACATTATATACGAGACAGACAGAGGAAACATTCCGGTTGTTCGTCGTCCTTTTGTCGGGAGGGGGTAAAAGGCGGGCGAAGAGGGGGCAGCGGGCGCTAGGTTGACCCCCCCCCCCACCAATCCGCCCCTGCAGAATGATATAAAATGATAAAAGTTAATAAACAGTTTACTGGTACATTAGGTAGACGAAATCTAACAGCGTCATTAATACTCAACAATGTCATTTAGCATGAGAAAGTCAAAATACTCAAAATGGCAATAATTTCTTATCGGAACACATGATTTTACACACACACACACACACACACACACACACACACAGATATATATATATATATATATATATATATATATATATATATATATATATATATATATATATATATATATATTCATTTGACTATCCTCCGCCTAATTGTTCAGATCAGACATTCTGCTGTCTTGCTTTGCATACGTACTCTTACAACCTGATGAGTCACTAATACAACTTTGGTCAACACTGGGCAAAAATATATATAGCAAGATGAATGTCTTCATGTTC
Source organism: Margaritifera margaritifera (assembly GCA_029931535.1). NCBI lineage: Eukaryota > Metazoa > Mollusca > Bivalvia > Unionida > Margaritiferidae > Margaritifera > Margaritifera margaritifera. The sequence goes on from JAQPZY010001008.1 coordinate 194,611, forward strand.
TATATGCAGAACTGTTCAGATGCCAGACAGTTGGACAAAGTCAAACTAGCAGTGACCAACTGATTGTGTTTTGCCAACTACCATATGACCCTAACAACCGCGGCCGCTCTGGTATCTAGAAAGTTATGACTACCGCATAACATACGATTTCTTGTGTATATTTCGGGTTTGTGGGTGTTGTTTTTGATAGTTTATATTAATTGGGTCATGATGTAATCAGTCAATGACACAGGATTTGTAAAGTTATCAGTGCGGACCATTTAACAATACTTACAAATATATATTTATAAAAGTTTCTGTGGACGCTAGACAGAATATAAAATTGTCTCGCCTATTCTATGTCCATTAAATAAATAAATGTGCGCTGAAGAAGAATGAACGAGGTCGGGAAAGCTATCAGATTGGCGTATATTTACTTGTAATAAGTAAGAACTTTGAGTAGAATCCGCTGGCGATTTGGTACATCCATGTCAGCAGAGTACACATTTTATTAAAAGAAAAACAAAATGGAACCACATGTCAACTTGTCTAGAAACATAACACCAGTCATGTGCATTGATTTATCGCTGGTTACGACCTGTTGAACATTTTGATCTTGCTTTGACCATGTACCTAGTCTATATATATATATATATATATATATATATATATATATATATATATATATATATATAATGCAACCGATGACAGCAAACAACATAATATTTGTTATAATCATTGTCCAAATAATATTTTTTTCCATTCGTTTTTCTCCTATCTTTATTTTATTTATTTGAGATTTTTCATCAATACATCAAATTTAAATGCTGTTATTTTTTTTTTGGTTTTTTTTTGGGGGGGGGGGTTTGAAGGGATGGGTTTTTTTTCAGTATTGTAAAATGACTTCAAAGTAACGGAATACATATAGAAAGCTTTACTTTTCAGCAAAATACGGAGAACAGAAATAGTATTGCTGACCATTCATGGGTCACGTGCTTCGCTTTGTGCACAAAGTTTATAGCTTGCGATACAAGTTAGCAAACGATCTTCATCAAGGGTGAAGGACCTACAAATGGAGCCCCAGCAGGTGGCTGAATATGTCTTTCAAGAACTTGAACACAAAAATATAGCATTTCGACTCTCCGAACCAGTTTTTCTCTGGGAAATTAAATAACACTTTCAACTAGCTCAATAGGCAACTCACTTATAATATGGGATGTGCCTGATCTGGCTTTAGACAGATCGCGGACGCCAGGCTATTCTGTATTTCAAGCACTGTCTGGGTATTTAATAACTACTATTATTACACAATTTTCACAAATATTCTATTAATATTTCCCCACCATCACCCATTTCCCAAAATGACCATTTTACAGGCATAAATTTCAGATTCCATGCACGTCGGGCCCCGTTCTGAAACTGTGAAAAAGTCGCTGTTTTTGAAACAATTTTTTAAACAATCGGACAACACACTACGTGTGAAGTCATGTTATAGTTTGATTCTTATTATCTGCAGTAAGTCCTTGGTTCACACAAAATACCTTAGTTCCAAAAGTGTCAGTTTCTTGAAAAAAGCAATTTTAAGGAAAGGTGCCCTTTTCCCTCCACCCCTCTCTCTATCCTGGAGCAAAATATATCAATGGCTAATCTTGTTTTACTCACTTCCTCCTGTCCCTTTGACAAACAGAGATGGTTCCAGGGGATTTTCCTTGTATCATGAAACATAATTGCTTAGTATGATCCTTGCATCTTCCTCAATGAAAACGTGTTACTTTTGAAGATTTTAAAATGAGGCTATATAATCTTTTTCGGACTTATTTGAAAACCTGCGTCAATGATATTATTTTAAAAAGGATAAACAACTTTAATCAATATATGCATTGCCTAATTCAACAGTATTAATTGTTTCTACGACTTGTATATGTTATTGTCCATCTTATTAAAAATTAGAGAGCGAGAGATTGAAAAGTATATTTTGATTGGCTTTCTCGAGCGTTGAGATTGTGAAGAGTTTCTAAGTTATGGATCCAATGGCTTACCATAGACATAACATTCTCGACATACCTTTATACCAGATCACGGTTAGAGCTTCTATCATCACTAGATCGTCGTCTTAATCTCCAAACAAGTCTTTGTCCATGTCTGCCTTAATTTGTTTTGGGGAATTTCATCTCTTTTTTAAGTTTAAATTTTTTTAAATTCTAATGCCGTAATGTATAGCTCTTTATCAATATTCACCAAAGGCACAAAATTAAGTCCCATAGCTATACTGTCGGTTAAAAAGACGTAAAATTTTAAAAGCAATTATTGTATGTCAACAATCTCGTGAGTAAAATCTACAACGGACAAAGCTATTTCTAAGACAAATACGATAAAAGCCATGGAACAGTACTTGTATTCTCAGGTATACAAGTCCTTTCTACTTTCTAGGTCAGAATGTTAAACGAATGAATAATTTTACAGAAAGAACTGAAAAGTTTATTGCAAAACTAAAATTTAAAAATAAAAATCTTTGTTATGTGTTAAACGTTCATAAAAATTATTTTAAATTTAAAAATAAATGTATAAATAGTGCGGTTTAAGCTTCATTAGGTTCTAATTTATACTATTGTTTAGTAATTATATAATAAATTTGTTTAATTTGATTAGGACCGATTCTTCCACTTTGTTTCAAAAAGTTCGTGTATTCTTTGTTGACAATTAATTTGATTTGAGAGAAAGCCATTAAAAAATGTGCCTTTTTATTTTAAATCAACTCAATATATTTCTTTAAAATATTAATTAACTTTGAAAAATAGGAAGCATTTTTTTTTAATGTCTCCTTAATATTTATTCACTGACTGTGAATAACAACACAATCTTAACACACTGTGCAATTTTAGCATAACAATATTTAATAAAATCATACATATCTTGCATCAAAATTTGCAAATACATGTTATCAGTTATATTATAATCTTGCATGAGATTCTGCATGTGAATAAATCAGCGAGGTAATGTACAGAATGATAGCAAACAGTAGTGTGACACACATTTTATAACAGATATGTAGAAAAATTTACACTTTCTACGGATCTTCAGAGGGAAAAATAAATTCCAGGATAGCTTTTGCCTTGAGGAAACAGAAAAGACTCGGCAGTATTTGTTCCGCTAGGGAGAACCAAGCTGAAGATCTTCATTCGTTTAATCCAGGGGTTTCTTTTTCTTTCTTTTTTCAGGAGTGGAGGGAGGGGGGTATGCAATGACTCGTGGGAAAGGCTACAGTGGAAAACCAGCACATGGTTCGAAGTCATAAACTCAATTGAATCGCTGTTCGAATTAATAAGTAAATGCAAAGTAGTACAAACAATGCAATGAATTCCCTATATGTGTATTGCATTTTATTTTAAACTTGACTCTCTGGATTTTTAAAATTCCCTTTAACACCATCTGACACAGTGTTTAAGGAGTTATGCATTGCTGTTCAGAAGTCCTGGCTCTTAGTTTAAACACTCTATTAATGAATATAAATATAAATACATATCTCATGTTCTAGGTGTAGTATTCTACAAGCTGTTAAAGTTTTAAAAAGGGGTCCACTTTTTCTCGAACTTAAACTTGTATTAGACAGTGTTGCTAAATATGTTTCCATTTATGTTTTGGCAGTACCAAATGTTTCTTTTGTAACTTGTTATTTGCTTTGTTTTGTTTTCACAGCGAGACCAATAAATTATATATTTTGAAATCAGAATGAAACAAATATTGATATCACCAAATTTGTCATTACAAAAGACGTCGCTTTTGGAAAACTTAATGTTTGGTATCTAATTCTAATCTATGCAATAAAGGATTTTTAAAAAATCGTCAATAACTGGACAATCATAAAATAAGTGTTCAATGATTTTTACTTCTTGTTTACAAAAGTACATGTATCAACATCTATGAAGTTTATTTCGTTATCAAAAATTGATTTGTTACAATAAGTCTGTGCATTAATTGAAACTAAATGGAGATTACATTTGTATCCTTGGTGCACTTCTTAGCTAAAATTACAACATTTGTTTCTTCTCCAGTTTTGATCAATTATCCAGCACCTTAATTGCCTGAATCAAGCCTAGTGTTTTCCATAAGGTTTATATATTTTAATTTTTATCAAATCTTAATATACAGATTTCAAATTCTTTTTTGCCGAGAGTAACGTTTTGTCTGAATTTACATTTGTAAGAGGGTTTCATTGTTGATATAAGTTTTCTCTTTTCTTTTCTAGTGACCAAATATTTTTTAAATAATTAAAAAATATTGAATGAAATTATTAGTGTGACCCCTTTGACGTAGTGTTTCAAAATTTAGTAATGATCATTGGCTACCAAAGAGATGTTTCACTGCCATTTTGTAAAAGAATGAAAGTTATTTATTTATAATTTCATGCGACAAGTATGCTTCCACTGACGAGGACTCCCTTTTCCATGTTGCTAGGAATGAATAACATCTAGCCAAAATGTATTACTAATACAAGTACCAACCTCTGCTAATTTTGTCTCCCCTAGTTTTAATATCTGAATACCTCAAAATTTTCATGAAATTAGTTTTTTAACCATATTCTAAGTCCTTCATTTGACATAAGCCATTTAATCCATGTGATCTCAATGTATTGATTAAAAGAATGAGCATGAACAATGTATAGACCAACATCTGCAAATGGGGCCATAAGTGTATCTCTTTGTACCCTCTCGGTTTTACCACTCCAAATGCATTTCAAACATATTTCAATTCCTTTTATATTCAATTCCTTTTCTATATGTAACGGAGGATTAGGCAATGTTGATAATAAATGAATATATTTTGGCAAAATCAATGATTTTTCCAATAAGGGACATATTTCTCCTCATCCAACAATCCATAATTGTGTTTATTTCTTTAACTTCTTTGCATAATATAACTCTAATATATTATGTAAGTTAAAAGGAAACTTTATTCCTAAAAGTGGAAAGGAAGAAGTAGAAAAATTATTTTAATGTCTGATCATATGTTTTCGTCTGACAATGTGTTCCTTCCTATCCAAATAACATTAGAGTTTGATACATACTACATATAAACCAAAGACTGATGGAAAATCCTTAATAGCTTTGATAGTAGATTCGGTTTGTTTATTAGTTATCTGTGCTGTAATCTCTGTATCACTTCTTTGAACTTAAACTTTCAACTTCAATTCTTTTAGCATGTTATTTTTTTTTTCTTCTTGTTTTCCATCGCCTGTGAATAATCAATTTTTTCAGTTCTAATTTTCCTTTAAGAATTTTCAAAAAGCGCTGTTAATTAAATATTAGCTTAACTTGTAGTCAGTAATTTGTATCACCAAGGCCGCGTTAAAGGCGAAGTAAATGGAAAAGTTGATCCAGGTCCTCGCCTGGCAACGCAGTGAAATGGTGTTTATTTGTTTTGCTATTGTTTTTTTGTTTGTTTTTTTTTTTGTTTTTTTTTTTTGTTTTTTTTTTTTTTTTGGGGGGGGGGGGGGTTGTTATATGCGAGGGATGAGGGAAGGTGCGCATTTTGAAATTGCTTCAAGGCCTCCTACTATCTGAATCCCGTATTGTTTATCACTCTCAAGATAGTACTCTTCAACTGTATTTACGATAATTGTTTAATGGAATTAGTGTATTCCTGTTGTCTTAACAGTTTTCGATTGAATTTCCAATAACAATGTCCCCTAGGTATTGTAGATAATGACAAGGTTTTCGTTAGAGCAGACTGGCCTGTTTTGTACCCTGAAACAATAGATTAATATGTAAAATATGAAAACATGCCCTCAGAAATCAGGATGTAATCTAATCTACTCTATTTTAAAGGACTGGGCTGTCTCCAAGTAAATAATGTAGCATCTTGATTTGCTACACTCCATGGATCTAGTAAATCTAGTTCATTCTTGATATCCATTTTGCTTTTCTTGCCAACGCATTTATATCATGAATAATATTATATATTGCAAGTTCCATGTCGTGAACAACATTCCATTGATAATAGATGAAATATAAAAGCTAACACATAATCGTTTATTATACTCTCTCTATAATTTACCAAGTTGATTCTATTACCATCAATCAGTATATCTTATACAACGTATCTACTACGACCATCACTTATTCATTGGATAAAAAATTCAATTATTTATAAATATTAATGCCAATTCCAGCACTGTCACTCGATTTATGACTAAAAACACACCAGAAACCCAATTCTGCCTCCCAATAGTTTTAATCTCAGCAGTACTTAGTGTTTCTGGTACAAATATAATAGATGCATTTTTTGTGTAACCCATTGAAACATATCTCTCCTTTTTAAACTGGAACTGTACAGAACCCTAACTTTCATTAATAACATTTTAATTTGATGATTCATAGTGTAATATTTCAAGTAGAATTTCATGACTAGAGTAAGTGAAAATTCAATAATATTTTAGTACATCTTAGTCAGAGGAGACACATGATACAAACATGCATATTCAAACACACACCTCTTGGATGATGACTATCCCAATATGAAGGATCATAAGCGTACCTTACACTAGAGTGCTAGAGAGACACATATAATTACCAAATACTATAAAACAATGTAAGATCTTGTAAAAAACAAAACATAACCCGTGAAAAGCAAATGTATTCATGTAAGCAAACAAATATTAGAGAATGGAATAACATTCACGTATAATATTTCTCTTGGAATTAATAGCCTCTATTAAAATTCGCCTTAATCATGCAGTGAAGAAAGGGGAAAAACGAGGATTGCAATATTATGTTGACCAGTTTGAAGTACAAGTTTTTCCGTTCCTGAATAAATTAGCCTTGCTATAATAATAGCAATGCCAACAATAACAATAATTATACTAATAACAGCTCTTATTATTTTCATCATTAACACCATCATTTTCACAATCACTATTATTTCTGTTTATTACAAACAATATATAGGTTAACCATTAATACACTATATATTAAACATTCCTACTCTGAAACAGCACATAGCATATGTAACTCAATATCTGACCCCTTGTAATTATTGGTGAATCACTATAAATGCAACGCGTTTCTGGGGATTAGGCTGTTTTACAGTTATAACTTTCAAACTAACAGCAACTGAGTAGGCTGATTAGTATGAAACCAACCAAAGCAGTCAAAATACTCAGAAATACTACTCATATTTGTCCAGCCAGTGGGTGAAATCACCAAGACATGGTTTGAGTATTAGGGAACATGAGGACCTTAACTTAAACTTACACAAGAATAACTATTAAAGCACTTTATCTAGTGAATATTCTGGTCGACATTTTTCGGATAAATAAAGAGGTACAAGGTGAATATAAACATACAAATCAAAGCAAAACCAAGCACAATGATAAGCTAAATGAATGATCCAAATGAATAAACTACAAAAGCAGTCAGAAAAAGGAAAAACAGACATGAACAACGTTTATATCGATTGCCTCCCCATGGTAAGTTACCCCCCTTCCTATCAAGGGATTGCCTCCCCATGGTAGGTATTTTATTATGCAGTATATAACTAAAAAAAGCACTTTATGAGTTTAACAGATTGTAAAGAAATATTTTTCAATGAGATGATTTAAAAGTGCCGTTTTTATAAATAGAAGCATGAAGTGTTTATTATTATTATTATTACTATTATTATTATCTTATCATAACTATTATCAGTTAAAAATTAATAAAGAGTTCATATGTTTTTACTGTGATGTATTATCAAAAATAACAATCGTAGGAAGATAATTACTTGAGAGGAATTAAAAAACCTATTTTATGCTAAAATAGTCAATCGGCAGATGCGATTTTTTAAGCACAACTGAGGTCATCAAATATGCAAGCAGACCTGATCGCATTTTCTTCATTTGAACAGGTGGAAAGTCAAATACGTGCATTGCATGCCTAACCTGCATGTTCAGCTTCTACGTTCAGTTATCAACATTTGTACAAGTTGTCCGCTTAATATTAGCAAGTCTGACCTACATTTTAAGCACCAAACTCTAGGTCAAACTGCAAGTATTTAGATAAAGCTTTTGTTTAAAAAAGGGCTTGCCCAGTAAAAATAAACTTGAATAATAAAAGACTAGACAGTTTTGTGGTCGTACGTTTACTTTTATCGGATGAGCACAACACATTGTACATCGTTGTGAAAGGCATTAAAAACTTGATGCAGATATACACAAAATGTTTCCGTAGGACAAATAAATAAGGTCAAAAAGAGATAGAAGTCCCATTATGTACTTATTTGTTCCCCCAAAAAAACAACTACTAAGTTCAAGGGATGTTGGGGATGTTGGGGAAAAATTAACAGCTAACAATGTTGGAAGGCTCATGCAATGTTAGAGAAGACCAGGATAAAGATAAACTTCTCTCCTAATATACTAAAAACTTAAAAAGATATTTTAAGGATTGCTATTTCAGACAAAAGGATTTTCTCGGTTGAATATCCCCTTAAAGTTTCCCCGTGTGAGACATGTAAAAAGGTATCATACAGTTCACCTTATTTTATTTTTTTGCTTGCAAGAGGAAAGGGGCGACTGTTACGCAATTATAAACTTTTCTAAGCATCTTTGACAAATACATCGTATGTCGTCTATACTTCCCAATCAATCAAAGTGTAGTATATAGATTTTAATGACAGCGCCCTTTAAAGATCAAGTTTAACGCCAATACTTTGGCATTGATCTGGATGACATCGTCGTACGAAGATTTTGCAAAAGATGTGAAGTAATTGTCAAGTTCACAACGAATTGCACATATACGAGTTTACTGAATTGTTAAAATAAAAAAAAATTAAGCTTACTTCAGACTGAATTAAAATGTACCAAGAATGATCAATACGGACAGCAAAAGACTGACTTTCGTTTGTTCAGCAAACTTGGGGAAGAGGAGATGGCTGTGGCAGAAACCTTTCCAAGAGGATTGGTGCGTAAAAAAAAATGAAAAGAAAGAAAGACAATAACATGTAATAATATCCATCTTTTACAATATATTGTTCAATAATGTCATGATATATACAATAGCGAAATGATAAGAAAGTTACAGGTATTTTTTATGTGAAATTATCAATTATACACTGTACATCTTTCACTGTATGGTTGATATCACTTATGTCATTTTGAGAACTACCACGGCAAGGATCCATATTTGTATTTACTGTAGATAGAACATTATCACTATTATTATTATTATTATTATTATTATTATTAGACAGACTGTGTTGATATTTGCGACAAAATATTTAAATAACTGATCTTAGGTAGACATCATTTTAATGTTTTAAATGTTATCGTAAATTCCCAATTTTCAGCAATACGTACCTCATCCTGATTATTAATATTTTTGGGAATTTCTCAACAGCAAATACAGAGTATGCACCTTTCATGATTTAATTGAATTCGAAGCAAGGAACCTTAGTCATTACAAGATCAAAACAATAAAAAAACGTATTTTAAAGAGGATTGTTGTTTTACTGCCGATCTGTTCCAATGTATATTTCAACAACGATACATCACAATGTTCAACTGATCTTTTTGTTAATTTGCCTGAGAAACTGTAGCTCCGTTACACACAGTTTTAAGCATTATTTTAACATGCTTCTTCTTATATAAAACAGCCTCAAAATAAAAAAAACTTTAAAACAAAATTTCTTTGGTAGATCAAACTACACACTACACCCTCAGAGCAAAAAAATAAGTTAAGAAAAAGAAAAAAGAACAGGAAAAAAGAACAGAAAGCTGATTTGTTTTTCCATGTCCAAGACCATGAACACTGAAACATTATTTTTGTTTTGTTTTGGAAAGATATTAATAGTCCTTTTCTGGAGAAGAAAACCACAACAGCGATTTTCTTGCGCCCTCCCCCCCCCCCCTCCAATCTACTCCACTCCATCCTATCCACACCCCCATCAGGGTATACACTTATGTATGGCTGGCCAAATCCGATACGTAAGATTCATATAATTTTGACATTCTTTTGCTGACATAATCACAATAAGGTATGTCGTCTCGGAGTATTTCTTTTGTTACGAGGAAGAGTGGGCCCCGAATTTGAGTTTAGACACATGAATACAAGATTTTTAAATTTAAACAGGTTTGGACATATTCTAGGCTTTTTTTAAAAAACAATAAAAGTCACACTTCCATTCACACGAATGGAAGGCGTCAATCGGCGGCAATTGAGTTTCATAAAACGTTTTCCAGTCACTCATATACTCGTACGGGTAAATTCCTTTGCGCGTACCATCGTTGGCGCCACAGTATCGGCGAGTAATCGTACAGCGGCCATCACCGTCCGCTGCCAGCTTGCGTACGACTTTGTCTAAGCTGGAATTGAAGAAATGCAGCAAGACAATGAACTGCAGCTGGCCCAACCGAAACGTCCATTTTTCCATGTTGTTGGGAATGACACGTATTGGTGCATTCGATGCCGTTGCGACTCTATGCATCATTCAGTGGTCATCGCACCCGCGCAGGTTATGAAGCACAACCGGAATTCTTCTTTTGTTTTGGTAAATTTGCAGCTGCTGGTTGCATGCGCTGTGCGCGGCTCCTCTGTACGCGCCAGTGATGTGGCAGCAATCACGAAATTTTCTCCGGTGAATCTTTCAGCGGAAGGACTTTGCCCGATACCATCGGTGACAAAGGGAGCATCAGAGATACAACAATGAGTGGCCGCGGAAAAGTAGCGTATGTCATCGAGGGTTATAATCATCTCCGTGGGCGAGGCAGGACGTTGCCAGATCGATTTCGTGGTAACCTCGAGCGATTTAAGGAATACATCAAAAAAGTACCTGCCGCATTATTAGATTGGTTGATCGGTCGCTACATCACATCTGACGACAGTGTAGATTATATTAACAGAAAAATTATTGAACCCATCAAACACTATATTCTATATAATTTAGGAGCGATGCTCAAGAGGACTAAATGCAGAATATATAAATAGAAACATACAAATTACGCCAAGTATACGAATCAATAAAGCATCACTGCATTTCCTATGACATCAAGTGAAAAGAAATACATCATCAATTTAACTATATGTTTTAAAAATTATTGCGTATTTCAAAATAATGATTCATCATAATTTGACAACTGTCATACATGTATGGTCACTACATATCATGGAGTTTAATTGTAAGGCGGGGACTTTGCCACTGCATATGTAAAAGAATGGTCTTTTGAAAAAGGAATTTACTGATGGACTTTGTGTAGGCAAAAACTAAAATTATCTGATTGCTTTCTTCCGTATTGTATCTAACGTTGAAAAAGTCAAAATTTCTCTCTAAGGCTTCGGTGCATAGCATCTTTTTGAAAACAAGTTGTTTATGCACAAGACTTAATTCAATGAAAATGTCTCCTTTTATGGCCTTGACATTTAATTTGGAAATTATAAGAAACCCAATTCATATACTTTAGAAACATTGACTCCTCTCTAGACCGGGCAAACATGTTGGTGCAAATAAGGCCGTTGGGTTAATAATCAAACATCCATAAAGACACCCCTTCCACAAAAAGGCACCACCGCTACCACAACCCTCGTGTTTGGAAAACGAGAATGTTGTATTCCCCCATACCTATCGAAACACCAGATGTTTAATGTCCTTGGAACTAACAGTTCCTACGACACAAACTTAAAAGCCAAATTTAACAAAGAAAATACAGCACGCACAAATATAGCTTATGGTGCGCTTGCGTACATTTTGAATTATATATATATATATATATATATATATATATATATATATATATATATATATATATATATATATATATATATATAAATATGCATACAATGTATGTGATCAACTTTTCATATGAATGTCTTCTTGTCGTGAAAACAGATGCACGAACGAAGACGCATGACCCTGAAGCGAACATTTGTATATGCATACAAATGTATGTGATCAATATTTAATATGAATGTCTTCTTGTCGTGAAAACAGATGCACGAACGAAGACGCATGACCCTGCAGCGAACATTGCACTGGAAATTGAGGCTACGAAAAATTTGAAACGTGAAATAAATTATAACTACTTAAATTAAGGAGAATGTTTTTGAACCGACTAAGAGCAATCATTCACAAAATCGTATGACACTGCAACCAGAGTTCCAGGAGAAACTGACCTTAAAGCAGAATTTTAAACGAACTTGACGATGGGACTTATTGTGGTTTGACCTGCTTTAGTAGTATGTTTTGCATTTACATTATCGTCATGATCGTAACTTTGTGTTGTTATTGTTAACACTTCTGAGTCGTTTTGTATGAAGAAAATCTATATGTCTGAATGTCTATCAAAGCTTGTAAGTATGATATTTAAAAAAATGCAAAGCCTCATTTGGCGTATATTTTGTATTATATACTCATTTACTGAAGCTATGCGAGTGAACTGAATTTTCAAATACACTTGAAAGACATTTGTTTACCCATACGAAGTGATCTTTACTAACAATGAATTATGCTAAGTTACTTTGATCATAGTACACACTAGGTACAAATGTTGAGTATTGGGTTCTATGACTATATACACAATCAATACATTCAGCAATTGCCATGAATAATACATCATATCATTATACCCCGTTGAACGTGCAACAATGATCATGTAAGTTTTTCCGATCTGTAAAAACTGCTTAGTATTTGTGCAAAAGAGGAAAGAGAAAGTTTTAAAGGTGTTGTGACATTTGAAATGATTGCCAAACAAAAGCTACCTTATACCACGCACATCGAGTCCTTGAATTATATCGTATTCCATCTTTTTATGAGAATTAGGGCATAACAGTGTTGGTTTTTGCACGCGCGGGTTCGATTACTGCTTGCAATGAATTATAACTCTTTAGCCATTTGATTGTATTTGCATCATTTTAAACACATTTATATCATATGATCATAGATCGAAACATATAATGTGAGATGCAGGGAAAAGCTCTTCTCTCTCTGCTAGAAGATACAAAATGCATATACATTTGACATCCAAACATGATTTTTTAATTGCTAGAAACATATGCATATCACACAATATTTTGAGCTTTTGTATTTTAAATTATGCCACTGTTATTTATTATCATTATTATTATTATTTATTATTATTATCATTATTATTATTATTATTATTATTATTATTATTGATTTTATTTTCCTGCTGTTATGGTTAGTAGTTGTCTCCCTTTGAACTGCGGATAAAAGTTAATTACCTACTGACACAGGCGTGAATAGAATCAATGTCAACTGAGTTTTTCTAGAGCAATTCTTATTGACATTTTTCCCCAATTATACTTTTTAACCAAAACTCGTTCATCTGGAGGACCGAAATATGTCCAGTAAATTAGAATAATCAACCTTTTACCGTATACCTCAAACGGTACATTACATTCGACTGAGTCATGTATTCGTATCCTCAGTATTTCAGAAAGTTTGTCTTTCACTATATTTCTATTAAAATATGAAGATTTATGAAGACATCCAACCCTCCAATATCCCAACCTACATATCATAATATTTGACTACATCGAAAATGTAGTATCATAGTACCATACTAACAACAACACCAAAAATAGTTTTTCATTACGCTAGCGTGAGAGTGTGTGTGTGTGTGTGTTTTCGACTGAAAACGGGAAGAGAAATCTGTCATATTTTCTTTGATGGGACTATTATACAGGGCTACTGACAAAAACCAATGCTCTTGGAATATATTATTATTAATTTCTTCTCCATTTTGAAAAAGGGATGTCGAATCAGTGAAGCTAATTATATATATATATATATATATATATATATATATATATATATATATATATATATATATATATATATTATTACATTCCACTTACACTGTAAAACTTTGATTATCAGGACCTATCGGGAGACATGGATTTTTTTCGGTTGTCCACGAATAGGTGACTTATTATCTATGAATGTACCAGTCATCCGAACAATCAATTAGTTCTCGGGGGACAGATATTTTATCTGGGTAATTGGTTGTCCGGATAACTAAGAAATTTATGCAAAATAAGTCGTTCGTTGAGAGAATAGTTGGTCGATGGATCCGGAGAAAAGTAGATTGTGTGTAAAATAGATATGTATGATCTACACGTTGTTTCCGTGACAATATTTACATAGACCCTATCTAAATCATTATTTGGTTTAGTTGCTCATGTCATTTACCAGAAGCGTATTTGTGCGTATTGAATACTTTTAAGTTTCCTTTGACTTTTGAATGCTCAGTCTAATATCTGAGGCGCAAAAAAGAGTAAATAGTAATTTCACGGGTTTTCTCATACCAACATTCGGTTTAGGTCGTTTTGCTAGGCGACGGGAAGTAATGTACCACGCGAACACATATATTCCAAATATATGTTACAATTGAAACTATGCAAATGAGTAAAATATATAATGCATATGTATAAAAAGTTTGAAATTTCATGAAACAATGAGCAAAAATGGTAACACAACAAGCATCAAAGCTTCTTATTTCTGATCAATGAGCGTTTGCTGCATGTTAGATCACCTTTGTACATGATACAATGAAAAGTTTTACACAAGTTTAAGTTTAGATATTTATCTGATCAGTAATCTGATTATATTTTTCCTTTAATTGTAAAATTCTAAAACATTGCAAATAAATGTGGTCGGACCAAATGGTAAATTTTGTGTTACAGGACCTATAAGCGGCGAAAACTATACACATTTTCTTAGTTCAGTTTAATTTTACGGTATTTGCTCATATACTTATATGACACGATTTAATTCCTTTTAACTGGGTGGCAATTGGTAGCTCTCCATTGGTGGTTCTATCAGTTGATAATTATATCGAATGTTTTGCAATTTACGCACTATACCAGGTAATTAGACATCTAAATGAAAGAAGAGGTCAACGAATAGAAGTTAATGTAAAATTACACTACTATATTTAATAGAGAAAGGCATATGCATTACGACTTCGGTAAGATTCGTGAAAATTGTGTACACTAAACGTCGTGTTTAGACTATCTGGGCCAATGCAATTTGTTCTTTAGAAATCGAGTTTAGCTATAAATAGTAAACTAATTACATGGGTTGCATAATCATTCAGATGTAAATTAAAGCATCGCTAATTCCAAAAATGTGTTGTATCAGCGGTACAGGTTCAAATGTACATAATCAGTCTGACGTGTTCTTTAGTGTTCAAGTGTCGCAAAGAATATTGAATACCCTCCTAATGATCGCTCCCGTCAAATCCACCCTTTGACTAGTTGACACAGATCTGATGATTCAATGTTTGTAAACATGTTCAAGTCTATTTTGTTTTATTTATTTATTTTATTTTATATTTTATGTTGCCGGGTCGGGTTGGGGGTGGAAGTGGCGTAGGATAAACTGAATATTTAAAACAAATAAACCCAAGAATGGGAATAATAGAGTGCCTTAAACCTACTGCGATGCTATCTGAGGTACATATCTGCATTAATACTAATGGCTTTGATGGAACTTGGAAGTGTCGCAAAATCTCTGTACAACTGTATAAGATGATTGATCAACATGTCTAAGATGTTTGTCTACAAACATAGGCCATCCCCAATCATTACGGAAATGCAACTTTAAAGGTCTGAATATTATATAATGTCACTGGAAATCTTAATTTATTAGACATTTCAATCGCACTGCGAAAACTTGACGCACATTCATTCGTACATTCATTCGCTGGGCCAGGAGATATGGCTATTTAATTACCACCAAAATGTGACCTATGTGGAAACAAGCGAAAGATTGTTTGTAAACAGCCTGATACGAATGCGAGAGCGTTTACTTCAGTGGGGGAACTGAGCATAATTTGCATAATAATCAACGAAAGCACAAGGAAAACTTGCTGTTTGTTTCACACCATTTTAAAATGATGTGTATATTTCTATTAAATACGGTTGACTGCCTCAGATATATATTTTCGTTGTCATTAACAAGTTTCGTTTATTTTTAGGTTTAGCACTGACTTGCGTGACAATATTTTGCCAGAATCGCCACAAATGACAATTTATACGTTCCTTGTAATTTTCTTTATAAAAACACGTGCAAACCTTTTTGTACAAAAGTAATAGCCGGATACCAAATAAAGTATTAATCGTTTTTTAAAAAGACTCTTGTATATTCAATACATGTATGTGTCGGTGTCAACTATTTTTACGAAAAGCCATTTAACATTCAGCGTAGTATTACCATCCCTTTTTTTTGTTGAGCCCAGTAATTTATTAAAGTTTGATAATTGGACAATCACTAATTGAGAATTTCAGATCCCAAGTAGGGAAAGGTGTCATTTATATTACTCGAAGCCATCTGACTTGTAGCGTCGTATTTAACAGCTTCAATTGTAGCCCAGACATTAACAGCGGAAGTTTTGCAACTGATCGATATTTGTTCATAACAAACGTAATTAAATTTGATTCTGAAATGGATAACAATGTGGAAAAAGTGTAATAATACCAAGACAAATCTATCTCTCTCTCTCTCTCTCTCTCTCTCTCTCTCTGTCACTCGCTCTCTCTCGCTCTCTCTCGGGTCTGGGGCCCCCAAGATTTGAAATTCTCAGCAATTTCCGGGAAGCAGACGATAAACCGTCTGTCTTGAGCAATTCTGCATTCAGGTCTCTCTCTCTCTCTCTCTCTCTCTCTTATTGTTGCGACTTGAACCTATGGTGTTTCTTTATAAAAAGGAGTCATCTGTGTAATTATATTGATATACATGTAGTTAAGAACATCTGCGACAACAATGGGACTTTATAGTATCGATGAGTCTTGCTTCTATATGAAACGCCCTTATCCAATATATACATGTGGTGGTGGTTATTTATTTATTTTTATTTATTTTTTTATTTTTTATTTTTTTTTTTTTGGGGGGGGGCATTGCATGTATTGTGAAAATATGAGTACGTATATATAAATAAATAAATAAATATATATATATATATATATATATATATATATATATATATATATATCTCTATATATCTATATATATATATATGTCTAGAACAGTCGTGTGCACAGTCTTGCATTGCCGCTCTCTCTCTCTCTCTCACTATCCATATATTTCTCTCTCTCTCTCTCTCTCTCTCTCTCTCTCTCTCTCTCTCTCTCTCTCGCAAAATAATTCCATGATTTGATACATTGGATTATCATTTGACATTATCTGATAACGAAATCACTAGTTCATGATATTCTGTTTTTCGTGATGCTGAGACGGCGAGGTACATACTTGTACTGCTACATACACGAACGACACTCTTCTTATGCATGCTGAATAAAGTAAGCAGTCAGAAAACAATCCAGGGAAACGTCACCTTCGACAAATTTAGAACAATGGTGACGCGGGCTTCCTCCAATGACGTCAGACTGACCCGAGTCACGGAAACTATCGAATTTGTACATGGTCTATGGGAATATTTTGACAAGTATATTTAAACTTAAATATCTCGCTAACCGTTGATCACACTGTGTCGCAATTTTCATATATTGCATAAATGATCGTGCTGAATACTTTAAAAGTAAGTGATATGAGGGTTTCAGGTCTAGTTTAATATAAACCTGTGTACAGAATTTGAGCTATACAATACAAATAATGTATGAATGCGTGAAGTGCATATTATTCTAATATTGCTATTGATATTATATCCGTTAGGAACAGTTTACGTTTCCAATATTTGTGAAGGTTTTTGTCATGTTCGTTTTATGATTGTGACAGTATCGTATATTCAATAGAGAAAATACGTTGACACCTGTCAAAGGCATCTTGATATCTTGTCTTTTTAGAAAACTAGAGAGTACTTGCCATTTGTATCGAACTTAAAGAAGTTTTTATTTATTTCATACTTCATATGAGGGAGAAAACTTAAATTACCACACTATATTCAGCTGTAAGAACATATATAATCCTTTTGTTTTCGATTTGTCGATACAGTAAGAATTTGGGATGTATTTCTTGTGATATCCAAAAGCAACATACTTGCATCAAAGAGATTATGTGCAGTAGAAAGACTGAAATGGCAATGTTCCTTCTCTGTTGTGATTTCCAGGCAGATAAATATTAGTGCACAAGGCCAATGCGCATTGATAATGTGTAAGAAATATTTAACCGTTTCATTGGAGAAACAAGGCCTTTGGAATCGATCATTTAACTGGAGTAGGGACTGGGGAAAGCTAGTATTTGTTTTTAATTTTCTTTCCCTCATTAGCAGGAAAATATATACTTTAGCCCTGTTTAGCCTCTCCATATTATAATCATATCTTCCAAATTATCTGGCAAATAATAGAAGAAAACAAATCCGTCCTTTACATTGAGCGAAGGAAATCTCAGCCGGCCCCTTCCAGCCGAAAATTAATATGCTTTGTTTTGATTTGGATGGTTAACGGCACATCAACATTTTGAAAGGTTATGTCGGGCCGATGAAATTGGAGACAAGTGCCTTACCAAGAGTCACGCCGTTGTAGTTGACCCGTCCTGCTGGGCACGATTCAACACCAAACGCTACTGGTTGCGAGTCAAGGACGCTAACCACTGAACCATCGCGGCTCTCAAATGCTTGGTACCCAGAGGTCAAATATTGTTCTAATCATGAGGTGGAATATATTGATCACGTAGACGCTAACGACGATGTGACAACAACAATTATGAAAAAGAAAAGCATACTATAAACTCACTCTGCTAAGAGGGAAGTCGACGAGCAAAAACGGTTGAAATAAAAATCACTTTTTGTTTCCTTGACAATTTACATTACATATGTGGAAAATCTATTTCGCCTTCCCTTTTAGGCAAACTGCTAATCAGGCTACTTATTTATCTAATTATTTGAAATAAAAACTACTTTGAAATCCATCTATGCCAAATTGTATGCTTTATATTAGAAGTAAAAATTTGAAACATATATCTGCCCCACAGGTTGTTGTTACTCATTATTGGCCTTCACTGGGTCTATCCACAGACTACCTCACCGTTTAATCGGTTTACAACATTAACCTACAATTGAAAAAGATCTATGGGTTACTATAGAGACAAGGCTCTTCGCTGTGTACATGCAAGCGGTATCCCGATAAAAAATTCCCAAACTTCATAACATCAAATATCACAAAAAACTCTGATTTTGCTATATTACATTTTTTTACGACTGATGTCTCTTCAATTGCATCTCATTCCCTTCTTCGTCACTATGCCTTAAACCCAGTTTTTAGATCGATTTTTCTCATAACTTTACATTCGTGTAGTATTGCATGAAGTAAAAAGTACCGGAAATGCTCAGTCCGCATGTGCAAAAAGGTACATAGACTTTATAAAATAACTTTTTTATAAGTTAGTCACGACTCCAAACCAGAGAATGTAAACGTATTTTAGTTTACGAATCATTGTTATTATAATATATTCTATTTATTATCACAAGCCTAAACACCAGACTACGCATGCGCTGCGTGCGCTTGCTGTACATCTACCTCTTATGAGACTAGACGAATGGGAGATTTTTAGAAGAATGGATCTGGAAAATGGGGTTAGGTTACAGCTACTAAGAGGAGAATGGTGCGCAATTGCCAAGACATTATTTGTCATTTTTACGGTGATTGTTTGTTTCTTAGTTTTAATGGCACTTTTAACGCATTATTGATTATAACACGCAGAAGAAATAGGAGCTAAGTGCCTTTTCAAAGGATACAACGAGGTAGCCGCCTGATCGGGTCTCAAAACGTCAAACCATTTGATTACGAATCCGACCCCCTACTACCTGTGCTACGGTGAAAACAAAATGGCATAAGCTAGTACAAATATAGTGAGAAAAAAGAAGCAGAATACTTTACACTTTGTACGGTTTATATTATGGTAAATCAAGTATTCCAATCTGGAAAGAAGACTATTTTGTTACAACATGCCCGCAGGTGACCCGGTTTTTAAACTTACAAATCAGCAGTCTAGACGTGCTTTGTCATATTTTTTCTGTACAATGTTTCCTTCACAAAAACTATTATCTACATACGATCAGGTGCATTAAGAAAGGTTGCTTATATATATATATATATATATATATATATATATATATATATATATATATATATATATATATATATATATATATATATATATATAATCTAGACCATAAGCACAAGAAACACAATTATGATCCAGAGAAAAGCAATTACTTGAGTTGGCAATGGAGTAAATTCATTCAAGACTATCAGTATTATTCCTTGAAACGTGGAGAAACAATCGTGGAAAATTTCAACCAAATTTCCGTCCCATTCTAAACTTATTTGACATATCTTCAATTAGATCTACGTTAGACACTTTTTCTTCAGCATTGATTTACCATTAGACTAACAATAAACGTAAATTAAAATACACTCACTGACGTTAAGCCTAATTCAAGGCATTTGTTCTCAACGTGGCACTTGCCAATTGAGAGCAGTCGTTGACTTGAACAATTCCGATTGAACACTTTGAATACAAGGATTGGGGCTCCTTTGAGAAAAATTATGTGCTGTGGAGAGTGATTATAAAGCCAATAAAAACCGCTTCTCCTAATTATATAGCTAGATAATAAAATCATTATGAAGTATGTATTAAAACACATAAATCATCCACAGCTAGCGTCATTTATCCTCGATAAACAAACTGTATGCCAAATCAAGGGATTTGTATAGGGTCGACACTTGATGCGCCTTCTTTGGGTTCAGATATTCTTCCTTACCCGCTCCCTCTCCACCCAATTTCCGATACCTGTGTTTATCGGGGACAAATGACACGTGAAGGGTACGATTTATTGCTTATGTTAAACATTTGCCTCAGTACTGATTTTATTCAACAAAACAGTAAGAAGCGTAGTTAAACGACCTGGATGTAAATGCATATGTCCCTGACGATAGTAGAAACACCGTATATTTGTAGTATTTTGTAATTTGAAATAATGTTATTATTATAATTATTATTATTATTATTATTATTATTATTATTAATATTATTATTATCTGTTTTTATTTTACTGTTGTCTTCGTCGTCACCGATGTTTTTGTTTTATGACCAGTCGTCTTCGCGGTTCTCGTAGTACTAGTAGTAATATTTGCAATAGATGTTTGATAATAGCTTTTACAAATCCAAGTGTTCTCCCTTATTAGGTTTGAAAAACCAGTCATAATGTTTTAAGTTGTGCAAATTGCTACGTGATAAGTTTAGTTATAAGAGAATAGCTGACTAAATTATTAATGAAGTATAATAAAAAAACAATTTTCACAAGAGAGAGAGAGAGAGAGAGAGAGAGAGAGAGAACGAGAGACAAAGAACATGCGCTTGTGATGGGCAATGGGACTATTACACAATCCTATCGACAAAAACAAATACCATTAAATGGCCTCATTATTAAACATTGTTTCAATCTCACAAGGCGCGCGGATTATGTGAGGATTATATGTATTGAGACAAAGGTTTATAATGCATTCCACTTTGCACATACAATAAACATAGTACAGCGTAATACAAAATCATATCTTCTAATATTACAGCTAATTCTCTTTATGTCTGAAAAAATCTTGAAATGAATTATTTATTTTATTAATGCAACTGACGCTAAAATGTCCAACTTGAAGCAAAAGTCTGTGTATATGTTACAATAAAAAACCTTTGAGTCAGTTCATTGAAAAGTAAATATTTTTAATAACTTGATGAATAAATACATGTAGAAATATGAGAAAGTTTGATTTTGAAGATTTTTGTCAAGGTCTTTCACTTTTTTTTGGGGGGGGGGGGTCGGGTGGGGGGTGGGGGGTGGGGTTGCATTTATTTTTGTTCAAGGCGGTTTCATGTGAATATCCGAGTGATAAATGGACGTTATAGCAGATTAAAATATATGATGAGACTTTGAGAATTTAAACAGATCAGAATGTAAGTAAATGAAATAAAGTCAATGCATGAAAGTATGCAAATTCAGATAATAAATAAGATCAAGCATATGAATAGCTTTGAATTACACTTAAGTAGAACACGTTTGAATGCATTTTATACCAGATCGGATCGTCCATTATGTTATAAAAACTTTGTGTTTGCTCCGCTAATGTATATGAAATGGTCCGTTGACTATAGATTGAATAGGTACAAACAAAGAACACACAGCTATATGAGAATATCACACATATACGTACTTAAATACAGTTTAGAACTTTGTATCATTTTCAAGTACTTAACACAAGAATCGATTACAGCTTTAGACTTATAACTTGAATAGAAGATTCAAGAATACCACTGTCATAATAATTTCGATTATATATGGCAGAGAATTCTAAGATTGCACTTACACTAACTACAGTAAAATGTCGATTATCCAAATATATTCCAGACATGGATTTTTTTATGTTTTTCCCAATACACAATCTTTTACTTTATTAGTTTTCTGGACACGAATTGGTTATCAAGATACATGGATTGTTTTCCAGATAATTGGTTGTCCGCGTAAATGATCTATTTATACACGATTATCGCTTGTTCTGGGAACAGTTTGTTAGTCATATGATCGAAGAGTGGGAGAGATGACGTTCTCATAATTGACGTTTTACTGTCCTTTATAAGCCAAATACTTACGTATAATTAATCACTAATACCGTCTCTACCTTCGCTGTCACTTTGGGGCCTACAATATTGGCAGAAGTATTAATTCTCTAAAACATATAATTTATAAAAGTAGCTGATATGTAAATTAGACATGTATGATATTCATTGTTCTGAAGTAATTGTTACCTACTGGAATGTCAGTACACGTTTCAGACTAATATTTTAATGCAAATATTGAAGGGTCTAATACCAGAATACGTAAGTACTGTTTTCAAGGTTTTCATCTAATTAACAATATGTTAAGGTCGTTTCCCTAAGCAACGTCGGCGACTAATTCCAAGGCTGACCTATAGACGCACTGAGCTTCAGACTTTCTTTAATAGTTTCAAAATTAAATCTTTGAACTTGTGATTATCTTTACGATTACCATATGATTCAGTATAGTGTATATCCTAGGTTATGTACGTCATACTTATATTCATTCAACAAAATTCAGATATACCCGGTAATATACCTCTCTCTCTCTTTCTCTCTCTCTCTCTCTCTCTCTCTCTCTCTCTGTCTCTCTCTCTCTCTGTCTCTCACACGTACAAATAACAATGCAATATACACACCAACACTCATTTGCACAAGCAATCATTCAATATACACACATATAAACATATTTATCAAAGCGCCATAAAACGCATATTTAAACCTCTTCACTGATTTTTAAGCGCACATCCATATTCCGACAAATTGTCAAACTTATATATATATATTAGCAGTGGTGTAAAAAGCGATAAGCTATTAAATGCGTTTGAATTTTGAAAGAAGGTTGAGTAGCGAAACGTATTATTATCTTACTCTCCAAAACAATTCACCCTAGTTATTGTGATAACTTCCGTACGTAGGTCCTTTCATTGGTTTGTAGATCCTTAAGCGCTTCCTTCCGTCCGTTCATAATACTTTCGACTTTAATGTAATTATGAGGTATACAACTAAACTGTGTAGTATGCATACGCACGGAGTCGGCAAATGTGGTAATTATGTGTTATGTTCTGGGCGAAGAGGTGGATCATCTTCTTGTCAGAAGAAAAAAACAATGAGAAATTCTCGAATTAAAATATCCCCCTCCATCCAAAAATAAAATAAAAAAATAAGCAAATAAATGTAATTGTAAATGTGAAGAAAATGAACCACACACACACACACACACACACACACACACACTTGATAGTGGCTTTAAGAAATCACCACCAGATTTTAATCGAGTGAAAGAGGGATTATGTCCTATACAATGTTGTCATGAAAGGATGTTGATGATAGAGTAGAGTTTACCTTAAATATCGATCCTGTTCGTAAATACACGAAGAAAGCCTGGATATTGGCAAGGTCACGCCTTCTAATTTAATCATTGATGCCCACTTATATTAAATCTATATTAATTTAGTTTGATTTTATGAATTAACTTAAGATATCAAGAAAATTGTCTAAATATTGTATGAATATAAATGATATTATTTGGTTGTAAAATCACAATACCGAAACAGTCTATAGATTAAACAAACAAATGAATCCCTAATGTAAGTTTTGTGCCAAAGTATAACAAATTATGGTGGTATATTAACATTAAATACAATTTGTGTTGCTCAACACAAAACTGTCAATATTGCGCACACGTGTACAGTTGGAATCTATTGGGTTATTGGTGTGCATCTTCTCAACCTCATAATCAACACGTGGTTTAAATTTTCAAAAGCCCGATTTAATTTTTTTTTTTTATTTTATTTTTTTTTAATATAATCTATCGTTGCAATGAATTTCAGCCAATATAGAATTTGAATTTGCTTTTAACCTACGCGTGTCTTATTCGTTAAAAACTGGTTTCAACGTATAAATCGATACATTAATTTCTGCATATTAGCTATTGAATGAAGATGCTTGTTAGTCATTCCAAATTCAATAACCCTGTATGTTTTTATTAGATAATTGTAACTCAGTCAATTGTTTTAACAAGGAAATCCAGGTAGCCTTCGATACTGATGTCAAGGGTAATTATGTCACAACAACATATGAAATTATATATGACCTATAAACCAAGTCTAACCGATGTAAATTTCCATGGACAGTGAGTAGTTCTTCTGCTGTTGATAGTTGAGAGGGAAATCATTAAAAAAGCTGTGTTTAAAAGTTGTTGTCTTGACTAGTCTAAAGTAAAGTGATTGGCGAAAACATATGTTACACATTGATCTTAAAATCGAAACTATGGAGATGAGTGCAATCGACGCATATGTATATGATACTGGAAATTTCAGAAAAGAATGCGTTCAAAGGTGTAAAGGAACAATCACAAAAGCAAACATATCTTGTAATTCTGCAGAGAGAGAACGAGAGACAGACCGACAGACAGACAGAGAGAGAGAGAGAGAGAGAGTGAGTGAGTGAGAAAGGGAGAGATTCCTTCATGTTATATCCGCTTTGCGCGTAATACGACATTGGCATTATTATTTAATTTGCATTCGTATTCAGTGTGTATACTTTCTTGTGCTGTTATAAAATTATATTGTGTGCAGTAATCGTAAACTATTTCATATACAGCTGTGGGACTATATGGTAAATCTCGTGTTATTGAACCCAGAAACTGCGTAAAAGTACAAATATTTTCTGAGATATTTCAGTGTTCACTCTCATTAGTGATAGTCAAGAGCGTTGATTATTATTACATTACTGTATTTAATTGCTATAAATCAACCATAAATTGGTTGATATTAACTGACGATGGTATTAGACTCTTTTTCAATGTAAGCCTATTTGAATTTATAATTGCAACAAGAGGTAAACCCGGTCAACGACTGAACTATGTCACCAATTGATCCGGATACTCGTTTTACTGTATACATCAAACGGTACATTACATTCGACGCATTTCAAAAAGCTTATACTTCAGTAAATGTATAGCACAAGTATGAAGATATATAGCATTTACGATACTTTGAGGTATATAATAATCTTTACCTCCAATATTCCTCATCAACGCTACTTTTATGATTCTTGTAACTTATATTCTCAGTACATTCAAATTTGTAGTATTTTTCTTTCATTCTTTTTCTTTTTAAATGAGAATGAATGCATGAAAATATCAGGTATACATTTTGCTATGGAAGTCATTCAAGGCAATGCGTGGATACACAGGTCATTTAATTTATATGAATGCATTGCAGAAAAAAAGGTTTCGATTAAATCATCTATTCAGAGAACCAAAAATGGGTCAGCAAAAAACAGATTTATATTATGGCGTCTCCACTATCAAGTAGTATTGGAGATGGGGATGAAACCTCTGTCTGATAATTTCTCGTCCATAAAAGAAAATCACTTTATCTCTTTTCCGTAAACAGAATGAACCTATACATCACAGTAATATGCGCTCTTTTCAGAAAGCCTTTACAACCTTTACATCCTGCAACTGGTGATAATATGTAAGATATGATACATTTTTGCATATTTCAAACCACATTCTAATCACGCCTCACATTTTCTGGCCCACATCTTGTATGGCATGGAAGGAGTTATATAAAATTGCAGTGGAAGCCTTGGATCATATAGTAGCCAACATTGAAGAGGGGCAAATACACACACACACACACACCCAGCTGATCTGGTAAAAATCACACCATTGCCTCAGTTCTAGCTGCGCTTTGTTGTAATATTTAAATAAGTCATGCACAAAATAAGTGTTGAAAACATTGTACTTGCAGCTGAAAATGTTGACATTGTAAGACAGGTATGAAAACTTACCTTACTACAAGTATGAGCGCACAATGTCTATAATAGTCTATCTATTGTACAATTCATAATCCAATTGTACATGCTTTATTCGTCTGATGAGAAAAAGTAAAAGATAAAATGTTTAGATTATTACGACGTATAAGCGATACGTAATAAACTAATGTTGCCACACCAAAAAAAAGTAAATTTCCAAATATGTCTTCGAATAACTGTTTGTTCTTTCATTAGCGCAGTAAAATGATAAGACAGTTTGAGTCGAGACCTATATAATAATAATAATATTAATATTAATAACAATAATAATAATAATAATAATAATGATAGTAAATAGTAGTAGTAGCAGTAGTCGAGGTAGTAGTATTAGTATTAGTATTATTACTACACAAAATTTAAATAATGGTAGCAAAATTAGGAGGTAAATTTAATTCAACATAATTTGTTGACTGATTATCTTAAACTTCAATTCTGCAGAGAGCTAAATTCCTCCTTCATGTCATTCCGTTCCTTTACATAGTAGGACAAGACAGCGCACAATGTAGTTGTCTTTTAAGTTATATATATTTTATCCCCAATAATGATACCCTCCATTTCTACATGCGCCCATCCATAACATTTTCCGTCCTTCAAGCCTTGTGCGCATATTCACTTTCATCCATATGATAAAAATGGGCAATATTATTTTGATTGTGCAACATTATGACACTTATTGTTACATTGTACCATTGTAGGTTAATAATATATATATCGGAGAATAAGTTTTAAAACTTTCTCATATATTCTATATTTTCCTCTTCTTTTTTTTTGATTTAGAATTATTCTCTTTAAAATGTGTGATGTATTTGGAGTAATTTTTGCTATAGTGTACCTATCATCTGCCCCAACTTTTCCACACCGAATATTTTGAATACTTAACTTCTTCCTCGTCTATAGGCCTCCCTAGTATATCATATATCTTCAGCTTCTTCGCCAAAGGGAAGCTAATCTGAATCAATTGGAATAGCATTGTCTGTGTGTAAATGTCTTCCAAAATTATTATATAACTCGTTATATATGTCACTTTTGTATTACTTCTTTTGTCTAATATAATTGACATTTGTTCCCAACATAGTCGAGTTGTTACCTGCTGTAATTAACTTACATTCTGAATGTATTCCTACATTGTTGCTCTTTCTTTCTTCACAAAAAAATAAATGTAAGCTTCAAAACAAGAAAAAAATTAAAATTTTATTTTTAGTTATTTGTTATGAATTTTTAAATGGCACGGAATGAAGTTCTTAATCTCCACAAGTAGGTACTAAAAACAATGTACTTGCGGCTGAAAACATTGACATTCAAAGACGTGTATGAAGGATTATTTTACTGCAAGTATTAAAGCAAAATAGCAATAAAAGTTTATTGTACAATTTGCAATCCAGTTATCATGTATGCATTATTCGTTTCTTGTGATACACTCATAAAAAGTGTATTTACATATGGGTTATGGTTCGTTTGGGTTTTAGGATATGTGCTTTGTAGGTTATAAGAAAGATGCAAAAGTTGGCACCCCAAATTAAAGTGAATTTTCGAATATGTTCTTCAATTAATTGTTTATTCTTTCATTCCAGCAGTAAGATCATAAGGAAATATAACTATAATAATAATAATAAGAAGAAGAAGAAGAAGAAAAATAAGAAGAAGAATATGAAGCAAAAACTGTGTAGAAAGTTAGGAGATAAATTTGATTCAACATCATATGTTAACTAATTATCTTAAACTTCAGTTCTGCAGAAAGTTAAATTCTTCTTACCTGTCATTACATTGCGTTGCATGGTAGAACCGTTTCTTCCTTGAAAACTTAAACTGCCTTCTACCACACTGGGGAGACGTGTTATTGAAATGTAAATGTTTGGTGGCTATATAGTTGTCTTAATCAGTTCTAAGCAAAAGGAGTACGATACAACTCTCGGATTAAAACATTGGAGAAGAATAAAACAATCATTGTAAATAAGACAAAGCAAAATGGTGTACATTGGGTATCGAGTATAGTATTTGTGTTGAACTGAACTAATGGGATGTAGTTGATTGATCTTCGAAGGCAAAGACACGATCATTTTATTATGCAGTATCAGTTCTGCATAATTTTATTTGGGACCACTCGCCAGTTGATTCTGATCGACGTAGCCGTTCCCGTTAAAAAGTCCCCAAAGTGGATCAGATTATACCATTCAAGGTTCTAGTATCATAATTGTAATTGACCAACTTCGGGTAACTAAAGATTTAATCATCATCATCATCATCATCATCATCATCATCATCATCATCTTTTACTTATTGTCGTTCCTCATCTACTAGACCCGTACATCTTGCCCATGAATACTACACTATCAGAAGCTTGTACTATATCCAAAATTCACTACTTTGCAATACGTTATCGTCAGGGAGAAATACATCCTACATATGCCAAGCGTAACTACTCCCTAACGGAAATTTTGAAAAGTTCAAAATCTTTTTCAACAGCCCATTTCAAATGGCAGCATCAAGAACAGTTTGTTGCGTTATTCCACGTACCTTGCTTTCTCTGGATACCGTACCGAACTTTCTGTGTGACTGCCAGATTAAAAGACAGTTTGCACTGTCCATGTGTCATCTTACGGAATAAACATAGACGTATATTATCTATTTGATAAGTAGAGTCTTTAAGATCCATTACAATGACCACATTTAGAATCGAACCGGGGAGCTAAGAGTGAAATATTAAAAGAGCCAAATCGAGCGTTCTAACCATCATGGTATTCAGGTAAAGTGGTGTGTTGTATCCCATATTAAATTTATATTCTGCATTGATTTGTGCAGATACTCTAGTATACCAGGTTACAGAATAAATTACCATTGTAAGTCATTTGCATATCAACGAGATTTTGTTTCTTATTCCTTGCGACTCTTACAGGCTTAATATATTTATCTTCAACTGTTTATTAAGATTTAAAAATATATTGAATTAATTTTCGAATGTATCAGTGTCATCTACTTTTACCAGACACTTATCAAACCAATGAATGAATTTATCTTGATTGCACTTGGCTGTTTTTGTACGGATCCTTCAAGGGTGATTTTAAAAATGATTGAACAGCAAACACGAATCAGTTTTTACAGTTTCATTAACATTGATACAAGCTACTTTTTTAGTTTGTTTAATGTTTTGAAGCCAGTCTGAAAATTTGCTTTCTGAGCTGCCCCTGAGTACTTTGAACTTGTCAGTGATCACATTCTAGTATTCAATCCTGTCAAACACCCTCTTAGTACTATCTGTTATTTTCTGCTGGAATAGAGCGCAGAGTTAATCGAATAATGTATCATTGTTTTTGTGAAATATCGACCTGATATTAGTTGAATAATTAAATACTTTTCTTCCTTTTGCTTATCCATGTATAAGTTAAAATAAATTGTCTAAGCCTCATTTTGAGACAACTTTGAACGACTAACGAATCATTTTGTTTTTAATTTGCTGATAATAATATTTTTCACGTGAGGTTGAAATTAACTGAACAACATGTATAAATCTTGATCATTACCTCCAGGGAATTTGTATTGCTGAGAACATGAATAAAAGATGATTCTCCTGAAGGCTTATGCAAAAGCCTAAATATGACTCGGTGTGACGTTCAAGAAAAATGTGGACAATGTTCTTGTATGGCCTTCATGTCTTCGTTTTCATTGCTCTGAATAATTTTCCTTGTTGCATTACGGAATTAGGCTCCAATATATTATTATTATTATTATTATTATTATTATTATTATTATTATTATTATTATTAATCTTTATTCTTCTTGTGACATGGGCCAATCGGACCACATTACATACATGAAAAATATGGTACAAACATAAAACATAACATTTTATGATTAACACACCAACTCTCTAATATTTATAGATTTTGCTAGATAACGAGGAAAATTATTTGCGATATTAATAGTATTACTGATTATCTGCAACAGCAGCAGTAGTAGTAGTATATAATGATACAAATAGAAATAATTATAATAAGGCGATTTACAAGGAAGAATTACAAAGAGAAGAACACGTGCATATCGACAGTTCTGGAATAAAATTTAGTATTCTGAACATTTCAAGAGTTGTTTCGGGCATAGTAAAAGCATATATGGAGATTCAAATTTAAGATATGATTAAATATAAATGATATAAGTCTTGGTATTAAGCAAAGTCAATGATCCACAAAAAGCAAAGAAAAATAAATACTACGAGAAAACAATTGCAATTAATTAAATCCAGACGTTGCTCGTGTTAAACCAAAAGTTCCTAAGAGATCGTAACCCATTTAAGATTTACCTATTATGCATGTATCATGTTGGTATGATTAAGTGTATACAATTATGTCCGACTTGTTTTTTTATGATTATGAGTACAACATTCTCACCGACTGATTCACCATTAGTGTTGAGCGTGGAGTCTGTCGGGCTCACTTGGTTCCTTGAACTCCCTGACTTGTCATAACTGTCCTTGTACATGTCGTGGTACAATATAGTTTTCTCTTGAATGGGATCATCTGATTAAAACACACCTGTCCGTGCACAATTGTGGATAAAGGTGCCAAAGCGATGAACGAACATACAGGCGAATTGCAAGAGAAGCAGGATACCAGATACCACCGTGAAGGCAAGCGATATTGGCCCAACGAACGTGCCGCACATTGCGGTCAACAGAAGTAATATAAAAATTGTCTTTCTTTGAGACCCAACTTGCTCAAGTGAAAATACCACACATATGAACATTGCTTTGGCCAGAAAGAAGAACAGGCACACTCTGTTTCTCAGAGTTCTGAGACTTGTATTTATTGTTTGCTTTTCCTCCTCCGTGGGTTTCAATGGCCAGAGATATGTCGGGATTATTAGTTTCCAGAACATTTTTTCTCGTGGTTCTGACTTTTTCTTCTTTGCTGATTTCAGTATTTTGTCGCTCATCCTTATTCTCTTTCCAGATTTTCGGGAAACTAATGAATAATAGCAGCGGTGAGAGCACACGTGATAAAGAAATGCATATCTTAATTACTGTAGAAAAACTCAGTTCTGACCACCAACTGTTATAAATGTTGATAGTAAGTTACATAAATTGATAAGTTATCATTGTTAAGTTGACTCTGTTCTCACAAAAATCATTTAAATTCATCTAATTTTGGAAGGATTGCTTGAGTGAATTACCACCATATCATTTATGGATTGAAAGACAATCTTATATTTGTTAGAAGATTACTAATCGCCTAATTCCCGGCAAATATCAGATGCTACTGATTTCTAATAACTAAATTCGTCAACTTTATCATCAGTCACAACTATTGATTTATCCATGCTAAATGAGGTACTACGGTCATATGCTCTGTGGACGAACAAATATGCAGATATGAATAAAGAACAGGTTATAACTTTACTGATTAAAATGGACAGCATTCAAAAATAATCAGCATACATACGCATTATAAACAAAACAGTGTGATTACCATAACCTCAATTAACAGGCATATTTGTATATGTGCTTTACAATTAGTGCTCCTGGTGTGTTTGCAGAAGAAGTTACAGATTTCGTTTTGATTTTGTGATACATTTCAATATATGATGTGGATTCGTATTGGAATTGTTTTTAATTGTGTAGCATATGCATAATATAACCTTATATTTTCTAAAATAATGTTTCCAAACATTTTATAAAATAAGAGTCTATAATTGACATAAAGGGAAATATTTACACTATATTTTCTTACTTTATCATTACCTTTTAAAGATTTAGTGGCTATTATAAAATAATACTGTCAAAGGGATTGGCGCTCTACCGGCCCTTATAATCGTTTTCTTAACATGCTAACGTTAAAACCCAGAGTCATGTTTGAGAAATTCCTGAATAACAAATCTAGAGCAAAAATATTTCTTTCATGTTTCAGATATTTCCACCAGATAAATGGGGTATTAAATATAACGGTAACCTTTGACCTGTTATTTCATGGATAAATGTTCATTGAACTTATCTGAAATATTATCAAGATATATGCAGACGCTATTTGTTTAAAATCCATGAATTGAATTTGTTTAAACTAATGCATTTATGAGTCATTCTAGTCTAAAGACCCAAGCTATTACCATTTAACTTGCACTCGTTCGATGTATTCTTTAGATACATCCTCAAACCTGATTCGATAAAACCCTATTAATATTTGTTTGTGTTATTACATTCACAAACCATAACAGATAAAAAGCCCGAATCAAGACATTGGACTTTTAAATCAATATTATAGTGCTGCATGTCAAATTGTTTATTGGAATGCAACTAAATATAACGTTTGGCCAAAATCCATTCGTATATGCACGTGTCATTTTGCTGATAAACTTAATGATCTATACAAATATAAGAAGCTGCATTCGACCTAGCCCAGAAGAGTGTCAAACTCATTCGCAAAAGTGCTTATATACAGAAAGATACTAGGTTTGAATCAAATCTATTACTTTTTCTTTCATACCATGCCAGTGTCCACTGACAGTGCCCCGTGTGGGAAAGGAAACTAAAATGTTGGAAATATGGTTAGTAAAAGGAATTATGACCATGCGTTTAAGGCTCTTTCATGTGTACCCTTTATCTTTGACTTTATATACATCTTACATATTATATTCACATCTTTGCATTTTATATTTTATCTTAATATACTTTATATTTACTTGGAAGGGGTTATCTTCCTAATTTTTTTCAGTTTATTATTACTTTGTTCGAAACTATATCTTTAGTTATCATTATATACACAATATTGTGATGAGGTGCCGTCAATGCTGCTATATATATAAATCTTATTTGTTACTGTTGTGGTTGCCATATCCAATGCAGGTTAATTACAACTAACTACATGTATGTGAATATTTCGTCTGTAGCATACGGATATGACCATTCATTCAGTGTGAGTAAGGACTAAAATATTTTCAAGATGGCTACTGTGTCACATATGTTGGACATCAGACTGATTCCATGTTAATTTAGAATTAACTACATTCTGTAATAACCGCTTTAGTCATGGCTTCGTGTCAATACAAGTAACTTGTCAGCTCGATTACTGATAACAAGGTTTTCAAGATGGCCACCATTGCGACCATGTTAGGTATAAGCTATTCTCAGTTTTCATTTCAGACCAACTACATTACACACAACGTGTGTTAGTGAAACAGTACATTACACAAAAGGTGTTTTAGTAAAAAGCCCATATCGATAATATGCCCACGCATTTAGGAGGAGTAATAACAACATCAATGTTAAGATGACCGCTGTGGCGGCCATGTTTCAGGTCAAATCGCCACCATATTCATTGACAACAAGCGCTACAAGAAATGTTTTTATGGAGAAAATGATGTCAATAAGACCATCCCGTTAAAAATAGAATGAATGCAATCTTCATGATGGCGGCAATGATGGTGCGGTTGGCGGTCGGAACTGTATCATTTTCATTGAGATTGAACTACATATTGCAAGAAAGTTTATGTCCATATCGCTATTATGAAAGGAATTATAGATAACAATGTTTTCAAGCTGGCCTATGTTGCAGACAAGTTGGAGGTCAGATTAACACCACTTTTTGTGAAGAAAAACAACATGTAGTAAGAATAGATTTAATAAAAACCCTTTGTGAATACCACACTCATTTCAAAAAGTTCATAGATATCACTATTTTCACAATGACAGTCATGGCGGCAATACTTGATGTTAAATTGGCGCCACACTCTTCTAGGACCAAATATATTTATTGCAAGAAGTATAAATAAATATTCAATCTGGCCTCTGTTGCAGACAGGTTGGAGGTCAGATTAACACCAGTGCTCAGTCAAGAAAAACATGTGGTAAGAATTGATTTAATAAAAATCCTATGTCAATACCACACTCAGATCAAAACGATCACAGACAACACTAATTTCACCATGACATTCATGGCGGCCATACTCGATATCAAATTAACACCAAACTCATCTAGGGCCAACTATATTTATTGCAAGAAGTGTAAGACCAGCCATATAGAATGGAATAGATATTACATGGATTTGAAGATGGCCATACTGTCATGTAGAACGTTTGAGAGGAACTTTTTTCGGTTCATGTTGACATCAGGATATGTTTTGCCAAGCTTCATACGTTTCATCTCAGTAGATCATAAGGAGTATCAATGACATATCAGTGCTAAAGAAGACGAATGTCAGATGACGGACATAGGACCATAGTATAATCTCTTCTGGTATTGACCAGGAGAGGTAAAATTTCCTTACGTTGTGACAATATAATCATATATTTATTCATGATTCTGATAGATAAATATCCATTATACCTTACACAACATCTGCATTACATCTGAGATTTTTATCAATATATTGTTGTCTCATTATTCGCTGGTTTATTTTATTATTCTACATTACCATTTTCGTTACAACCTTTGCCCTGGTAAGACTCGCGTTGTTCCTTTCTTGAGAATTCTTCCGCATTTGGTTCTTGGGTGCGTGCAGCAGCACGAGCATCTACTAATAGCGTAAAATTCATTTCAAGAAATGTCAAATGAGGATTTTAAATTGATTTTATATTTCGTATCGTGTAATATAAAATTAGAATTGCACTGTCCAGTTATACAAGCCATATGTCAAGCAATTCAGAATGATATTTTGATCATTTCATATACATCCTGCTTCGTCCCAGTCTTTATTAGCCCTTAATCCAGTGTGACTACAACGTCCAGTATCCAAGATTTGCCTCCCTTTTACATGACAGTCACCGTGCATGAAAACCTGTGATATAAGGATCAAAACGAAGAAAGCGAAATGCAACCGATTTTAGGAAACACGTCTAATCATGTGGTTAATTCTTGAAAAGCGTGAGAAAAAAAGATTACCTTATTTTCAATAAGCGCTACTGTAACAATCCAAGATTACCTCTTTGTAAGATTTATGTTGCAGCATGGGATGTAATTCGTATTGCTTAGGACATACGCTATATATTCACACAAGAAACATAATACATTTATTTGCATGGGTCAAGTATTATGAGATATTTGCATGGCTCAAGTATTTTGAGAGGAGAATTACATATAGTAGCAGTAGCGAAGATCATCAAGAATAAAATAATTAGAGAGATCCCTTTATCATTAATGTATGCAATCATCAACGATACGTTTTCGTAAGAATGTGAAATATTTAGAAGATGAAGAGCGAAAGCGATTGGCTCAATGTCTGGAGTTTTACGAAAAGATATTTACATGAAAAGACACAGAAACTATAGAGTTAATATACAAACATTGCAAGACATTTTACGTTATCGAATATCATTGTACAAGCGGCGGTCATTTACGAGTTGGTATAATGTTTCGTGTACTAATCAGCGTGCAATGATTTGGCCAAATACTGCATTCAGGAACATTATAATTAAAGACAAAAATCTATTTGACGATGATTCTCAGTTGATGCGGCCTGATCAAAACCTTTCTTTACAGCACACTGCCCAGAGTTTGGAAATTACGATCACAAGCGAAAAGTAATTTACAGAAGATTCGCCAACGCAACAAATGTAGAACCTATTGCTGTAAAAATAGCAAACGACATTAGCACCATTGAGGACAAATCTAACGACGTCAACTCTGTTGAGGAAAAAGATACAGAAATCAATGAAAAAATAGCTATGATTGAAGCGATTGCAGTTTCTGATCCTGGTAAAGTACAAATAATTAAAAAATGTATTGACGGAATTTGCAAATAGACAATGAGTTTTCCCTTGTATATCAGCATGCTGATTGTGATTCAACTAAGACAACTCGCGCGAGCGCGTGGGATACGAGTACCAAGCGGTATGAGAAAAGCTGGCATACTTGATTTATTAGGTCTAGCAAATGAACCATGTCCAGTTGTGCAACAACGTTTCCCGGATAAACCACAGC
This sequence comes from Margaritifera margaritifera, assembly GCA_029931535.1. Taxonomy (NCBI): domain Eukaryota; kingdom Metazoa; phylum Mollusca; class Bivalvia; order Unionida; family Margaritiferidae; genus Margaritifera; species Margaritifera margaritifera. Next base: position 230,850 of record JAQPZY010001008.1, read on the forward strand.
CGGTTGCAACGGCAACGGTAACGTTAACAGTAAATCAATTGAAACAATCCGCGCGAGAACATGGATTAAAAATATCAAGAGGCTCAAGAAAAGCAGATTTACTTACGCTATTAGGTCTCACAGTCGAACTGTAACAGACCTTGTGACAGCTTCATGCAATAGCAGCACGATTAAATATCAATTCCTATCGCGTACGCGCCTAGCAAAGATGCGAGAAAAGTTTTATCAAATATGCGTCTATTAAAATCTTTCGAGTATAAATTATATTAGTTACAAGTGTGTATTGGATTTCATGACTATACACACAATCAATACATTCAGCGTTTGCTGTGAACAAGAGATTATAACATAATTCTCATTTCAACGTGGATCATTGCACAAGTCGGTGCATCCGTGCTTTAAAACTACTTATTATTTTGTGCAAAGGAATAATTAGGAAGTTTAAAAGGTTTTGTGACATTTCAAACAATAGCCCAACAAAATTTACCTCATACTACGCACCTAGAGTCACTGCCCTTGACTTGTACTATTATTGTGGGGGTATGAGTGCATCATAGTTTTAGTCGGTGCATGACGTCTAGACGATATATGTCGTTACATGCGGCACGGGTTCTATTCCCGTTTGGAATGAATTATAACTCTCTAGCGATACTGGCGTCATTCTATATCGATTTCATTCTAAACATCATGTATCCAAACATATATACATATAATGTTGGATCCAGGGATAAGCGCTTTTCTCTCTGTTACTATATTGGTGCCAATATATATATATATGAAGAGAGGGAGAGAAAGAAAGATATATATATATATATATATATATATATATATATATATATATATATATATTAGAGATTCAAAAATGATTTTGTAATCTTTGGTACAAATATATGCATATTATACAATATTTTGATCTTCATGTATTTTAAATTATGCCACTATGATTATTCTTATTGTTCCTATTGTCAGAATAACACGCATCTAGGCAGTGTTTGCCTTGTTTTACATCTATAATTCTTAGGTGACGACAACTAACTAAAGGAAATGCGAAAGATCTGACAGTACTGTTGTACAATTGTAATGTAAAAAGATTCATTCATCAAAATTGCAATAGAACATCATATTATCACACTTCATACTGCTTAGAAGCTAATATGTATGTGCCTTGTACATGGTAGTAATATTAAATGTTTATGAATAAGAAAATGAAGAATTAAAAGGTATTTTATGTATTTGTATACCACTCTCGCCTTTATGATCCATATTATTCCCACTAGTTTGCTTTATTTAGTCAACTTCGTAATGACGAGTGTAACGTACACGCGGGCGAAATAAAGTACGTTTTGTTCTATGTACATCTTTTTCTTCTTTTATTTTGCTAGAAGCTTGACATCCTCGTAATTTTGTGTTGTTACTGTTAATAGTTCTGAATCGTTTGCATTAAGTTTCAAAATAACAAAAGATCTGTATATGTATGATATCCGTCCCAATTTCCGTCTTATCTTGTGTTTACATTTATAAGTATGCCTGTTTTTTTCACATGTACTCAAATCACCATTTTGAAGTTTTATTTTATATTTTTATTCTCATCTTTTACTGAAGCTATGCATCCCAATCGAATGATCTGACTTTTCAAATATATTGAACGACAATGACTTAGTCACAAGAAGTGATCTCCACAAGCAATTAAATCTACTAAAATCTTTCGAGTATAGTTCATATAAGGTACAAAAGGTGTGTACTGGATTTCATGACTATACACACAATCAATACATTCAGCGTTTGCTGTGAACAAGAGATTATAACATAATTCTCATTTCAACCAGTATCATTGCACACGTCGGTGCATCCGTGCTTAAAATCTGCTTAGTATTTTGTGTACAATAAGAACTAGGAAGTCGGTGCATGAGGTATAGGCGATATATGTCGTAACTCGCGGCACGGGTTCGATTCCTGTTGGAACGAGTTATAACTATCTAACCATATTGGTGTGATTCTACATAAATTTCATTCGAATAATCATCTATCAAAACATATAATGTGGGATCATGGGATAAGTGCTTTTCCCTCTGTTAGTATACATGAGTCAATATATATATATATAATATATATATATATATATATATATATATATATATAGAGAGAGAGAGAGAGAGAGAGAAAGGCAAATAGATTGATATATAGCTATATATTTGAAATTCAAAAATGATTTTGTAATCTTTGGTACAAATATATGCATATCATACAATATTTTGATATTTTTTGTTCTAAATTATGCCACTATAATTTATTCTTTTTGTTCTTATTGATGTCGATTTACAGTTGTAATTTCTTCTTCGTCGTCATCGGCAATGATAATTATAGTAGATATGGTTTTCGTAATGGTGCGGCTTCATTAAAGAAGGAGGAAGACTTTTGCAAAAATCTGCATATAAGCGAGTTTTTAAAATGGACTAAAAGAATTTACTTCTGAAATACGGTTCCTTTCTTCTTTTTATGGAAGGACTTTATCTTACTGGCTCTTCAGAACCTCACCAATTCCATTGTTTAAAATACAATGGTTATAAATACTACGGATATATTTGGATATTGAATTCAAGTCCGTTGAAATTTCAAATTATACTGTAGAAACCCTTTTATCACATGTTTTTCTATATCACCGTCATAAAATCACTTCAAGATTCCAGCACATGATAATTATTACGTCCGAAGAAAGATATTATTCGTAAGAAATGATTCTGAGAGCTGTTTTCAAAGAATGAGAAAGTGTTGTGTTTATATAATCTTTGAACACCTTGAATACTTTATTAACCAAATAACTCGCATCTAGGCAGTGTTTGCGCTGTTGTACCACTATAATCCTTAGCTAATGCTGAAAATGCGAAAAGCCTGACAGTAATTTTGTACAATAGTTGTATGAAACGATGCAACCATCACAATTGCAATAGAACATCATATTATCGCGCTTTATACTGGGTAGAGCTAATATTCATGCGCCTTGTACATGGTAGTAATATTATATGTTTATGTATAAGAATATGAAGAATTAAATGATATTATACGTATTTTTATAGCACTCTCGCCTTTATGATCCATATTATTCCATCTACTTTACTTAATTGAGTCAGCTTCGTAATGACAAGTGTAATGTACACGCGGGCGAAATAAAGTACATGTTGTTCGATGTATATCTTTTTCTTCTTTACTTTTTACTTTTTGTTAATTGAATGTGACTTAAAATTCACATTATATACTCAATTCTGCGCTATTTTGTAATATTCAAATAAATCATGTTAAAGTAGGTGCTGAAAAAGTTGACATTCAAAGACGTGTATGAAGGATTATTTTACTGCAAGTATGTCCATTCTGTTAATTTGGCATCAGTTGTAACTGACAAGCCTTGTTTGGATCAAAAGGTTGATCCTATTGAGTTTGAAATTCCTGATTTGTATTCTGCTTGTAGAGTTACCAGAGCTATGGTAAGAAGAGCTCTTGAGAATGATGTTGATCAGGAAATTATTTCTTTAGCTGAGACGTGTATTGGTCAGTCTTTAAATGAGGTCACTTTCTATCCTAATATTGGGCAATCAGAAGGTATTGATTCCAGGGATCCTCTTTTACAACTCATTCTCTCTATTCCAATCAGGGTGACAAACGACAATCTCTTATTGTCTTACAGGAACAAGATCCCGAGATTTCCTGTTTGTTTCATAGGGCTATTAGTGAAACTGAAGCCACACAAGTTCCAGTGTGTTACTTGGTTAAAAATGGGGTCCTTATGAGATAAGGCAGATTACATAAGGTACCCGCCAGTGATGAGTGGTCAGTGAGCTATCAAATTGTCGTTCCTAAGTCATATCGAACGGAAATTCTTAGTCTAGCATATGAAAACCCTTAGCTGGTCATTTAGGAGTCAATAAGACTGATCACAAGATCTTGAATCATTTTTATTGGCTGAAACTTAAAAGTGATGTTTCTAAATACTGTTGATCTTGTCACACTTGTCAAATGGTAGGAAAACGAAATCGGAAGATACATAAGGTTCATCTGGAACATATTCCTGCATTTGGCGAACCATTTAGTACAATAATGGCAGACTGTGTAGGTCCCTCACCTAAGATCAAGTCAGGCAGTCAATACTTGTTGACCATAATGTGTGCGTTGACAAGATTTCCAGAGGCAAGTCCTCTGCGAAATATTAAAACTAAAACCATTGTGAAAGCTTTGGTAAAATTGTTTATACATGTTGGCCTTCCCAAATCTGTCCAGTCTGATCAAGCGTCAAATTTTATGTCTGGAATTTTCCAACAAGTTATGCATGAACTAGGCATCCAACTGTTTAAATATTCCGCCCATTACCCTGAAAGTCAAGGGGCTTTGGAAAGATTTCATTAAACTTTGAAGAATATGATTCGGTCATATTGTTTTGATGCACGAAGGATTGGGATGAGGGTGTTCATTTGTTTTTGTGTGCTGTTAGGAAATCAACTCAAGAGTCATTGGGTTTTAGTCCCATTGAACTGGTTTTTGGTCATACTGTCCGTGGACCATTGAAATATTGATAGAAAAACATCTTTCAAATGAAGATTCAAAGATTAATCTACTTGACTACGTCTCTGATTTCAAATACAAGTTGTCAAAGATCTGTGAAGTAGCAAGAACTAATCGCCACGCTACCCAGTCAAACATTATATTAAAGTATGACAGAAATACACAGGAAAGGAGCTTTAAACATGGTGAGAAAGTTCTGGCTCTGTTGTCCATACCTCAAAATCCTCTTCGGATTAATATTTTACGGTCCTTATACAGTTGAAAAGAAAGTAAATGACTTAAATTATATCATTAACACTCATGCGAGGTGGAAACAGAAACAACTTTGTCACATACATATGTTAAAGGAGTATTTTGACAGAGATAGCCCAGTAATTATTCAGTTAAGTTAGTTGTACCTGTCCCACACAGTGAGGATGTCAACGATGAAATACAATCTGACTGTAGTAATTCTGGTTTAAGCAACCTTCGGAATTCCGAAATATTGAACAATCTGGACCAAAAACTTTCACATCTACAACAACAGGAAAGAAATGAACAAAATCAGCTATTACATGATTATGAGCACCTGTTTCCTGATGTTTCTACACTAACAAATACAAACTATCATGATGTTCACATTGTAGATTCTACACCTGTGAAACAGCATCCTGACAGTATAAATCCTCTCAAACAGGAATATTTGAAGAAACAAATTCTGTATTTACTGGAGAATGATTGTATAGAACAAAGTAAAAGTAACCGGAGTTCACCATGTATTCTTGTGTTTAACCCAGATAATACATTCCGCGTGTGTACGAACTATAGAAAAGTCAGCAGTGTCACCAAAACGGATTAATTTCCAGTACCAAGAATGGACGATTGCATTGATGCAAAAAAGGAAATGCGAAATATGTCACCAAGTTTGACCTTTTAAAATGATTCTGGCAAATACCACTCATGGAAAGGGCAAAGGAAATTTCAGCATTTGTGACTCCAGATGGGCTTTATCAATATAAAGTCATGTCGTTTCGAATGAAAAATTCTCAAGCAACGTTTCAACGTCTGATGAACACGATAACATCTGGTCTAGATAATTGTGACGCGTACATCGATGACGTCATTATCTACAACTACACCTGGGAAGATCACTTGGAAACCATTCAGAAATTCTTCTATCGACTCAGCGATGCAAATCTGAGGATTAATTTAAGCAAAAGTGAGTTTTGCCATGCTTACATTTTTAGGACTTATTGTGGGACAAGGTTTAAGTTAAACCTATAGAAGCTAAGGTCAAAGCTATCTCTGAATTCTCTGTGCCAATTTGTAAAAAGCAACTGATGCGATTTTTTGGGTATGGCTGGATATAATCGAAAGTTTTGTTCAATTTTTTTCCATAATTGCCGAAACTTTGACAAATTTGTTGAGTAAGAAATCCAAGTTTCATTGGGCTGAACAGTGTCAGTAATCCTTTGATAAATTCAAGGCCACGTTTAAGAATGCACCAGTTCTTTCAGAGCCAAATTTAAGCCAATCAATTAAATTGTATGTTGATGCAAGTGATGTAGGGGTTGGTGGAGTATTGATTCAGAAAGACAATGCGATCGCAGATGCACTTGCACGTGCATATATTATATTGCTTTATTTTGTGGTATTAAGCTGAGTGTTATTTATAAGTCATTTTCCTATGTAATTTGGATTATTATAGTCTTAGATGCATATTCAAAAGAAAGCTTTATTGCATAAATGTTTTTTTTCATTAGAGGGGAGGTGTTATGTATATTGAATTTATAATATGTGTCCATGAGGTAAGTTGTACTTTAGTCATTTTGTAAGCAACCTCTTTTCTGCATTTGAGTTCAAGGTCAGACTTTTTACATAGCATTTAGTACTTAGAGTGGAATTTTCCATATCTTATGTGAGAAAAGTCACATACGGACCGGAAGTTTCCATTAGAGTTACTCATATTCTATAATATTATGTCATGTAACTTATGTTGGCTGCGAATATTTCATTCTTGTTCTAATGGTCAGTCTATGAAAAATCATTTTAATAATCAGATGTTTATAGTTGTGTTGTTAAAATTCAGAGCAAATTCAGAGAGAGGAATTATTTATCTGAGATATTCATTGGAATTACCAAAAGTGCTCATTCCCATATTGGATTAATACTTGACTTTAGGATTTTTGTGAATTTATTCAAAGATATTATGGATTGCATCATTCAGGCATATCAGAACATTCAAGACTACTAACACATCAGGACATTCAAGGATACTGGAATTCATTCAGAATATTCTAGATTTAGGACTTGTGATTAGGACACTTAGGATTATTGAATTATTTGGATTTTAATGCACGTTACTGTGAGTGTCTTTTAAATTTTCTCTTTAATTTTCTAGAAATAAATTGATTGTTGATTTTACTTACATTGTTGTTTTCACTTTCTTTCTATTACATTATTTTGATACCTGGAGTCGTAACAATATATATATATATATATATATATATATATATATATATATATATATATATATATATATATATATATATATAAACACATTTGCACTGATGCCAGAATCCAGCTGATGGCAGGAATTGTTAAATATATATGTAATTCCATTATCATTAACGTTTACGTTCGTCGGGATTATTTCACTAGAGATTATTTACATAGTTTTCTAAATTACAAACCAGTAAATTAATAAGTGCAGCTAACTAACCGTTGAACATTCGATGTTAACTCATCCCTATTCCCTTGAAATATAAAAATGATAATCAAATTTGTTTTGAGTCCACAAATTATAAACCGTAAACATAAACTAAGAGTCTTTTCAAGTTGGATACAGGAGAAACTAATAACACGGAGACTATCAGGTACATTTGATCAAATAAAACATAATATTCTTGTTTCTATTTAAATCTTTCAGGACGTTTGCTCCATAGCATCAGCAAAGACTTTTTAAATCTATATCAATATCGCCTTGGAAACCTTACAGTAGAATCGTGTACAAAAGCCGAGAATAAATAAGGTGAAATGCTGGCATAAATGGAAACAGCAAGGCAGTCGTCTGAGGGAAAACATTTTTAATTAAATAAAAACACACAAAGTAGCAACGTATCTCTGTCTTTACAAAGACTGTCGTTTCATGTTATCTGTATAGATCCCTGTCCAAAGATAATATATTTTATCAACACATTTTACACACTTCAATCAAAACATGAATTAAAATGTAGTACTATTTGACCTTGCTGCAATACGTCATTGCATGCATTCTTGCAATATACACCTTTTACATTTACGAATAACATACTTAATTTATTTTTCAAGCAAAGCATACAAAATGTATGTATGCTGACAATGTTACACACATTTGCTGTCCTTAGTGAGTAATGTATATATATATATATATATATATATATATATATATATATATATATATATATATATATATATATACTTTCTTGGAATTGCACACAAATGTTGTTCTATGAAATCTTATCCTAATGAGTACACAACCTTGGCAGATAACGTAAACGATCACGAAACACATTCAGCAAAAATTGTACCCGTGTTTGTCATCAATATAACTTGAAAGATTTTTGAAGAAATATGTCAGAAGATGCATCTATTTCAGGTAGTGTTTTTGGTTGTTTTGAAGAGAAAACACGGTGAATACAACCTATATTGTTCAGTGTGATCCGTTGTAAGACCATTTACATACATTTTCCACTGGCCCTTCGGGAATGCTTACGAAATTTTGTTCATAGTTTGTGACACGGTAAGCAGACATATATACATTTTACATTCGTGTCCAGTTAGGGCAAATTAAGCACCAAACGAATTTGAAAGATGAAAACGAACATAATTTTCTACCCAAAATAGGTTTGACTATTCCTCGGACCCACACTGTTGAGGCATTCATCTATAGGACCACGGTTGTGGTCATTTACTACTGAGTCTGCACTGTGTTGTGAGACCAACATTGAAAATCAAGGAAACAAACAGTAAGAAATGCAACATTATATCATTATACAAAATATGCTCAAATGTATACTTATATTTTCTCTTTGTTCTATAAAATCAAAAAAATGGTCATCACATCAAGAAGGAAATCCACGTGGGGACAATCGGAGGTGTTGACTATTCGCTGTAATTGTGCTGTATGGAGTTTGAACTAAACGTTTGGAGAACGAGAAAGAGATTGCAATTCACCTGTATCAAAATGTAGCTTTCAGAAATGTGTTCTTCTGAATTAATGTTTTTTTTTTTCTTCTCATTACACTTTACAATCATGTGTTATCACAACAGGGATCCATCAATGATGTAATTTCATTTTTAAGTTTAGCATGAATGTTAAAATGTCTAATGTGTCTATTATTAATAAGATATTAGTCCATTCTCGAAATGAAAACTCAACAGCAACCATGATGGCAAATTTAAAATAATACCATTTGCCAGCACTATACCGACATCGAAGTGATTCACATGTCTGGCAAATGCATAGATTAGATCAAATGATTAGATCATGTCTTGTCCGGCAAATGCTTCTGGTTTAATGCCAGAAGAAACTTTAATCTCTTTCCAAGTACAAAACAAAGCCTGATTCGTATACAAAATAAATTAGGGCAACGAATGTCTCCACTTCCTGTACGTAGAAATAGAGGTCAATTGACCAGTTTAAAGTGGAGTAGTTTGTCATGTCGGCTTGTACACAAAATCATTTCGTTGCTAACAATATGCATTAATTGTATGAGTTATTTCTGAAATCCAGTACTTTATTCACCCGAATTATTAATTATAAAAGTAACCTATTGATACGCTGATTTTCGAATAATGTTAATGCTGAATAATACACGAGTTTGTTTAACATCTAAGGTCACTGATGGTAGCATGATAGATTTATAACACGAAATAAGTTTCGAGCCTAAAACTTTGTTAGGTTCTTTTATTTGGATATGAGAGTCTATGATTTTTAGGAATTTAAATCTTCCTTTCAATAATAAACAAGAGCACAGTGTAATCAACGGCAAGCATAAACACATAGAAACTCGATACAAAATATGTTTCTTAGGGTATTAATATACTTTCTTTAATTGAATTCCATACAGGCTATGGTACTTTTCCTGGAGGATCACGCAAAAGTCTATATATGGCTCGGTGTGAATTTGTAGACAAACGTGGAAACTCTTTCTTTATGGCCTTCATATCGTCCTTTTCATTTTTAGTTTTCTCTTTCAGCTTCGTGTAGTTTTTCAACGCTTCCATACTTTGTGTAAACCTTGTGATCTGAATAAGTTTTCTTGTTAGAGCACGGAGTTTGTCTGTAAAATATTATTATTATTATTATTATTATTATTGTTATTAGTAGTAGTAGTAGTATATTTATTATTATTAGTACTTACTTACTTACTTGTTTTCTTATTATCAAAGCCAAACGTCTTTGTATTTAGCAAAGTCTATGATCCAGAATATACAATTCCAACTAATCAAATCCATACGTTACTTTTTAATGTCACAGATAAAGAACATAAGTTGAAGCCGTTTAAAATTTGTTTATTATGTATGTATGTATGTATGTATGTATGTATGTATGTATGTATGTATGTATGTATGTATGTATGTATGTATGTATGTATGTATGTATGTATGTATGTATGTATGTATGTATGTCTGTATGTATGTATGTATGTATGTATGTAGGATGTATGTAGGATGTATGTAGGATGTATGTATGTATGTATATATGTATGATGTATGTATGTATGTATGTATGTATGTATGTATGTATGTATGTATGTATGTATGTATGTATGTATGTATGTATGTATGTATGTATGTATGTATGTATGTATGTATGTAAAGATGTATGTATGTATGTAGGATGTATGTAGGATGTATGTAGGATGTATGTATGTATGTATATATGTATGATGTATGTATGTATGTATGTATGTATGTATGTATGTATGTATGTATGTATGTATGTATGTATGTATGTATGTATGTATGTATGTATGTATGTATGTATGTAAAGATGTATGTATGTATGTAGGATGTATGTAGGATGTATGTAGGATGTATGTATGTATGTATATATGTATGATGTATGTATGTATGTATGTATGTATGTATGTATGTATGTATGTATGTATGTATGTATGTATGTATGTATGTATGTATGTATGTATGTATGTATGTATGATGTATATATATATATGTATCATGTATGTATGATGTATGTATGCATGTATGCATGATGTATTATGCATGTATGTATGCATGTATGTATAATGTATGTATGATGTATGTATGTATCTATATATGATGTATGTATGTATGATTTATGTATGATGTATGTATGTTTGATGCATGTATGCATGTATGTATGTATGATGTATGCATGCATGTATGTATGTATGTATGTATGTATGTCTGTATGTATGTAGGATGTATGTAGGATGTATGTAGGATGTATGTATGTATGTATATATGTATGATGTATGTATGTATGTATGTATGTATGTATGTATGTATGTATGTATGTATGTATGTATGTATGTATGTATGTATGTATGTAAAGATGTATGTATGTATGTAGGATGTATGTAGGATGTATGTAGGATGTATGTATGTATGTATATATGTATGATGTATGTATGTATGTATGTATGTATGTATGTATGTATGTATGTATGTATGTATGTATGTATGTAAAGATGTATGTATGTATGTAGGATGTATGTAGGATGTATGTATGTATGTATATATGTATGATGTATGTATGTATGTATGTATGTATGTATGTATGTATGTATGTATGTATGTATGTATGTATGTATGTATGTATGATGTATATATATATGTATCATGTATGTATGATGTATGTATGCATGTATGCATGATGTATTATGCATGTATGTATGCATGTATGTATAATGTATGTATGATGTATGTATGTATCTATATATGATGTATGTATGTATGATTTATGTATGATGTATGTATGTTTGATGCATGTATGCATGTATGTATGTATGATGTATGCATGCATGTATGTATGTATGTATGTATGTATGTCTGTATGTATGTATGTATGTATGTATGTATGTATGTAGGATGTATGTAGGATGTATGTAGGATGTATGTATGTATGTATATATGTATGATGTATGTATGTATGTATGTATGTATGTATGTATGTATGTATGTATGTATGTATGTATGTATGTATGTATGTATGTATGTATGTATGTATGTATGTATGTATGTATGTATGTATGTATGTATGATGCATGTATGTATGTATGTATGTATGTATGCATGTATGCATGTATGTATGTATGTATGTATGTATGTATGTATGTATGTATGATTAAGAGTAAACCGTTCTTTCCGACAGATTCACCATTTGTGTTGAGCGTCGTACCTATCGGGCTCACTTGGTTCCCTGAACTCTCTGGCTTATCATCATGACTCTCCATGCACAACTCCTGGTACAATGTATTCTTCTGTTGTATTGGATCATCTGATTCAAACACACTTGTCCGTGCACAAATGTGGATAAGAGTGCCAAAGCGATGAACGAGCATGCAGACGAATTGCAAGAGAAGTAGGATACCAAATACCACCGTGAAGGCAAGAGATATAGGTCCTACCTCCATGCTGCATTTTGGGGTCAACGGAAGTATGATAATAAGAGTCTTCGTTTCAGACGAAACTTGCTGAAGTGCAAATACCACGAGGATGAACATTGCATTAATCATGAAGAAGAACATGCACACTTTGTTTCTCAGAGCTGTGAGACTTGAATTTATTGTCTCATTTTCCTCCTCCGTGAGATTCAATGGCCGGAGATATTTTCTAATCATTCGTTTCCAGAATTTTTTTCTCGATACTTCAACTTTGTCTCCTTTGCTGCATTTAGCATGTTGTTTCTCATCCATTCTCCCTTTCTAGATTTGCGTGACCCTAAAGGAGAATAGCTGCAGTGAGTGCATACGTAATAAGGAAATATGTGCCTTAATGACTGCGATAACTCTGTCCTGATGTGTTGTTTACATCAACTGTTTGGATTATTGATAGCAAGTGACATAAGTAGATGAAGTCAAAGTTGGTAAATTCCTTCTGCTCTCACAAAATTTATTTAAATTCATCTAATTTTGGAAGGATCATTTGAAAGAATCACCCTTATATCATATATGGATTGAAAAACAACATTATTAATCGCAAACATTCCAAGAAATAGATGTTACTGATTTCAAGTAACTAAATCTGTAAATTTGTTCAGCAATTGCAACTATTGATTTATCATAGCTAAAGGAGGTAATATCGTCTAATGCTCTGTGGACCAACAAATATGCAGATATAAATAAAGAACACACGTTTTAACTTTACTGATTACAATAGTTATCATTCAACAAATTATCAGCATACATACAATCAAAACAGTGTGATTATTAGCATAACCGCAATTCCCTGGCATATTTTGACATTTTTGTACGTGCTTTACAATTCGTGCTCATGGTGTGCTTGTGGAAGAAGTTGTACATTTTGTTTCGTTTTGTGATGAATTGCAATATACGATGTGGAGTCGTATCGGAATTGATATTAATGTTGCAACTTGTATCTAAAAATCAAACTGTATGCGATGTACATAATATAATATTATATTTTCTAAATAACTATTTCAAAACATTTTACAAAATATAAGTCTATTATTTGCAAAAAGAAAAATATTTACACTTTATTTTCATACTTTATCTGGACTGAATACTCCATATTGTAGGTGCAAATAATCGAACTGTACAGGTGTGATTCTTCCTACCGTGTTAGTTTTTAGTTAGGGACAAGGAGATATTGAACAGATATTCAATAAGTGCAAAATAGCTGACGTACATCCATCGCATAAAACTGTTCCCCTTTAGAGTCAATGAAACGGGCAATGTCACAGCCTTGTCAAGGTTCAGAAGGTATTGAACTCAAGAGTCTCAAAGGAACTGACGTTCTACTGGCCCAATAGAGTGTTTAAATGCTGAAGTGGAAACCATGAGATATTCTTGAGAATATCCAGTACAGCAAGTCTCGTACTAAAATCTTTTTTGTTTTTTCATGTTTCAGTAAATATTTTCACCAGTTAAATGGACTATACAATAACGTTTGACCTTGAATTTTATGTTATGGAGAGAAGATAATTGAACTTATCTCAAATACTTTCAAGTTATACGCACACGCTGTTTGTTTTAAATCCATACTCATTATTTGTTTCAACTATTGTATTCATAAGTAACTCAACACAGAAGCTATTACCATTCAACATGCACTCATTCGATGTACTCGTTAGATATATCCCCAAATCGAACTGTATAACAAGCTATGAATACTTGTTTGTGTTATCATATTCACAAGCCATTACAAATAAAAGGCCGAATCGCGACCTTTGCCCTTTGAATCAATATCATAGTGCTGAATGTCGACGCGTTTATTGCAATGCAGCTAAATACAAAATCTGATCAAAATCCATTCTTTTATGCACGTGTCAGTGTGTTCATAAGCTCACTGACCTATGCATATATAAGAAGTTACATTCGACCTTGCCCAGAAGATTGTCCAACTCATTCGCAATGGTGCTTATAAAAACAAATATACTAAGTTTGAATCAAATCTATTAATAATTCTTGCATACCATGCAAGTGTCCACTGATGGTGGAACACATTATTGTCTCGTGTGTCGACTTCCACTCTGTGTAATAAAAGTATGTTGATGTAAACTTCATGAAAAAATTAAACTCTTGAACTTTTTGAGGGAATGCAAATGAAAGAACATATCAAAGTTTTTTATGTATTACCTTTATATACATTTTACAGACTTTTAACATCTTTACGTTTATTTTTGTCTGAATGTACTACATGCTTACATTTGAGAGATTTTGTATGCATCTAATCAGATGCAATGCATGAAATACCTTGCATTAAGGCAGATTCCAGTTTGAAGGTATTTAGCTTGATTCACATTGTATACGATACCCGAATGTTCTTGTGAACTTTCTTCACACGGCCGAGAGTTTTGTGGCGTCCTTCCATATATCGTTGTCTCGTTATTCACTGGTGCAATTTGTTGCTCTGCATTACCATGTTGGTTACAGTTCTTGCCCTCGTGTAGGTTAGACGCAAGTTGTTCCAGTCTTGAGAATGCTTCCGCCGTTGTCTCTTGCGTGCAGCACGAACATCTACAAATAGCGTAAAATGCATTTCAAGAAATGTTAAAACAGGATTTTAAACTAAGTTTATATTTCGTACATAGTAAGATAAAATTAGAAGTGCACGGCCCAGTTACACAATGTATATGTCATGCAAAATCAGAATGGTATTTGTATCATTTTATATACATCCTGCATCGTCCCAATGTTTTCTTAGCCCTTACTCAAGTATGTCTAGAACGTCCAGTGTCCAAGACTTACCCCCTTTACACGACAATCACTGTACATGAAAACATCTGATCTAAGCTTATGTCAGACAACTCTTTCTAAACCAAGTAAGCCAAATGCTACGGTTTGTAGGTACGCACATTTGATCAAGTGGTTAGTTTCTAGACAAGCACAATAAAGTCGATTTTTTTACTTTGACTAAGAGCCACTGTAAACACCCAAGATTACCTCTTTGTAAGATTTAGGCTGCAGTATGGGATGTAATTCTTTTAACTAGGACATACGCTACATATTCACTTAGGAAACGAAATACTTCTTTTAACAGGTGTCACGATTATTAAAGGAGTAATACATACCGTTGTGGAATATTTTATCAATTTCACATTACGTGAGGCTACCAAATGAAGTAAATGCATAAATATCTTCAAATTGAGAGACAACTGTACTGCTGCAGGAGTTTTCAAGGTGAAATACGTTTGTCTATGAATACTTATTATGAAAGCAAACATATAGTTTAGGTCACTCAACTCACTATTTTACAAGCAATGAAACCAGAATGTTCTTGGTAGAAGAGGAAATGCGGTAAATAAAATACAGAACTTCTTTGAATGGCTAAAATTAATTACCGGAGTTTAACTTTTAGGAAGAATGCTTCATATGGGTAAATTGTACACAATTGTAAGCCTCAACATAAAACCATTTTTACTTTATTGATGTTGAGCACTGCCACTCCTGGATGTAAACAGAGAGGCATTACCTGGCTGAATTTCGATTGTGGGTACACATAAGGGACATTTGTTTTAAAAAATACCCCGCGCAGCATATAATTTTCATCATTTTATCGTTTACTCTTGCATAGATCATATATGGAATGGAAAGGTATTATTTTCGCTCTTACCACGAACGTATGGTAACGTTGCAAAACATGAACATTGCGGTTTATGGGAATTTAATTAGTTGTCTGCGCCCTTATGGGTCACTCACCTCAGGCGTAACCAATTTGAGACGGACCCTGAAAGACTCTGTTCCTTTTCCGTGGAAGCATTTTTGCTTGACTCCCGTGTCCCCCATGAAGTTACATTCAGATTGCACAAACAATAAAGGTACATTACAATCGATGCTACTGGAATTGCGATGAAATACGTAAATCCGTGAAGGATCAAAGAAGTTTCCTGTAACGAAATAACTTTTTTCATATATTTTGCGTATCCCTTGTGGAAATAATCTCGTCATACTATTACATTAGTGGGGTCAATCTTTATGAGACATCGTGCACATATGATTAAAATTTGTACTGCAAGGTAAATTTAAGAGACCAAATCAAAGGAGAGAGTCGATGAATCGTATTTTACTGAAGGGAATGGGTGTACAGTAAAATTTTACACAGACCAAATGACATCGCTTTATCTAGATTGGAGTAATCAAAGCATTGCAAAATGAAGTGTATTGCTTAAAATTAAAACTATAATGAGTCGGTTAAATTTACTTTGTTTTTCGTAAAGCGATCTAATTTATTTTGATGGGGATTGTCCTTACCTGCGGATGCAAAAAAGCAGCAATGATAAAAACTCCGGCAACAAATGCAAGAAATATCGTTATGATCGAGCAATAGTCATGATTCCCAATGTGCAAAGCCAATCCGACGATGACGATCATCATTTGAAGTGAGTAGCCTATGGACAGGATTACGCCAAACTGCATCTTTTCAAAGAAAAAACATCAAATGCGTGTATTTATGGTCCTATAACATCATTATTTCTATAAAAAAATTGGGCACAAATGTAACATAAAAGTGCTTAATGTGTTTTCATATTTCACAGTGCTTATTTCTGTGTAAATATCCCGGCAAATGTCGAAGCCAGATGAAACCTAACCTCACATCCGCATTTTCTTACCAATTTATACTTTACATTTCATTTACTTCCAGGTCCATTTTTAATTTATAAAGTCATATAGCTCGGCATTCTGACTCAGGAAATTGCATCTGTATTATGTATTTTACACAATATATATATATATATATATATATATATATATATATATATATATATATATATATATATATATATATCACCTGTATTTCACAGCTCGTTTTAAAGCATAAAACGATTAAGATAATAATTGGAATGAGGTTGAGCAGGAGGGCCAGCCAGAGTGTCAAACCCGGAAACGCCGTGGTAAGTGCGTGGACCGTCACCAGTAATGTTGTCCCCGGTACCAATATGGCTGATATCATATAGAAAGCCTGGTAGAGCATGTATCCCAAGGATATATTTGGGTTTGTCTTCACCACATGTTTCCAGTCCAATATGAGTTCCAGGATGTTTGCCATTGTCGAAGGATACCATCTGCGCCGTTGGTTGAAAAACTCTTTAAATTTATCAGGTGCCTCTGTAAAGGCGTCTGATGCCGCTACATACTCGATCTTGTAACCTTGTTGGAGAAGTAGAGTGCATAGCCATCTGTCCTCACCTGTAGAAGAGGTTTACACTTTTCTATCAATAAAGACTTTTTATCGTGTACAGTTTTTATGAAACATTTTTGCTTCGAACAATTATAGAAAAACTTATTTACAAAATATGTTCTATTGTCTAAAATATCTGAAAGTTACTCCGGGTGACTAAATATGGTTAATTATTCTTAAGAAAAGTAAAACCAGTCACATCTAAATGCAGTCACTTATTCACCAATATACACTGCGGTTGGTGTAAATTTATTGATACAGTTCGGTATTTTAAGGGGGTTAATAGCAAATAGTAAAAATAGGCATATTCACAGTGTTGATTTTTGTGCGTGAAAACGATTTAATAGAAATATTGAATACAATTAATATATGAAAGCGAAGTTTTGCTAAGTATAACACACTGTAACATTTCTATTATAAGGTCCATTGTTTGATGGTCTGACTTGGAAAATTACATTTGCTTGTGCACGTTTCGGATCACACTTCGTTTAATATGAAATTGTGGTCACATTATATATGCTCTAATCAGTTATATATCTCAGAGATCGTCATTACATAATTATATATTATTTGTGCGATGCAGCATACTTGCTTGGAACGTTGTTCTTTGGTCAAGCGAATAAATTGTATCATTCGTTTATTTACTGGAATATTTTGTTAGCGTGATTTTCAGCCCTACATCGTTTTCTTAAATTTTCAGAAGAAAATAATGGACAGGTTTTGAGTCCATTGTAAATTAGAAATCCCAAGGAAGGATCCGAATAGATGTCACTCTTTAAATATACACATCGGAAAAAATCAATATTTGAGACGCAGAGATAAAGAGAATACCCATTTTTAAATTGTTGACAAAAAAACAAAAGTATACATCTATATCAAGTAAAAGTCGTCTGAAGAGTCCTCTGGACGATCAAAATGCGGCAATTTGATGCACAAGGTCAGGGGGACAAAACAGTGTATGAACATAATAGATGAATATCGCTTAAATGTGAACACATTTTCGAACTAGTGTTATTTGGAATGAGTAGAAATTTTTCCTCTAAGCAAAAATAATTTGCTTTGTAAAGCTTACAAAAACTTAGATGGTCTTGTTTTGGCTGACATTTGATGTCAGGGAGTAACAGGTGATGTGACTTGAACATAAGAAAGGTAAACACTCTGAATGGTCAATCTTTATGAGACATCGTGCACATATGACTGTTTTTGAAGGATATAACATGAAACTAGTAGCACAAGGTAAGTTTTAATTGAATCGTGGAAACCTTGGTCATATTGAATATGGTGCTTCGCTTCTTTTGGAGGTTTGGCGTAGACTTTCATAACATTATGATCTTTTAAAGCAGATCCTCTGAACAAACTAAAGCATCCGGGGCTACACAAGACACAGCCCAGCTTGTCCTCTGCTGCCTTCTGTAGCCAATGGCTTATAGCATACTCAAACTTCTGAAACCATACAATCGGGCCTGGAAAAATATGATTAGTCAAACAAGTCAGTTTTTTATTCGTAGCTTAGCGAAATGTAGTTTTGATGCTTTCAAACCCTTGCATTATTTGTATATACACCACAAAATTTGATCTGATGGAACATGTCCATAAATATAAACTAATGTAATATTTTTGCTCTTTTAAATCAGAAATAATATGGTCAAGAGAAAACTGAATATTATATATTGTTAATATACTACTAGAAATAAACCTGCATATACAGATATATCCAATGCTTGTAATATATGTGCGGATAATGTAAAAATGTAAGAAAATAATCACCCTCAAGTGACGAGATATGATTCATGAAATGCGTCTGTTTTACGAAAGAAAACACTAGCAGCTTTGTTCAAACACACATTTCACTGTCAAAAATAACTTTGTATTTTGAAAGTGATTCTGCCTGTGGGTTGCACTTCTCGTGTAAATCTATGAATATAAAACTGAATTTCCATGAGGCACCACTGCTTGAATCTTCAGTGGACGTTCACATACCTCATTTCAGATGAGGTAGACACTTAAAAAAGTTGATCGTTCATCATCAGATTTGATTCTAATCGAGCACGTCAAGACAAAGTATAATCTCTTTTTGGAAGCATGTTATTACATACTGAATTACCACATTAATTGATTAAATGCTTAATACAGATATTGTAGCCTTGAAGTACTGAGTTATTTTCATAGTGCCAGGACATGCCGGGATTAAGAGTCACCCATTAATGATCAGTATATTTTTCAAAATTCGCCTCCGAAGTTACAAATTATGGTCTTTATCCCCCCTATTGTAAGTGCTTCATCAAATTTGTTAAATATTTTCACTTTAAGGATGATGGCTCAGTCATGTTAATACTGGACATGTGATGAATACGTCAAGGATCGCAGTAAATTTCGGAGTCATAAACACCTTTGGCTATTACAAACATGACGCATGTTTTGAATGCCATATTACAAAACAGAGAAATATTCTCTCGGGTCAATCATTGACTGCAATTTGTATTACCGCATTGAACCAATGTCGTTCAAAAGTGATAAACTGGCATAGCCTTCTCAACGCGTAGATGTGAAAAGTGCGGATTCTTTTGAATTCCAAACATCTCTATCTATCTATATTACCTTTTCCCGTTGGATGGATTCTGCCGCATGCAGCTCCGACTTTTGGATCCTTTCTCATTCTATCCATCAAATATTTAACTGCCTCCGGTTTAAAGTCCACATCACCATCTAAGGCTAGGATATAAGTATTACTGGCCTTGTTTTTGTTCTTGCCACTTTCTACAGTTTGTGCAATGTCACGAACATTCCGTGTAGTAATGTATTCATGAAGGTTTAGTTTATACCCAAGGAGATAATACATGTACATAACCTTAAATAAAAATCAAGTATGAGATAGAAGCAATATTATAATATTATGTGGAACGTGCATTTATGGCTAACTCGCAATTCTCTCCATATATCCGGTTACACAGTGAACAGCTTACATTTTATATTACATATCCACTTGAACAGCATACCTGTTAATTAAAAACGTTCTAATTGTTCTTAATTTTCTTCCAGACTATTAATTGGAGAAAAGCTAAGCCTCATTTTTGAAGTCCGTAATCTATTGCACGTTGCAATTCTTAGAAGATTATTTCCTCAATCTGCAAGTATGCTTAGTCCACGGTGTAAAATGTGGAATGATGTGAAATGTGATTATTATAGTCCACATTTGACAGAATATTCTACTAATGCACATGCTACTGTTGCAAATCTTACTGTTGTATAATGCCATCTTCTAATGACCACAGTAAGAGAGAGAGAGAGAGAGAGAGAGAGAGAGAGAGAGAGAGAGAGAGAGAGAGAGAGAGAAATATATCAACTTTAATCTAATGGAATAATTAAGAGCGATTTCCTTTTAATACATCCAGCATCATTAAGCAAAAATTCAACCATGGTATATGCAGAGCTGCATTATATGGAAATCAATTTGCCCATTTCTGTTTTTCCTTGGATATAATCTCCACATCTCATCATACAAAATGAGTTAAGGAACATATTGTTTTTGCAACAGTTTGTATTCGTATGAAAATTCCAAAGGAACTTTAAATCCGTACCTGACTCCGTCGTTTTCCAGCGTGTATCTGCGATTTGTTCTTCAGGTGTGCAATCACTTTATTTTTAGATGGCAAAATCCAAGTCAACCTTCCACCGTAGACCGTCTTAGTTTTTTGCTTCAAGAAACTTTTAATAATGTAAAAGGCAAGCATTGTAAAGATAGCTTAATACAGATTTGTATAAATATATATTTTACATTTAACAAACGCGTGAAAGGACGTTATAATATATCTTAGCGGAAATACCACAAGAAGATCAATTGATATTAACAGAACTATATGCAAAATACAACAAAATATACGTGACCTAATTTTCGAAGAAAACAATCTAACAAATGTGTCTTTCTCAGTAGGTGCTAGTGATTTATTCCGTACTTTCTTAGTATTGTTGCTCTGGAAATGAAAAAGATTAAAGGAAGATAAGTCACATATAAAATTATCCAAGCGCGGATTTTGTGTAAACACGGAAACATGTGTTTATTCAATAAGACTTATACGCTTCTGACATTATTTTGCATCTATATAGAACACATTTAATATATAAATGTGGAATGTTTCCGAGCAAAGCATTGTGAGGTAAAGAACTCGAGTTCATAGCTTCCTAAATAATCAGTAATAACAGGAATTTCACAAATCCCTAAATAAACGTACTATTTTAATGTGGCATTTTACGTTTTTTGCTTGATCATGTTTTTCATTTCCATTTGTTTAAAAATGTTTCATTGATATATTACTTGAATATTTATACCTATCGTTTTCATCAACACTTTCATACTTTGTCGTTTCCGTCAAAACTTCGATGAGGTTCTTCACATATTCATTCAGCTCTAATGTTTCTCCTCTGTCGGGATGATTCTGTATTCTGAATGCATCGTCAAATATGATATGCACTGAAATTATATGCGCATCATTCCAATTAGTCATTTCGTTGTGCATTCACATATATATCTCAGTCATCAAGAAAAAGTCCATTACTACAATAAAATTGAAATAGTTACATCCATTTATTTTCATTACCTTATTTCGTCGGCATAATATTCGGCCGAAAGCTGTAATTACACGATTTGATAAAGATACGTAAATATTTTAAATATCACAATTCCATCTTGATACGCAATCTCAAATTCATTGCAATGGATTTGAGTGCCTTTTCTATAATTCTCAATGTCATAGAGTAGAGGTTAACTGTAACCAATTGTACATGTTATCCAATCATTAATAAAATAAAGTAATGAGTTTATTGTCCTTATTATACAACAGCAAAACAAATGAAGTATAAATTGAATACTAACCTTGAAAAGTAAAGAAATCATCATAGTCGTCAACAATCTCTCTAAATTTTTCAGTCTTTTGGAGATCAGCGTCCATTCTAAAAAAATGTAAACGGTCACATCGTTAATGTTAAAAATCTTCTTTTTGTTAAACATGTATTGAACGTTAATTGATAATAATGTGATGCACGCTTTCTTCGAGCTAATGTTTATGTCCTTATTTATTTTTACTAAGTGTGAGTCATGCATAAATAAGAATCAAATTATGGACTTGATTTGATGTTTATCGTCATATGCTGAAATATACAAAGACTTGCTGAATGACGATCATTCTAGGTAAAATATTGAAAGAAACATTGTTAGGCAAATTCAGATTCTGAAACATTTCCACTGAGTCTTTGGTTCAGATTCAAATTAATAAAAGTGTGATGATGAAGGATAAAGAGCTAAATTCGCGTAAATTAGGAAAACAAAAATCAAAAGTCTACCTTAAAACCGATTTCATAAACTTTTCCATCTCTGGTTTTGTCTCATGCCACATTGTAGCACAAATGTAGATGCGAGGTGTTTTTTTGGAGACAGCTGTCAGCGTGTCGGTAAAACACTCTTTTGTGATTATCTAAATTGAAATAGTACAATTTTCTATACTTTGGATGAGAAACATCTTGATATAACAATAGACTACCAAAGACTTAGATTAATCGTTCACAGGCATGTTAAGTTCCATAATAAAAACTAGCACATATCCGAAGCCAATGTTCTAATATAATACATAATTTCACATACCGCATTGAGAGGCTTGCATTTCTGTGACTTCAAAAATGTAACTCGTTTTATTGCTGTTTTATTTTATTGTATTATATATGTGAACAGCTGCTTCATGCATAGATAGACTTACTGAAAATAAGAAACAAGAGGACAGAACGGTTGACTCATAAAAATGACATTGATTCAGATCGGAAATAAGCTCCAAATATTAAGTAACAAACATCCATTAAAAAAAATCTATATCTTAAAGTTTTCGTATCCGTTCATAGGCAGTTTTCTAACAGATGTGGATACTGACTGTCACACTCCATATTAGAGGAAACGTTACTAACCTTATCTCGAGATGGAGCCTATTGGTATGGATAAATTACTTACGTCACCCGTTCTATCTACACGTCTTACGTTGAGCTGCAAAGACTGGTCTAGAAATATTCCACTGTAGAGAGACTTAGTGAACAACCTTCAAATAAAAGGAAAGTTACACATTTTTTATGAGTTATGCTGTGAGCTGCAATGAGTGAAAATTAATATGTATTGTAACTATGCTTGCTTTTATGTTCCGAGAGACTTAATTATTCAACAATCTCATTTGTATTATGGTCAAATATATTTAATTTGAGAATGAGTTAATATATGGTACATAACACAATTGTCTACCAATGTCCATGTCTCAAATGGAAGTTGCCACCTATACTCACTACATTTAAGCAAATATTCTTTGTCTGTTGTGTCTCTTTACTTCAAGAAAATTAACTTAACCAAAGTAAAATGATGATTTTGTCAAATACAAAGAGTGTGTTTTTGTGATGATGTTTTATGTTAAATCAATAAGTATTTATATCTTCCGTACGTGATTTATAGAGCATCTCACGTGGATGATCATTGTAAATGAAATGTGTGAAATGATTTAATTAATGTGTATCATTTGCTAGCATTCGCGAACATAGTTTATAATTTTTTTAGGTAATTTGCATATATGCCATATGACATTTTTAAGCAAATATAAGATATAATTAAGTACATAATTTGACATACGATAAACTATTTTATTGGTTTATTAATCGAAACATCACAGTTGGCGTGTGGTACGACGAATTAACAATAAGCAATAATATTTTATAATAAATAAATGAATCTGAACTCTTTGCATCAAGGGGTTCACAAATAAAAATTATCTTCTTTCTGTTTAAAAAAAAAAACATGTTACTTTACTAAGTCCACAACCAAATGAAACGATCGATGAGACCGTCCTCTTGCTTCTGATATCGGCTATAAGTGTTAACAAGCCTCAGAAAAACTGTACAATTTTGCAAAATACGTTGCTCACCTACAACCGATAACAATTATATTTATTGAGAAATATCTCGCATCCAGGACATCGAACTATATAAGTATCAGAAAATATAAAAACATAAAGAAAAATAAGCTTAATATATAACAAAAACAACAGTGTAAGTGATGTAACTATACAAGCTATTATCTGATACTATAAAACGAAACCTACGACACCGGTATCACATTTGGGGATGTGATAGTTTTATAACCAGAGCAATATCGCACCTCTGATCTATACCATGTCTTCGTACTGAGTCATATACACGCTTCTATGTTTCTGTCATCATTTACTACTTTATTACAGTGTTGACATTTCGAACATCCGCACGTTCTGATTGTAGCAGAAATCAGTTGTAAACAACATAATATAGCTTGAGACTAAGCAAAGCTCATGCTAAATGTATTCGGAGTCATGATTATGATCACTAGTAAAAGGAACTTTATCTAGACAGAATTCAAACATAGCAGACGGAATTCACTGATACATATTTTTTAGACTAACGTGCTTCTAGCTATCGGTTTAATAGCAAGTAAATAAAAATACAATTTCTTCATTAGATTGTATTAGATTTTTTACGAGAAAACTGCAACAGCTAGGTAGGTTAGAGGAAATAAGTTATGCTGATACAATGAGCAATTTCATGCCGGTCTGGATAAAATTGCATTACCACTGAGTCCATAATATCAAATGACTTCGTACTTGTAGTTTGAGCTATAAATCTAAATTTATATTTTTAGACATTGATTAAAACAACAATGTAAACAAAAACAAAAATATTATAAAGCCAACATTCTCCAACATTAATAAAATTCCTTGATATGTCACGAAACTAAATAATGGAAATGACCGAAAAGTAAAGACATTAATCCAGAAGGACCAGTGAACACCCTTTTTAAGAGTTCCCTGATTTCTTCTCGCAATAAAAAAAAATATGGGATTCAATTGAAGCATATAATAAAATGAATATTATATTACAATTTGCATATAACCATTACTAACCGCTACATATGCATGCATATATATAGTGTGTGTCCTTCCAGTGTCGTAAACAATACTATTTAAACATAATGTCATTAAAAGTATAATAGAGCTAAAATAAATGTCTGCATCATATGATTGCGTGCATTTTGTACATATGTGAATTTGCGCCTTTTTGAGTATGCAGGAATTTATGGTTTTTAGCTTCAATGGACTTACTCTTCTGATGTCTGAAGTCGCATGTTTCTAGGTTTCCATATGTAGAGAGTAATGATCATCAAGGACGCGTATCCGAAAAGTCCTGGAAATATAAAGCTATATTTCACGTAAAGAGAGAGAGAGAGAGATAATATGAAGAGCTACGTCATACAATAATTAATTACAAGCTATTTTAGTAAATTTATCAATAATATAAATATCTTTCTTGTGATCAACAGAACATTTTTATGCAATTTATTACCGTATAATACAGGGGTATCCTTTTTTATTGTAATGCAATCCAATATTCAATTTAGCTTCTCTGGCGTCATTTTTAGTTGCTATATTGAAGATAATTTTCGATTGTATCATATCAGAGTTTATTGATCGAAAGGATTAATATCCTAACTAATGGTACACAGTGGGGAGTTCAACTGCTAGCGATATCCACGATGGTAAATTTGGCAAAGGTCTAGCTTAAGATAAATATTTCTTTTGGAACTTTCAGATCCAGAAGTGGAATTTAAAATGCCCACCTGATACGATTACCATCCAGTAGAATGAAGTCTTCAAATTTTCAGATGAAAAGTCATCAGTATTCCAATAAGGATATGGTAAATCACAGACAGGACTCCCCAGATTTGGTTTTCTGCTTAAGATCCATACAAGTGCAGCAACGGCAACAGGAGAGGAAAGGGAAAGTGGAACTGCAACGCATGGAACATGTACAAGAATGTTGAAGCCTAGCTTGACGGCTCTGTAACACAGACCACTACAAATAATACCCACTGCAGCTGTAATCATCGGCAAGTTGTAATAGCATGGACCAAACGAATTCTGAGACATAAGAAGCGTGTGTCCAAATATGGAGTTCACTGAAGCATTTATGTTTAGTCCAACTAATGTCTGAATGCACTTTTTCCCTTCCTCACAAGATGCACCAAAAAGAGTCAGTGGAAAGATAAAGGTGATAATTATTTTCCAGCAACTCACAATTACGTTGTACTTTGTCCTCCGATTACTGATTTCCGTGACCAGGTTGTATATCTTACCTCGAACGCGTCGTATGTTTGCCTTTACGCATGAAGTTTCCTCAGACGCTGTTCTTTGTTGATGTTCTTTTTGATTAGGCTTCAGTTCTGGAATATTTTGCCACCAATTGAATGAGACAAAAATAGTCATCACCAGAAACAACAGCGGATGAAGAACGTTCACGTTGGAATTATTCCCCAGAGCATAGTAGCTACAGGCAAATCCTGAAAGCAATGGTGTTTGAAAACAGAATAGTTACGAATTTCATCTCAGTTTGCAAGCACTGAGAAAAGGCAACGATTTTTTGCGAACAACTACTGCAAATTTTACACATTAATGTTTTCTGCACCTTGATCGAAATATAGGTACAAAACTTTCAATCTGAGTTTTTATTGAAGATTGGCAAAAAATATATCACAGCTTCGAAATATAGCACAGCGTCCTAATTAAATCAAATCATGATGCCGTGGATTTCATCATATGTTCGTAAAGTATACGATAATTTTTCTCTCAATATTTCGTTTATAACCACTTTATATTTTTTTATAAATGAAATTATTGCTCTACTCCACACAGCTTTACTAATTGCTAAGAAGGATGTTGTAGGCTACAATGCTGGCTGTTTCCCTATATTTGTGTCAATTTAATTTTAATTTACAAATTGAGAACATTTTTCGAGAAATTCCCTTAGATTGAATTTTCGCCAATTGTTTATCAAAGACATTTTTATATATTTGTTTAAAGCACAAGTTGATTGTTCTCATAAGCGAATGATGTTGTGATAAACATTTTAAGGAATCTCACGTAATCTAGCTGCATGAACACATCAAATATTAGGAGGTTGGTATAATGCTGGATGTTTGTCAAATATTCAAGTTGCTCATGATACGGCTTAAAAGCGCAAGAACACAAATACATGTATGCAACTATTGTGAATAGCTTCATCCACCCCCGCCAGCTTTACATAGCTGACGTCACTTTTAAATGAATATTTAAGACATGTTATACTCACCAATACTTGCCAGCTGCAATACAAAGCCGATAATGTTGATAACCTTTAACAGTAACGTGCTAGGAGAACAAAAGATGCCCATAGCTCCACGAGTGAAGGCAATGTTAAAGCAAAAGAGGATCACTGCGATGGGGTCAATGTTCGGAAGCAGGACAAACGCCATAAAGCATAGTCCTATGGAGTCTAAGGTCTCGAAGAGAAGCATGACCTAAAATAGGTAAGAATGAGCATTATTTTGAGATAATGAGATACTCGGAGCATTATTCTGAGATAATGAGATACTCGTAATGTGCTGCCATGACACATACGATCGCGGCTTCAGAAGTAAAATAGTATCCATTGAACGAAATAAGCACCATACTTTATTTCTTTATCTAATAATTTTGTTTACATTATACATTTTAGGGTAATACAAAGAAAAAAAATATCAAGTAAAATGATTCACAGTACCGTGACAAATGTTTAAAGTTTAATCTTGTATTAAATTAATTGCATCAGACGTTGGGGAGTTCCAAAGATAGAGAATGTATTCTGGTACTAAGAGTTCGTATTTGCCTGAAAGATACAGTGTCGCCAGAAATCTGATTTCCGACATTTAGACACCTGCTCTGAAGCAATAGATGGGTATGATACGTATAACCTAAATATTTTGGGTAAAAATAAATTGATTCACATACAAAAATGATAACCATGCTTATCACAACGTAAGAAAAGTTGTTAATCCAATCAAAGACTATATTCTGTATAATTTAGGAGTTACACTGAAGAGCAATAAGTGCAGAATATATAAATAGGAACATATAGATTACACCAAATATACGAACCATTAAAGCATAACAGTTACTGTAGTTCCTATGACATCACTTGAAAAAATACATCATCAATTTAAATATATGTTTTAAAAGTATTGCATATCTCAAAACCATGTTTCATCGCAATTTGGCAACTCACAGATAAAGGGTCACTCCATTTCAAAGTGTTTAATTGCAATATAGGACTTTGTTAATACAGACCCAGATACATGTGAAGTGAATGTTTCCTTAAACAACATATGTCTTTTTATTTTGAAATTCATACCTATCCCTCACCAGTCATTTATTTTTATGTTCGCATTTACGATATAATGTTTTACTAATCTAGACTCTTAACAAACTATTTACATAAATTTGATAAAGTAAAAAAAACTTTCAATGGATATTTTTTACCAGACACGATATCTTGTCATACATTATTATCACAGAAAGTAACAAATGAGTTAAATGAAAAGCTTCCAAAAAATTCATTTTAAATGTGGATATTTGTAATTCTGCGATGCAATGTCGTGATTCTGGCAACTTATAGCAAGTGCATGATTTCGTAGCAGAGCATAGACTTAAGTTATAAATTAAATATATAGGGATACAAATTCCATTTCATCAGTCCGACCTAATGCTATATCCGTTTGATTCGCCACATTACGCTTAATGGGGTCAATAATATACAATAATATATATATATATATATATATATATATATATATATATATAATATCAACACACGTACGTTTAATTGCAACAGTTGGTACTGAGTCTGAAAAAACAACCATTACTATCAAATTGATTTCTCTCTTTGTGCATGCAAACACCGTGCTATCATACCATGAGCGCACTCTTGTTGACTCCAGCTCTTACCAAAATAATCCATGCCCGTCCTGACTTTGGACTTAATTTTCCCGTTGCCCATCGCCATGCACCGCTCATTAAAGTGAAGAAATATGGTGCAATGATGATTAAGAACATAGCCCAGATCCATTGGACGTCCATCTCAGTAGTTTTATATCTAACATGAGAGAATAGTTTGCGGTATGAGTAACGTGAAATAAGCACAGTTTAACTTTAAATTATCATCATGTCAAGATACATATACCTATCATTTTTTTGTTTGTTAAAAGGCAATTATTCATTGTAACACATTGGTGAATGCAAAAAGCTCTTGATTTGTGGAGCATCACAATTTGTAACGTAAAAAACGGAATTAATGCCGGAAATGTTGACGACAGTTTAACGTTGCGATTGTCTCTGTGATGCATTTTTAGTGTGAATTACATATTCTGCAATATTTTTGTTTCAAAATGAGACAGAACGGGGGCAACAGTCTTGTGCTTGAAAATATGAGGTCGTTCATGGTTGTCTCACTGTCAAAATCATACATTTTACTACCTCCGCCGCCAACTTGTCATCACTAAGGCTTCATTTACGACCGGTAAACCACATTAACTTTGTTTTGTCGTGAAATACAAGACTTTCATCCCATCGTATAAAGCATTAGATACATAATCGTGTCTATTCTGCTTACAATAATTCTAAATTATCCCTCCCTAAAATAGCTTAGTATCAGGGTTTTAAACATAATATATCTCCATTTTTTGGAGTTCGTCCAGATTTAAACATTTATTTTGTTGTATTCAAAACTTTTTGTCATTATAAAACTTTATTCCTCTTTTACGAACATACGCATCAACCGTTGACTATTGATTGCTAGCCTTCGGGAAACAACAATTGGGAATTTAAATGCACCTTATTGAACACCCAGCAGTCTTTCGCCACCAGTGTCCTATGGTACAATTATCCGTCTTCTGTGTCAGAGATCCTTTTGTCATATTGAAGTCGCTTGATGTCCCCATAGGGGGAAAGATGTTTGATGCCACAAGAACAAAGCAAAGCTTTGAGATCACAGCCGTTCCAAGTACGACCACGAAGAGAATAATGCGTACGATGACTGTGACAACGATATAAGCACGTTTCCACTTTACATCACTCGGTGCCTCATAGCGATCTTCGTCTTGTGTGTCCTGTGCAGTGTCCCAGAAGTATTCTCTTTGTGTGTCCTTTGCAGTGTCCCGGACGTATTCTCTTCAGGAAAAGAAAGATATTTTTGTTTTAATTTGTAGAAATATATCTTACAATCCTCTAAACTCATACGGCATAATTATTTGGTTTTCTTTATGGGGACAGTTCTGAAAATCAGACTCTTGCTTACGATTCAAAATATCTAGCTCCTCAGTAAATGAAAAATGTGTATTTTTATAACCGCAGAAAACTTTCCTCAGAGTGCTTTATATGTTGCAAAAGCAACTTTCCTTTTAAGATATAGCATTGTTGCAAATTTGGAGATGAAAATATAGGCCAATAAATCATAATAATTAGTCTGTACTTGAGACTGTTTTTATCCAATACAAACTTTACTTTTGAAAGCTATTTCTCATTGACTGAAAATTAAAATCTCCAACCCTACCACAGAGCTGGGCGATCTCGATGCTTCATTTTGCAGGTATAATATTGTTCTTTTGCTTTTCGTAAGTTGCGTGAATATAAGAAAAAAATAAGAATGATGGATGAATAGAACGTAAAACACGCCCACCCAACCCCCGAACAATACAAACGCACAACGATAACATTTTCGCGGAACAATATAATATTCTTCTTTCAAAACATATTGCTCATATTGGGTTTATGATAAGTGTCAGTTTATTTGCCAATTGTTCCCAGTTTTGAAAAAAATGTGTGGAATTAATTTTTTCCTCATAACTTACAGTTCTGCTGCTGGAACTATTATTACACAGTAAGACATATCTCATGTTAACACCCTTAGGCGTACTGATAAATCAATGCCGTTATGCTTGGAAACATTTTTTTCCGTCAAGAGAAATATACAATTCGAGTATGATTAGAAATGCACGTCTTTGCTATGAATCATATCAGCCTACATATATTCTCTTCAAACGTTTACCAAATTCATTTTCATGTATTTATTTAACACCATATTTAATAAGGGGACACATTTGGCATAAACGAAGTCTTCCTGAAAGCCTGCATAGATATACAAATGTAAATGCACAGTTTCTATTGTAGATTTTACCTTTCGTCAATATAAGACCTTCCTATAGACTAGTTACCATATTCATAAAAATATTATGCAATATTGTATCCAACATCCATCCCGGTTTTTTCTACAATTCTTTGAGATTTCAATTGAAAACTCGTATTTAAAGTGGTAATTTTTCTTTTAAATTGACACTTTAAATTACTTTACTTTCCATTTCAAAGAAGAGACAGATAGATTTAAAATCCACAAGACAAGGAAACAACTCACAGAGAAGCTCTAGTCCTAGCACCTGCAACATTGCTACAAGCTAAACGAGGAGGATATTTCCCAAGGGCGTGAGTGTGGGACGAGGGGCCCACTGGTTAAAATGGTGGTGAGCTTGGATCCTACTGCCTACGAGTTAAGTGATCATATGTTTGTGCAGCAGGTGGATTGACACCTAAATGGACTACGTATCCGTCAAACCTAAAAACAAAGTATAGAGCTGAGAATGATCATAATGTAGAGTATCCGATGCAAGGCAGTGATAGTACTGACGCATCTCCTTTCATTATGGCATAGGGCCAAAGCCTATTTACAACCATAGTGCTTGGAATTTCTTGCGCACCAGATAGATAAGCAAACAGACAAGTACCGGAATCAAAAGAAAATGTACAATCCCCTCACCTATTGCACCCTTGTCTCGGACTGCTTTCTGGCTGAATGTCTTCGTCCGTTTGTTTCGGAGGTTCAGTGACCTTTCGAGCTTTACTGGTACCTGCATCTTTTGTTGACCTAGGTGTCTGAGAGTAAGAAAACGATGATGAATGATCACTACTTAAAACATTTCAAAACATGCCTTCGTGTATATAATCGTGTGGTGCAAACGCACCACGAGAATGCAATTGATTGACCTAAGAATAAAAAGAAATAAAAAAACAACGAACAAAAGAAAGCAAGAAAAAACAGAATTCATAAAGAAACAAACAAAGAAGAGAGAAAGAGAATATAAGGAAGGAGAAAGAAAAAGTGATTGTAGAAAGGATATATAAAAGTGCAGTGAAACAATGCAAAGCAAAAATAGAGAGGTTATATGAATATATGAAACATATATTTAAAACGTCTCTCTTGATGGCTGCTAAGAAATACGTATGCCTTCCTTCTCCTTTTATTACATTTCCTAGTATGTCTCTATCAAATCCCATCTGTCAATCTATCTTTGCAATTTCATATTAACATCTCAATCCATACCCGATCCATGACAGTGTTCTCATTTTCCACTGGAGTTC
Source organism: Margaritifera margaritifera (assembly GCA_029931535.1). Lineage (NCBI taxonomy): Eukaryota > Metazoa > Mollusca > Bivalvia > Unionida > Margaritiferidae > Margaritifera > Margaritifera margaritifera. The sequence continues at coordinate 263,576 of JAQPZY010001008.1, forward strand.
TTGGTCCTTGTTTTTCCATTTCTGTGCGAATAGATCATTGAAAAGTATGAAAATTTAATAAAAAGGAAATGCTGTGTAAATTATGTATGATTTATGTAATAGAGAACTCTATATTTCTTTCTTTCTTTCTCTTTCTTTCTCTCTCTCTCTCTCTCTCTCTCTCTCTCTCTCTCTCTCTCAGATATTCAAGTGATTTTCCTCACGATGACATGTGAAACTGCTTGAATAAAATATAAAAGTCCCGAGTGTAGTTTAGTGGAACAACAGGATGCAATATGTGATGAAAATAAAACTTACCGTTGATTTCAGCTGTGATTACAGAGTTATAGCCATATTCCTTTCTCTTTTTATAATCAAGCAGTGATTTATACATATAATATAACAAGTATACAGTGCTGACCCTATCTACCATATACACAAATATGCAATGCATGGTTTGATGCGTATACACGTGGAAACACCATTAACAATATGATGACGTGATTGAGAAGCATGAAAGTGATAATTGGAAATGGTAATTTAACAAGTTGAAATTAGTGACTTTAAATCATATGAAATATACGGATTAGGTGCGCTTTGCGAACTGTGTGTTCACCGGCTAACCCCATTTCCAAGGAGAATGGCTTTTGAAATCCCAGTGTCCTCTCTATGTAATTAAGAATAAGACCAAATATTGTATTATTTTGTTCTAGACTTAGATTTTCATCCCAATTCAGTTAATATATATAAGTTAATAGCTAGTTAAATATTATAAATTAGACACTAGGGAGAATACTGTCTTGCGTTTTCTTCAGTTGTTCCACATGCACAAAACTATGACAAAAGTTAATGCTCTAAAGATCAGATTTCAAAGAACCACACATTTTTCCAAATGCAAAGAAGCACATTATTTTTAGTTGTGTTGTGTCGATTGACTTCTTACAAGTTTTTATCGTAGAAACTGATTTAATTTATTCGGGTAAAGAGTCCCATTACCCAAAAATAGACGGAGAGAAAAACCACAAAAAGATATGATCGCAGATGTATTAGTGTAATAATTTGTGTATTCCCTAACTTACGTTTTCTTCATTGTGATCGTTTTAATGGTAGGATATTATTCATGTAACTTGATGACATTTCAATACAAATATAATACAAAATCGTTAACTTTTAACTCACTTATTTTCAAGTGGTTCCCAAAGTGTTTCCCGTTTTGAAGATTTCTCGCCAACATTAAAATTGCAAACAAGTCAATGACTCATTTGTTGAGCAATTGTCCCAGACCTCTGGCACATATTGTAGGACGGAACGTACAAATAATTGATAAAATATGGCAAGAGAATTTATATTTAAAATCATTCCGACTGCTTTAAGCATCGATATAATGTAAGTCACTTTAAATTTATGGGTATCAAACTTCGTGGTACGGTTCGCAAATGAATTTTCTTGGGTACTTAATTTCATGGAGTTGTCATTTAAAAAGAACACAATAAAGTAACATGATAAAATATTGATTAGCAATATTTTGCTCCATGTACTGAAATTCACTTCCACCCAAATTAGGTTAAACAGGCCTATAGCCTACAGCAGTGATTATGTTGATTAATAAAATATTTCATTGCTAACACTTAGCATACATCCGGAAATCTGAATCAAAGTTGGCGACATCCTTTTGCACGTTTGTACAAACAAACGAGCTTAATTCCATTTGCTTTAATTAAGACCGAAATTATTACTTTAGTGTCCTTAAAGAAGGTTATCAAAACAAAAAGTTATCTATAATTAGGGATTAGGCGCTAAAATAAAACTAATGATGACAGCAAAGAAAGCTTGTTTGAAACAAAGCTGCTATTTTTTCTATAAACAGTTCTGTAGAAATTTAGTTTCACTCTGTCATCTTTCACAATTTCTGGTGACACAGTGGTCAAAAAGAGTGACACTTAAAGTAAAATCTCACACTGTTGTGAGCCTGCCTGATACTAATGTGTCCTCTCTTTGTTGACCGGATTATAATACTATGTGAACTATGCGTGACTCGATGTGCCTTAGCGTTATTAGATGGCTGTAGCGGCTTTTGATGTTTTCAATGCACATGAGGGGGAGATGCTGCTTTCTTATTTAAGGGAAAAGGACATCATACCACTATTTGTGCCAGCCGTATGCAACCCACTTATTCATCTGTTACGGTCCAGATCATGGTTCACATAAATAAACACGGGTACAGTGGAGATATACAATCAAATTAGGTCTCGATAACCTGAAGACAGCTATCCTTAAACCAATTCTCATAAAGGGAACTATCCCCACACATGACAAAGTGTCACATCAAACGGACGTGATTAAAATGGGTTTTTGCGAAATAGGGACTGATCTATTTTATTGTTAATTCAGCAGTTAATAATATGTATAAACGTGTTGATTAACAAATATGTATCATTGTGTTCTGTTTGCTCCATGGATTAGTAAATAGTATTTTATCAAAAGAATTGGAAATGTCGCGAAAACATTTTATTTATTATTTACGAAACATCTAGTTTGTGAATCAGACACTGTAGTTGCTTTTACATGCCACTGGTATTAAAACAAGCCAACAAAAAACTGAATCCTTACTATTGCGGCTTGGCGCTTTGAACATCACCATGGTTCACATTATCTTATGACTCTGAATTCAAGTTATAGCCTACCCACGTACGACCATAAAAAAGCTAAACTGGTGCCCATCGAATAACACAGAATGTACAGTACGCCCAGACGCACTTTAAATTAAATTGCCAGTGTAGTCAGACCACTTTGCATTCTCTTAAAATTGTACGATTAAATGTAAATGGATCGTAACGGGTTTTAATTCCACCTGATCAAAATAGTTACTTTAAGTCAAATGTTCTAAATGAGAATTCGACAACAACAGTATATCTTTGTACCGAGGATTGGACGTTAAAACCTAATCTCTTGCTAGTAGGATCAAGTCTGAAAAGTTCGTATTCAAAAAAGTTATTAAATTGTGTGGGTTCGAGTACATGTTTACTAAAGATTCACCATCTGCAAAAGTCTTACTAATGATACAAGTTTTTCTGCTATGTCATTGAAATAAATTAGAAATCTGAAGGGCTTAAACCGAACATTATGGAACACTTGCTTATGCAACGCATCTAAATCAGACAGCATTACGATAAGTCTTTAGGTAAGACAATAATCTATCATTAATACCGTAGTGTTATATTAATCCAGATACAGACAAAGGCCTTACTCACATTACAGAAAATAACATACTTATTTCGGTTAGAGTATAGGCCATAACAGTTTTATGATATAACTCAATATTTTAATGTGTGGCTGAGATTTCTTCCAAAAAATGTATAGTTCGTAATAATATTTATGAATGCGTTCATGTAGATAGCTGTTTAAGAACGCTTATATATGATTGGCTCATAAACATTTAAATCACAACTGTAGACTGATAATGCTTGATAGTTTGTGGCTGAAATATATCACCTGTCATCTAGTATTAAGGAGTTTAAATTGTTCAGGAAAAGTACTGGATTTGAAGGATTTGTTGCAAAGGTACATAGTGAAATATATATTTGAGTAGCTATATGCTTTCATAGTTTGTGAGTCATCTTATCTGGACATGAACATTAAGATACAGTGTTAATATAATTTTCTCCATATCTTTAATTGTAACAATATAAGTTATTGCTGATTTGTATCTGTGGTTTCGAGCTGAGATAAGCCAATACTATCTAGAGGCATAAATATTAGAAAAAATACGATTTTGTTCTCAATCGTTATAGATCATCGAGGAATTAATGATGCGAAGTTGTGAACATTTGAGTTGGAGTAATATGTGAGAGACAATGGATCATTTGAAGTGTTTAAATATTTCCTAATAGTATTTGGTGGAATGATTTTAGGAAAGCTAATCGTTCATCTAGTATTGGCAGAAAGCGTTTTAAAGCTTTCTTTTCCAAAATCAGTAAGCTAATGTATCTGCCTTAATCTGCTAAGTGGTACTAATAACAAATGTTATTCACGGACACTTGCTGTCGATTATATAGATGTAACACTCACATCCATACTGAGTGTATTCAATAAAGCAAAAAACAAGTGTAGTGAAACGAATTATAAGTATATTCAGATGCTTGCACATTATGTCGTTGCCAAATATGACGCCTTTACGTAATTTGTGGCGTCAAGACGTGATATTAATTAAACTGACATAGGAGTAACTGGCGTAATAACGGAGTGGTCTTTTGAAAAGGGAATATACTGATGGAATTTCTGTAGGCAAGAAATAAACGTAGCGGATCGTGTTCCCTCATATTGTATCTAACATAAAAAGTCATTTTTTCTCTCACTAAGGCCTCGGTGCATTCCATCTTTCCAACATTTAGTCTGGCCATACTAATCAAACATCCATAAAGAAGCAGCGTTCACAAAAAGACAACACCGCCACCACAACCCATCGTGTTTGAAAAACGAGAAGGATGTATTCGCCAATACGTATGGACACATCAGATGTTGAATGTCTTTGCAACTAACAGAGCGAAGGATACAAACTTAAACTCCAAACTTAACCAAAGTAAATACAGCATGCAGCATGCACAAATATAGCCTGTATTGTGATGACGTGTCCTTGCATTATATAGATACATACTAATGTAGGTGACCAGCTTTCCATAGGAATGGATCGTCGTCGCAAGGATGGATGTCCAGACGATGATGCATGACCATACAAAATTACACTGGAAATTAAAGTTACGAAAAACACAAACTTGGACACTGAAATGTGAAATAGATTATAACAGCTTGAATTTGGTGAAATAGTCTTGAACCTACTTACAGAAATCCACTCGCAAAACTGTATGACTCTGCAACCAGAGTTCCACGAGAAACTCAACATAAAGCAGAATATAAAAAAGATGCGAGGATGGAACTTGCTGTGGTGTGACCTTTTTCAGTGACATAATCTGTACTTACAATATTTTCCTAATAGGTTCTCACGATCGTAATTTTGTGTTGTCACTGTGAACAGTTTTGAGTCGTTTGTATTAAAAAAGATATCTGTCTGAATGTCCGTCATATATTGTGTGTGCATAGGAGCCTACGTATGTATATGTACGTATGATTTCAAATTTCTTTAAGGCCCCATTTTGAAGTTTATTTTATGTTATATACTCATTTACTGAAGCTATGTGTTCCATGCGAATGAACTGACTTTCTAATATACTTGAAAGACATTGGTTTACCCACACGAAGTGATCTCTACTAACAATTAATTCTGTTAAATTGTTTTGAGTATAGCACATATTAGGTACAAAAAGTGAGTATTGGGTTACTTGACTATACACAAAATCAATACATTCAGCGTTTGCTGTAAAACAATACATTATAACATTATATCCCGTAGAACGTGCAACAATGTACAGATCAGTTTCACCCGGCTTTAACAACTTCTAACTATTTGTGCAAAAGAAGAATGAGAAAGTTTTACAGGTGTTGTGACATTTCAAATGATTGCAAAACAACATACACTGTATGCCGCACACCTAGAGTCCTTGCATTCTATCTTATTTCAACCTTTTTTGAGGATCATGCATGACAGTGATGGTTGGTGCTCAAAGTTACTCGCTACACGGGTTCGATCCCTGCTTGTAATGAATTATAACTTATGAACCATTTGATTATATTGGCTTCATTATATATACATTTCTTTCATGTAATCATTTATTCAAACATATAATGTCTTGATAAAGGGAAAAGTTTCTTTATCTCTGTTGGTATATATAAAGTGCATATATATTTGGGCTTCAAACACGATTTTGTAATTGCTAAAAACATATGCATACCATACAATATTTTGATCTTTTGTATATTAAATTATTCCAGTTATTTATTATTATCATTATTGTTGTTGTTGTTGTTTTACTGTTGATATGATTATTAGTTGTCATTGCATTCTCGTCGTCATCGATAACGATAGTTATACTAGCTATGGTGGTCATAATGGTACTGTTTCATTAAAGAACGTTTTACGAAGAGAGAACGAATGCATTTATTATACGTACATATTTATTTCATATTTACAATTTGTTTATTCCATTTGTCATATATAGATGTTGACCCATGTGATCAGATGTGAATTATTTTGATCACTTGCTCATCAGTAAGTCTGCATGCCGGTTTTACTAATTATTGAGTTTCATAAAAACTCAGTACAGTCTGTTCAGTTAGATCTCTTATCATTCAGGATCTAAAAATGATATGCCAGAAAGCAAGTATCAGGTGGTGTATTGATCCAAAAGGATGCTTTTTGATGGAAAGATCTAAATTATATACGAAAAAAGTAGTAACTGATTGCAAAGGTTAGATCATTATATCAGTTTATTTACAGTGAATCTATAATTTTCAAATTTCTGTATAAATTATACTGTAATTTCCTTTTTTGGAAAGGCTGCATACATTGCGAAACTTGTTATTGTAATTGGAAGAGAGACACAATGCAGCAGATGCATTCGTGGTTCGAATCAGTTCCATCTGATCCATAATCAGGAACACATCCCACAACACTGAAATATCCGCACCAACTACACTGGTGAGTAACTTGTCTCTTATGCAGCAAAACCTCAATTACCCGGATGCCGATTATCCCAATTATTTGCTCGAATGTACTACTATCGTGTGCCCCGAAACTTTTACTTATTACAATCTATATGTATCCTTAAATGAACCTAATTTGCCGAGTACTATGCCAACATACAACAAAATAACAGAAAATCAGAAGCAAACACAATCGAATATAATGTCATATAATTATAACTAGAATGATATTACCAATAATTAAATTAGGTTTTAAAGATAAAAATAAATGTAATTAGTAAAGAGGAATAAAGAGAGTAAGATACAAAGATAGAAAAGTTTATTTTTATACCCGATTGTCCCTAAGCGAATGCCTCTATGACAATGTGTAATTGTCACCGGAAAAGTAGTAAGTAGGATGGAGATAAAGCTTATGTCTGATAATCTCTAATCTATTGAGTGCGATTGAATTGACATGATTGCATTATGTGCGAGAACTATATTTCCGTAATAAAACATCCCATGGTCTTTTCATACATCCAGCTCGCCACTACCCCAACCTCTACATCCTGCAACTGGTGAAAGCATCAAAGGTCTAATACATTCCTGCAAATTTCAAACAATATTCTAAGCATGCCTCACATATGCTGGCTTACATCTTGTGTGCCATGTAAGTAGTTATATAAAAATACACCGGGAGCCAAGTATCATATAGTAGCCAACACTGAAGAGGTGCAAGGACAAAAATGATCTGGAAAATATCACATTTTGTACTCAGTTCTCCCAGCACTTTTGTGTAATATTTCGATAAATTAGGCGCAAATAAGTGTTGAAAATATTGCACTTGCAGCTCAAATGCGTGCATAAGGGATTATTTTACTACAAGTATGGGCGTAAAATATCAATACAAGTCTGTTGCACAATTCATAAACCAATTATCTTAAACTTCAAATCTGCAAAAGGTAAAATATTTCTTACCTGTCATTATTATTTTGCATCATAGAAACATTTCTTCCATAATCTTAAACTGCCTTCTACCAGACCTTAAGCAAGTGAATTGAAATGTAAATTTTGGGTGGCTATATTGTGTTTATAATCAGTTCTATCACGTCACAGGCCACATGCTCTATAGAAATGGAGTACGATACAATGGTCAGAGTAAAACGTTGTAGAAAAATAAAAGAAATCTTTGTAAATAAGACAAAAGAAAATATTAGACATTGTATATCTAGTGTAGTATTTGTGTTGAGCTCAAATAATATATTGTAATCGATAGATCTTCGAAGGAAAAGATACGATCATTTTATTATAGAGTACCAACTCTGCATAATATGTTTTCAATGCACCTCCCAGTTAATTAGCAACGCAGGTTCCAGTTGAAAAATTTGATCAACACCCCATTTCAAATAGTTTGTTGCAGTCTTCCACGTTGGCTGCTTTCTTTGGATACCATACTTTCTGTTTGTCTGACAGATTGAAAACGAAGTTTGTATTATCCGTGTATCATCTTGAGTTGGAGTCATCTGTGTGTATTGTCTATCTGCTAGGCATCGTCTTTAAATTCCGTTATAATGACCACATTTTAAATCGAACCAGAGACTTTAAAGTGACCAATGTAAAAAGACAAAACAAAGCGCTCCAACCATCGTGGTATTCAGGTCCAATTGTGTGCTTTATCCCATATTAGAGTGACTTTTTGAAATGATTTGCGTAGATGTAGTCGTAGCCTAGGTTATATAATATTGATAGAGCATAAAGTGCGCAGTGGTGCTGAGTGTAATTCCCGCGAATAACACTTTAATTTTGATTATACGTACCCTGATTTAAATTATCCCTGTCTCGCAAAAGATAACGCTAAGGACGATGAATCCTAGTTCATCAGTTAAATAAACCAAAAACACTTATTTGTCTTTAAAAAAAATTGGCAGACTTGGCAGGCCTATCAGCCTATATATATTTCCCTAGCGTTCCATTTAAATATTGATTTTTTTTAAAAAAATATATGACAAACACAATGGATCAACCAATGCGGATATGATTACAAAAATATATGTAGGTCTTAGTCGGCAGGAATTTACAGTTGAACCAAGATCAAACAAAGAGCTATTCGTTTATATAAATGAATATGCCCGTAATCAAGGCAATAAAGTACTAAATCGCAGTTTAGGTTTGCAAACAGTAGCCTGTCGGAACTACAGAACCTTAACACGATCTCTGAAAAAGTTACACTTGACGACCTTCATATTCTTAGCCTTGTTAATCTTTATGATGCACTACTAACAACATCATCTCCGAAAGAAAGCTCGCACGCGCCTTAATGAATACAAAAAGATTGTCAGATGGCTTTATAAACAAAATGTTAGTGGAGGTACCAACTAATGTAAACAAAACACCTTTCTGACCCGGTCTCATCGGGGGTGGTGGTGGGCAGTCTCAGTCGCCTCAGCAATTTTTTTTTTGCAACTGGCTAACACTCGTTTTAAATGGACCCCCAACCCGCTGACAATCTTCGTTGTGGACCCCAACTGGATCCTCACCAAGGCTAGCCGGGTGGAAGCAAATCGCCCATTTTACACCTACTTTCTGCAGATTAGAATAGCATTTTTCTTCTGTAGGATGAGATCGACACATGATAAAATACATTTTGAGCTTAAAGCCAAATAATATCGGCAGACTATGACCATATGGTAGTCGTCTTCTGTTCGCAAAGCATCACATATGGTACACATGCGTTCATTTTCTGGTACTGTATTGTGGAGTTCACATTCAATCAATAATTTGTGATTATAATATCTAAGACACACAATTGCTTGTCTGAACTTTAATTGCAGACAAACGGTGAGGTAATATTTGATTATTTGTAACGGATTTTTAAAATGTTTCCAAAGGCCAGCTTTATTATATTTAGATATATCCGAAATCCATATATGTACATGCTAATACAGTTTCATTTCTTGTTACCTTTATATATCCACTGCTCATTTTCTTCTTAGGAAACCTACGGTTCTAAAGCAATAATTTTAATTTAAGCTTTATGAAGAATACAGTTGTCATCCCCGTTTCATCAAATAATTCCTCCAGTCTTAATTTGGAGTTAAGGACTTCTCACGACATATGCTCAATTGTTAACACCCTATGCATATTAAAATCTCACGTATATTACTGGAAACAAATATGCCATGTCAGCATTTCTTGCTTAATCTGATTAGCAAATCTTTTATTAACAGATTACAAAAACAAAACACTGAACCTTGTCCATTTGTGACATACCGTATTAGAGTGCCAGATTGTACATCCTCTATAACATCCCTTTCATTGACCTTGCCCTCAATCTATTGTTTAAGATGTGAGTGAATGCTTTGCTTAGCACATCGATGACCGAAACGCCTCAATAGTTGTTAGGATCAATACGTTTTATTCATACGTCAAACATTACTTTTTCCACATGCACGTGGAAAATATTGTAATGGGGACAAAAAACAAGGCCTGCGATGTTTTGTTTTCTCTTTAATTACTTAATATATATATATATTAATTTCTTAATATAATATATCCCCATTATATTCTTCCTTCCTTGTAGCTTTTTCAAATGCATAAATATTCAATCACAAGGAATTACCTGCATTCCTAGATCGAACAGAAGGCATCTGACCAGCATTTGTTATTTTCCTTCCACACAAACAGGTTCTGACGTCATTTGAAACGATTACCGTGCCATAATCATACTCAGTTTATGCAGTGAGGTGTTGATAAAAACAGGATTGTTCATTGTGAGGCTTTCAAATGTGTGAATAACGTTAGTTCAAGATGGACGATTAGTTTTTATTTTTTTCCATTGACCTTAAACTTATAGTGATCTGAGCGATCAACTTGCAAAGGAAAGGCTTTACGCGAACTCAGCACACTAGGTTGTGCCAGAGATTTGTCGTGGCCTAATAGACTCATGCTAAGTATTGGGTTCGAGCCAAAATGTTTGTTTCGCACCCTATGCTCTGACGACTCTTTTTAATGTTTCTACCTCGACAGAAAGACTGGAGGAAAGACGGAGAGTCCTAGTCGATATACATCGCGTAGTCGTGCTATATAGGAGAGGAGAAGGCTTTTTATTGATTATCTAGTAGATTATGAGCACATTGGGTTTGTCATATTTATGAAGGATTATTTAATTAACTTTTGAGACTAAGACAAACGGTTGGTAATAAGTTGTTTGTGTGTATGTGTGTGAAAGAGAGAGAGTTTTTTCCCAACACATCCAAAGTCCTCACTGCTATCGTAAGTGGATGACCTCTGATATTGGAAGGTTAATATGCACTGAGACTGAGATTATCACATAGATCAACAATGAGGAGAGCGAGGATAAGATTTCTACATAAGTGCTGATGCAGTCGTAGTCAGGGCAACAACACAAGCCAGCTACACAGAAGGTCAAGTCTACATGGAGACACAAGCAGTCGCATGTACTTATTACATAGAGAAGTGTATATGACCAGTCTGTGCACAATGTTTTTTTTTTTGTATTTTAAGTTATGTGTATGTCTGGTACAACTATTCCAATTGTCTCTGTATTTAATAAATTTCATGTATTGATGTGCCTTAAAACACCAAGCAAAACCAAAGTCATCAAGAATGGTAGTGTGGAAAGAAAAGATCTCGAAAAAAATAAATTGTTATTTTGCTATCAGCCTTTACAGTTCTGACTCTCATGATGCACAGCTGATAATATCAGTGTTTACTACTAGCCTTTACTCTAATCATTCATGCAATATTACGTGCATTACATTATTATAATACTGAGAAAGGTTAAAGAAACTGGTAAGTTCTATTGGCTTTTTCAGTTATCTAGTAATCATGATGTTTTGCTTTGATAATATACCATTTCACATATATTTTTTTTTTTGGGGGGGTAGCTTTCTTTCTTGTTTAGATCTCGGCTGAGATTAACATTGAGGTCAACAATGAGGAGAGCGAGGATCAGACTTCTATATAAGTGCTGATGCAGTTAGGGCAACAACACAAGCCAGCTACACAGAGGGTCAAGTCCACATGGAAACACAAGCAGTTTCGCGTACTTATTACATAGAGAAGTGTATAGGACCAGTCTGCGCACAATGTTTTTGTATTTTAAGTTATGTGTATATCATCCACATTTCACTAAACATTTACTTGTATGAGCAAATATAATTACTTGTAACTCAGTATATATTCACATTCAGTCTTAACATTACTAAAATATGTATCTAAATAGTGTAATCCTTAAATATGGTAGACTAAGAAAGTCAAGATGAGTAAAGTAAAGAATCACATAAATAGAATATCTCGACACACACACACATTCAACCATGAAATGACATGTTCAGCTTTAAGAATACAGTTATATGAAGTTATATGAACGAGGAAAGGTCCAGAGTACTTATGATGAAGAACTTCGTCCAGTAGTATTAGAAAAGAAGATATAAAACTACGTGCAAACATTTAAAAATAAATTGACAAACAAATTGTTAAACTTATTGGTAAAAGTATTCTTTTACATAGAGGATTAGATTGTGTTAGCAACCCAATTACTTTCATTCAGAAAACTTGACTTCTCTGCAGTCTGGCCAAATGTATTGGTACAAATAATGCCACTGAAATAATAAACGAACATCGATAAATTAGCCACCTGCACAAAAAGGCACCACCGCTACTATGACCCCTAGTGTTTGAAAAATGAGAATGTTCTACTCAACAATACTTATCCACATACAGCAAAACTGAATGGCCCTGCAGTCAGCAATAGATGGGATACAGAATTAAACGGAAAATGACACCAAAGTGAACGTATCACGCACAACATAGTCAGTAGTTTGCTGACGTGCCCTTAAATCCTATACATACATAAGAAATGAGGTAGCAATGACCTCCTTTTTTACGTGAATGTCTTGCTGTTGCTAAGATAAACGAGTTGCATGACACTGCAGTCAACAGTGCACTGGATATTGACTTTACGAAAATTTTGAGTTGGACTCTGAAGCGTGAAATGGACTACAATTGCTTAAATTTTGAGGACGAGTCTTGAATCTCCCAAGAGGAATCCATGCATAAAATCCCATGACCCTGCAACAAAAGTTGTGACCTTAAAGCAGTATTTATAAATGATGTGACAAACTTTCCTTGGTGTGTCCTGTTTCCGCGATATATTTTGCACTGACATTAATTTGCTAGAAAGTTTTACGACATGTGCTGTTACTGTTAATGCTTCTCAAACGTTTGAACGAAGTTACCAAAACAAAAAAATAAGATACCTCTGTCTGAATGTCCGTCTTACCTTGTGTATATGCATCTATCTATATGTATGTATGTTTGATTTCAAATTTCTTCAAAACCTGATTTTAAGTATATTTTTGTGTTTATATACTCATTTACTGAAGCTATTTGTCCGTTCTGAATAAACTGAATTCTCAAATATACTGAAAGACATTGACTTACCCACACGAATTGATCTCTGTAAACAATTTTTTATGTTCAATTCGTTTGAGAATAGTACATATTAATAAACAAAAGGTGAATATTGCGTTAAAAGATCATACACACAATCAATACATTCAGCGTTTGCGGTGAACAATACATTATAACATTATAGCCTGTTGAACGCGGAACAATCCACAGATCAGTTTCACTAGATATTGAAATCTAATATGTACTGGTGCAAATGAAGAACGAGGAAGTTTTAAAGGCATAGAGGCAAATCAAACGATTGTCAACAAAAGCTACATAATACCACGCACTTCGAATTATTTCCTTCGACCTGGTACCATTATTTTTGGCGATTAGTTTATTCCCATATTCGTTGGTGCGGGAGGTCTAGGCTATAGTTGTCGTTACTCGCAGCACGGGTTTTGTTTACACCTGGAACTAATTATAAGTCTCTAACCATTTGATTAAATTGTAGTCATTCTATATCAATTTCTTTTAAATAATGATGTATCTAAACATATAATGACAAACAAGAGTGAAGCTCTTTTCACTTTTCACTCTGTTGGTATATATGTGTTGATATATATATATATATATATATATATATATATATATATATATATATATATATATATATATTTGAGATGGAAAATTAATTTTGTAATCGGTAGAAACATATGCACATATGTGTATCAAACAATATTTTAATCTTGTGTATTTTAAATTAGGCCACATTTATTTATTATTATTATTGTTGTTGTTGTTGTTGCCGTTTTATTGTTGATATGATTAGTTGATGTAATTTCCTCCTTGCCGTTTTCGACAATGATAGCTATAGTGGTAATGGTGCTCGTAATATAAGGTGTCAGTAAGGAAGGAGTAAAAATATGTTTTCACAATCCTGAATGTAAGTGGGTTTTGCAAACATACCAAGAAAATTATCCTTCCCAAAAATGCGGTTTGTTTGTTTTTTTCTTTGGGTTTTTTTCTTCTTTTTTTGTCTTTCCCTTTGGGTATTTGGGTAAGACTTCATCTTCCTGAGCCTTCAGTGCTTGAATTCCATTGTTTCAAATTCAGTGGTTAAAAATGTCACGGATATATTTGGTTATTCATTTCGAGTCAGTAGAAATTGCAAATTATGCAGTAGAAACCCTTTCATTCGAATGTTTGTTTTTATTTTGTTTTTGTTTTTTTCCAATTAAACTGCACAAAATCTCTTTCAAGATGTAATACTTGATAAATATTACGTCGCAGCAAAGACAATATTCGTAAATAATGATTCGGAGAGCTGTTTTCAAAAAAACAAGGGAGTGTTGTGTTTTATTCATTCTTTTTACTACTTTGATCTTCTTTTTTGTTGTGTGTTTATTTATGTTTTTTCTTTTTTTTTTCTGTAGATCGAGCTTCTAGGTACTGTTTGCGTTGTACTGTAATCCTTAGCTGTCGATGAATACAGGAAAATGCAAAAGGTCTTGCAGTATATGTGCAGAATAGTAATTTGATAAGATGTAAACAACTAAATCGCAATAGAACATTATAATTATCACGCTTTGTTCTGGTCAGAATCTAATACGTATGTGCTTGGTGCGTGGTAGTAATGTTGTATGTTTATGAATATGTATATGAACTTGAAGAATGAAATGGTATTAATAGTATCCCCTTCCATATTATTCCATCTGCTATTGTTTTATTTAACCAACATCGTAACGATAATGACAAGTGTGACGTTCACAAAGGAGAAAAAGAAATACGTATTGTTATAGATACAATTGTTCTCTTTTATTTGTTTTCTTTTTACATTTTGTTTATTTGTTTATCATATTTGTCAATTATAGAGGTGGACCCATGTCATCGCATGTGATTTATTTTATCGTTTATTCACCAGTCAGTCGGCATGCCACTTTTACTAATACATAAAAGTAATTCGCTAACTCTCTCAGAAAATTCTTTACAGTATCACGCTTTAGAGATCATATGCTAGTAAGAAAATGTCAGGCAGTGTATTGATCCAAAAAGGATAATATTTCATGAAAAGATCTACATTCTATACGAACAATCCAGTAACTGACATCAACAGTTCTATCCTTCTACTGTTTTTTTTTTTTTTTTTTTTTTTTTTTTTTTTTTACTGCGAATATATCATTATACCACTTGTCATTACTTGTATCCTATAACATTTTGTATATGCGAGTAATAAACAATATTTTAACGGAACACTCGATCCCAACAATATGAAATGCAAGATTTGAAATGACTGGAAACATATTGTATAGATCCCATAAAGTGATGGCCACGCCGAAAGCAAACAGATTTATATAGTTTGCGAACGGCACCGTTTGACTTACGTTTGTAAAAGGCAGTAAATCCATTTTTACTTAACAAAATACTATATAAATTCTTTAGTGATTTACATCTTTAAAAAAGCTGCATAATTTAGGAAATATCGTATTGTAATGGGAAAAGACAGACGATGCAGCAGAATCCTTTGGGTTTCGAACCAGGTTCATATGTTCCATAATCAGGAACACAAACCGCTAGATTTAAAGATCCGTACCAACTAGACTGTTGCGTAAGTGGTCCCAGATATAGTAAAAGGTCGATTATCGGGACGCCCATTGTCCGGATTATTCGTTCAAACAGACTACTACAGTGTCCCCCAAAAAATGTACTTATTACAATGCGCATGTATCCATACATTAAACTAATTCGGCGATCATTCTGACAACATGGAAACGAATGATACAAATCAGAAACAAAACACAATCGAATATAATCTCATAAGGTTTTAATTACAATGGTATCGTGAATAACACAATTACCTTTTCAAAATAACAATAAATTTTATTAGGAGAGGGGGCAGAGTAAGATACAAAGAGAGAATGTTTATTCTTACACTCGAGTGTCGCTAAGTAGGTGCCGATGTGCCAACATACGATTTGTCACACAGCTGATCAAACACAAGTAGAGATTCAAAAAGGTCTGATCAAAGGCATTATGTAGTCGAATCCTACACAATTAACTGTTGATCAACGATAAATGGTGACTGAAAGTGGATACAAGTTAATGTCAGATGCCGTCTCAGGTGTGAATAGAATCAATGTCAGCCGTGTTTACCTTGAGCAATTCTCTTTGGCACTTGTTCACAATTATACTTTTTGGCCAAATTACGATCATCATGGCGACCGAAATATATGTTCCCCACTGGGTCAATAAATCAACATTTTACTGTATACCTTAAGCGGTACATTACTGTGCTTTGAGCATATATGATAAACTTTACCTAAACGTTTCATCCTCAAGCTAATGCGAATTTATATATGTAAAATGGTAAGGTCTTGTGATTATTGGTCTCAACAAAAAAAAATACAAAAAAAAAAAAAAATTGATATTGACCTTTTGCTATTTTAAATTTTTATTTTTTTTGTTTCTAAATGAGATTGAATGTACTGAAATATGCATAAACGTCAATCGAAGACCATTTAAAAAGTACATGTACTATGGAAGTCATTCAAGGTAATGAGTGGATACGTACTCATGGTCACTTAGTTTACATTAATACGTTGAACAGTCAAGTTCTGACTATATCGTCTTTTCAGAGAACCGCAATTCGGTCAGCAAAAAGCATTTTATAATATGGCGTATTCAGTACCATATTGCAGTTCACCGGAAAGTTGAAAGGGGGATGGGGTTGAAATCTATGTCTGATAATTTCTCATCCACATATATAATACCTTCTAGCACATTTTAAACCATATGCTTCATATTTTCTGGCCTACGTCTTACATTGCATGGTTGAAGTTATATAGCAATGCAGAGGGAGCCAGTGATCATACAGTACCCATCATTGAAAGGGGTCAAGGACAATAATAATAAATTCACATTATGTGCTCTGTTATCGCTGCGCTTTTCTGTAATATTCAAATAAATTATGTACAAATAGGTGCTGAAACCATTGTATTTGCAGCTGAAACGGTTGATATTCAAAGACGTGTAAGAAGGTTATTTTACTACAAGTATGAACGAAATATATCAGTATAAGTGGTGTGTTCTTGTGTAAGCCTCAACACTAAATAACCTACTTGTGTTGCTGCGCCGTAAACTCCAAACCAAACGAAACCTAGCAAACATAGTTTCTTGAAAGTACTACTTTGATTCATTGATGCAAAGAAGGTACAGTGCGATCTATTCTGCAAGTTGCAGTAACCTAGTTACATTTTTTGCAGATTTATCTGAAAATCCTGGTCATATTGCTGTTCTATTTAGACATAAGCGCACTCTAGTCTATTCCATCATTTCATTGTTTAGTTCTTTCTTATCTGATACATTATTCTTCATACATTAATTAGAGATATCACACATAGAATAGCAAGAGATGTAAGTAAACGCTTCTCAAAAACCACGTTCACACACTCATTATAGGAATGTTCTCTTCACGACCTTAGAGGTCTTTCCCCGCATCTCCCCTAGTTACGCTACTGAACTGTCGATTTTGTTAAGCATACATTTGTTATAAGTAGTTAACGATCTCAACAGATGGAATTCTCTAAATGAAACTGATTCTTATCTATTCTAATAAATTCTCATCAGAGCCCCCGGGTGGCGGAGTGGTCTAAGGCGCTCGCCTTTGTTTGCAAAAAACAAATGGTAATTAAAGATTTTCTTCCTTGTGATTCCAAATATTATTTCACCTTGGTTCAGATGTCTCTGTGAGTGTGTGTATATATATATATATATATATATATATATATATATATATATATATATATATATATATATATATATATATATATCATCTGCTCATTGTATTCATGGAAAACTTGTGTTTGTCGAAAAATATTTATAGTTTTATCAAGAATAATCTTCATCTCTGTTTCATCGGAAAATTCCTCAAAAGTGTTCACTTGGAGTTGAAGATTTATTACTCTACATGCTCCACTGGCAACAGCGTAGGAAAACAATATGGCACAAATGGCATGTGAATTGCAAGAAAGAAATATTCCATGTCTGCATTCCTCTCTGAATTTGGTTAGCAAACCGGTTACGAATAGATCAGATAGCAACCTTGTCCGGTTGTAAAAAAGATGGAAAATAATTTGCAAACTACGGATCAGTTCCGACGTTTGCACAGAGACTATTATACATTGTTGCTATTCTTCTCGTTCCTCTAATAACCTAATTCATTAAATATTCAATCAGATCCAATAAAAATCCAATTCAATCAAACGGATAAGATAATAAAAAAATACCACCAGGTCCAGTCATATAATTATGTTCCAAAGTTCGAAGAATAAACCTGTTATCCACGGGAGAGTACCCATTTCGAATATCAAACTTGACTTCATCTATTACATCCCTTTCATTTAACCATGCCTTCAATCTGTTATTCAAGATGCCGGTGAATACTTCATTTACATATTGATGAATGAAATGCCTCGATACTTTTTAGGATTATTCAATACACTTTTCCTGCATACGACAAAAGTTAACTCCTCCACATGCGCATGGATATAGTTTATTGGGGATAAAAACCCAGATGTATATTCTGTTAAATATCTGAATGTGTAGTAATGTCTTTATTTAATATCTCTCCACTATTGTCTTCATTGTATCTATTGCAAGTGTATATCGGTCCCAAATGAATTATATATGTTCTAAGAACGAATAGAAAACATACGTCCCGCGTCTGTCCTCTACCTTCCACACAAACAGGATGTGACGATATTTGAGACGATTACCGTGCCATAATCATATTCAGTTTCTGGAGCTAAATGTTTTTGAAAAGAAAACAAGATAGTTCAGTGCGTGACTTTTAATTATGCGAATACTAGATCAGGACGGAAGATTAGTTGTTTTGTTTTGGGTTTTGTTCTTTACTTTTGCAAAGGACCCTAAACTTAAATCTAAATGAGCGATCAAATTGAACAGAAAAGGATTTACGCCAACTCAACACTCTAGGTTGTGCCAGATACATTTTGAAACTCATGCTAAGTATATGGTTCGAGTTGAAAATATTGCTTTGAAAAGCTAATGCCGTGACAAATATTTTCAAATATTTTACTCAGACATCATGACAGAAGAAACGACGTACGCCGGATAGTCCTAGTCGATATCGACTGCGGAATCGCGCTATACAGATGAGGACAAGGCTTGAGGTAATCAGCATCGTTGTACTGATTATCTGGTAAATTATATACATTGCAGGGTTTGTCCTGTTCATGACTGATTATTTCGATTAATTTTCGAGAGCCTGCTAGCAATGTGCAGTTTGTGTATATCTCAGATATGTATATGTATATGTATATGTATATGTCAGATATGTATATGTATATGTATATGTATATGTCAGATATGTATATGTATATGTATATGTATATGTCAGATATGTCTATGTCTATGTATATGTATATGTATATGTCAGATATGTATATGTATATGTATATGTATCTGTCAGATATGTATATGTCAGATATGTATATGTATATGTATATGTCAGATATGTATATGTATATGTATATGTCAGATATGTATATGTATATGTATATGTCAGATATGTATATGTATCTGTCAGATATGTATATGTATATGTCAGATATGTATATGTATATGTATATGTCAGATATGTATATGTATATGTATATGTCAGATATGTATATGTATATGTATATGTCAGATATGTATGTGTATATGTATATGTCAGATATGTATATGTATATGCATATGTCAGATATGTATATGTATATGTCCAACACCTCTAAAATTCTCACGCCTATTGTAGCGATTTAAGCTCTTTGATATTTGGAAGGTTAATATGTATTAGAACCTATTTTATTAAATTCACTTTTGAGCGGCGCTTAATTTCAATAGTCTCTGTACTAAATAACCTTCACGTATTGATCTACAGCAAAACATAAATCAAAATCAAACCTATCATGAATAGTAATGATGGAAAAAAAGATTTAAAAAAATAAATTGCTATTTTGCTATAATTCTTTATTTTTCTAACTCTACTGAAACAGCTGAAACAGCTGATAATATCTGTGTTATCACTATGATTGACTCTAACCTTCATGCAACATTGCATGTGTTACATGGTTCTAATATTCAGAAAAGCTGAAGAAATTTATAAGTTCTAAAGTCTGTTTCATTCATCTAATAATCATGATGTTCTGCTATCTATATGAAAAAGAAACTTATTTATTATTTAGATATTTTTTTCTTTTAGATCATGGCTGAGATTATTACTGAGGACAACAATGTGGAGAGCGATATTCAGACGTATACACAAGTGCTGATGTAGTCGCAGTCCAGGATGAGTGAAGTGAAGGCACCAACAAAAGCCAACTACAAACAGGGTCAAGTCCACATGGATACACCGGCATCATCATGCATTTCTTGGACCAGATGTTCCCCTGGAAAGATTTTTTGTCAGCACTCAGACATCGCACAAGTTGGTTTTATGTATAAGTTTTTTTGTACTTTTATCCTCAGTAATGATACCATCCATTTGTGCATGCGTCAATCGATCATTAACATTATCTGCTCTTAATCCCCTCTGCAGATATTCACTTTTGTCCATATGGCAAACATAGGCAATATGTTTTTGATAGTGCAATAGTAGGTCGCTGTTAGTTACATATTAGTGATATCTGTCTATCTATCCATCCATATATATATATATATATATATATATATATATATATATATATATATATATATAGTGTGTGTGTGTGTGTGGATAGAGAGATAGATAGGGAGAGAGAAAGGAGCTTGAGTATTTAAGCTTTCTCATATATTATCTTCATTTCTTTATCTTGTTTTTAGCAAGAAACTCTTTCTTCTTTACGTTGGGTGAGGCCTTTGGAGTAGTTTTTGACACAGTATACATATCATCTTCTCCCAGCTTTCCCAGACCGAAAAGTTCCCATACTTATTATAACTTCTTCCTCATCAATAGGGTTCTCAAGGGAATCATCCGTCTCATCGCCAAAGGGAAGCTAGTCTGGATTAATTTGGGTAGCATTATGTGTAGAATGATTGTATCACTCTTTACATATGTCACTTTTTTTGACATTTTTGTCTAATATACTTGACAGTTGTCCAAAACATACATGGGTTGTTCCGTGCTGTAATTAACTCACATTCAGAGTTTATTCCTATTTTTACTTTCCTTCGTTCTGCACAAAGTTTTAAATTTACGCTACAAAGCAATATAGGAATTTTTTTTAAAAAAAATGTTTTATATGTTCTGAATTTATAGAGGGCACGCAATTCAGTTCTCGGTTCCCTACATAAACACGACCCAACAAAGTCAATGTACCAAACACCAAGACTGGGTGGTAACAACTGTAGGAGTAGACGTTCCCTAGCTGATGACAAAAAGTTCAATGCTCAGAAAAGTGCTTGGCTTAAGTGATGCCCTCTGGAGGGGACCATATCAGACGCGCACGACGTTAGTGGTACGCATTAAAAGTAACAAAAGAGAGAATGTATATCCTAATTTCTAACTTGCATCAATCATTTTCAGTTAAATGGTAAAGTTTTTCCCTCTGTTTTATTTTTAAAGCCTGTTTCTGAACTGTGAATAACGTAGATTTGGAATTTTTAGGTTAGATTAGTTACCTTAAAGGTAATACATATAACTTGCTTATATGTATATAAGCAAAAGTGGGAACCATTTTGTGATTGAACAAAATAACTTTTATGAATGGGAAAAACATCTCACCAAATTAAATATTAAAAATAAGCATAGTTACATATTGATGAAAATATCTGCCGAAAGTATGTATATCATGCGCATTTTCATAAACAATTACTTGTTTGAGCAAATATCATTTTGTAATATAATATTTTTTGTTTACTACACACACTTTTAAATTCCACAGTAAGAGCGCAAAATAGTTTAAAATATGGGCGACTAATAAAGTCAAGATGGGAACAGTGAAGAACCACATAAGTTGGCCATCGCAATTTTACACGCACGTGCAATACGATCACGCGTTCTAACTTGAAATTACACGTGCAGCTTTGAGAGTACGATATATGACAGAGAAAACGTCCAGCCAGCGCCCACAAGCGCACAACATACACACACACACACACACACACACACTCTAATCATTTGATCTTGGTTCTTGTAATCCAAAAGCTATCCTAAGTTTGCCTCCATAACATAAGAGTGACACATGTAACTAGACGTTGGTGGGTTATGAGAAATCCAAGTTCAAAATGTCGTGACGGCCGTAAGAAAGACTATCTCTACTCACGACTGTTGACTCAGACGAAGACTCAGGCAGAACGTGCCATTCTCGAGTACTACGTGTCAGCCAAGGACACGAGGTGAAAATCTATTCAATGGACAGTGTCTTGAATATAAGTACATTTAAAGCATAGAGATAATTTACATGCAGGTGAGTTGTTATAGTTTGTATAATTATTAGTATTATTACAATGCTATGGCCAACCCATTAGTCGATCATTAGTAGATTTTGCTTTATGTTCTTCGAGGGCCTAAAGAGTTGTACGATTTTTTTTTTTTTTTTTTTTTTTTTTTTTTTTTGCTATGATGTAGGGTCAAATTAAAGCAGGGCTGCATCCATGCAAAGAAATGTTTCCAGTTCAGAACACTAAATCTGATGAGACAGTGGATCTGTTGCAACAGTTGGGTAAAGGTACTCTTTAGCTGAAGATTATGTAAAGTTTTCCTTGTATCTTCTACCAGTGACCCCGAAGGACTATGCTCAATTGTGTATCAAATTTGATAAAAAAAGTATTAGTTTCATAAATGCATGGCTATGGTTTATTTAATATTTGTGACACCACTGAGAGATTTGTAACAGCTATTGTCTAAGTGCTGAATATATCATTAAATTCGGAATCAGCGTTACAGTGCATGGATGTTTCTTTCTTCTTTGCAGGAAAAACCAAACTCAAATCAGGGACATGTTTCTTTCTTCTTGCAGGAAAAAGCAAACTCAAATCAGGGACAAATTGCTTTAGCGACTTTTATTGATGTACATATAGTATTTGAGGTAAAATTAAGTTGGCGATCTGGCAGCAGTGCGTCAACAAAATATGTATCACCCTTTTGAACCTAACAGTATGCACGTATTCATGAACTAAACAGTATCAATGTGAAATATTATACCCGTTAGCTCAGTTTCATCGCTTGCTCTATTTCTAAGAAGAATCTTCATACACTTGGTATGTGTAGTCCTAAACACCTATTAGTCATCATCTGATTTCAAAATACTTGTATTGTCATAAATATGAATTAGAGTGTTAAACCTACGAAAGAGGATGAAGATAAACTGCAGAAGAAGGAATGTACCAATTAACAGCGTGAAGGCGAGAGATATTGGCTCTAAGCAATCCACCATCGCATTCCGTGATGGATAGAAGTTGGATAGAAAGACTCTTTGTTTGAGACGTAACTTGCTAAAGCGTAAATACTCCGCAGATGAACATTGCATTAGCCAGGAAGGGAAAATGCAATAATTACTTCTCAGAGTCGCGAGATCTGTAGTTACTTTCTCATTTTCCTTCTTCGTTGGATTCGATGATTGTATGTATTTTGAGATCATCTCTTTTCTGAATTTCGCTTCAATTTAATATGTTCTTCTCTCCAGTATTGAGCATTTCGTCGCACATCCATTTCCTCTCTCTAGATATTCTAAATTTTAAAGAGCAATAGCAGTGGGGGCATACACACATAGTTAACTTACTATGTTGGATAGTAATAGAAGGAGGTTACCAAATATTTATTGGTTGCAAACTAGCTTACATTAATCCAACAAATATGTATTTTCACAGTGAAAATCAATTAAATGTTTATGTGTGAAAAATTCATTGCATGATAGACACACATTTGACACATCTTAGAGCATATACGAATCGATATACTCAAGGCTCTGGTCTATTAGTACGCATTCAATCTCATACTATATATTCCTATTTTATCATGTGTAAAGATTCTTATCGTGTCTTCACCCAAAACAGAGAGAGAGAATTGTAAATATACATCAAACGGAGCAGCAAGCGTTATCCCTGGAACCTACCGGAGAATGCTTGATAACATTAACAAAACATTTAAATGCGAATAAATACTAATTTCATACAGGTTAGATAGTTGTGATTCGTACTCCACGGAGACTAGAACCCGGGACTACGTTGGGAGCAGTCATTTTGATCAGCTGTGTGTTTTTGATAGTGCAGAAGCAAATTTCATGTTTGGACAGGATCACATGACCGTTATAGTTATGGAATACTTTATGAAACCTTTTGTGGGAAAAGAAAGATTGTTGTGGTTTACAGACTATCATTCTATTTTGATACTATGTGGAACTTGCTATCATCTGCGTGTGAGGTATCACACTGATGCCATGCCAAAAATTGCATAAATCCTGATCATTTATCTCTTGACCGACTCAGAGCAAATATGGCTAGAAAATCATGTAAAGTCAATGTTGAATGCGAAGAACTATGAGAGGTACATACTGCGATATTCAGGTACATTTAAGAAGTGTTACATGGTATTCATTTATAGGATTTAAAGGGTGTGAATGTTCATTGTTTACAAAATTATTTCTTAACTTGGCAAATATCAGTTGTGAATAAGTGTTCTGTTGTATTTTTGTTTGCGTTTGATGTAGCATGTATACTTGTACTGAAGACTCGATGTCTAATCCCTATCTTTCACTGCTCGTTGATCTCGTTCAACCATGTGCTGAAATACTGGAACAGATTGATTACAAACAAGTCCACAAGACTGAGGGAGTAGTAGCGTAGCCGTTTCGGTACGTATCACCAAACTATGATGGGCTGAATGACATGATGCTGTCTTAGATGCATATGTGAATTTCCTATGGTGCAAGCTCACACACTTATTTGTATTGACGTGAGATTTTACATAGCTTGACACCTGATAAATTATTCTTAGCATCCATTCAAGTTTTGTATTGACTTCGCTACGAAGATTCAAATGTATACCATACGACAGAGATTTTGGTGAACAGGATGCCAACTGGGCAAAGCAGACAAAGTAATATTCTCGTCGGTTTCCTTGCCTATTGCCTACATTTTTCAATTGTTTTTGAACTGTACGCATCGTATGCACAAAGAATGTATGAAACTTAGCCGAATGTTTCCTGACATTTTTGTAAGGCCAGCACTTGCATCACAAGTTAAAGAATCAATTTTCAATGTTTTCAATTTAAAACTTAGCTACATTCTTTTGTTGTTGTAAATTTTGGTGTCTTCTGTGCGATGTTTTGATTTTTTTTGCAGGTGAAATGTGTGCATGTCTTTTCTGCAGAGTTGCTTTGCATTTGACACAAAGAGGGGGAGTTTCTGTTTGTGGAGTGTTCCGTGACTGTGTGACTGTTCCTCCCCTCCCAACTATGTGGTCTGTTGTGATATGCGGTGTCTGTCTGCACATGAATGCCTGTGTGTATTAGGTGCTTTACGTCGTGAACAAATTTAGGATTTTCTAGTAAAACAGATTTATTGACAGCTATTTTAGTGCCAGAGACTTTATTAACTTTCTTACATAAAAAGCTTGAAGAAGAAGGATGAATGTTAAGAGAGAAGAGAATAAATCTCAGGTCAGTCACTCGACCCTTCTCTCTAAAAGCAGCCTGGTCAACGTCATGAAGATTGCACTTGGCACATTTCACTTTTCGAAACAAAGTCCTTGTGTTTTGCTTATAACCATTTATGGACTGTATCTTGTACAATTTCCAATTGGTTCATGCATTGTGTGTAACGTTCCAATTATCGTGTTTGCTTTTTAAATGTTTATAATCATATTTCCACTTGTGTCGTCAAGACCGTCTACTTCTTGTGACCCACCGAAGAATATTTCTTCATTTATTTCTCTTCTTTTCAGGACGCAGCTTCAATGGTAATTGAATTGGGCCACAGGAAGATCGTGATTCTTCATATACATCGAATATTGGGGGCTTTATTAGCGGCGGCGAAGAGCCATATTGCAAGCTAGATCCAGGTGGGTCACACTTTGATATCCCTTCATCATAGGGCCATGGTCTACTGTGCAGTGTAAACTCTTGATAGCTCAGGATACATTATTTTTTAATGTATTCATTGGAAAATAAAACAAATATTTTATTGGCATTTATTCTTGAATGTGGTTTTTCTTTTCAAGACGAAATTATAGCATGTCCCATTGATGTTGCACAACATTCTTGACGTCATGAATCTACATTCAAGCTACTACAGAGGGGTGGAGTAAATTGACTCTGTGACTCATTTTGGAAATAAAGACCAAGGCATGTTCAGTGACTCTTTAAAGCTCCGCTCTTCAGTTTCGTAATTTGTATAAGGTTTAATTTTTAAAGAAAAATAATTTCCCAGACTTTTCTCACTGGTAATCCTGGCTATTTAAAAAAGACCTTGTATATCTTGATATTGTTGACAGAACTTTTAATTCCTTTTAATTTGGTGCATGATTGATGAGTGTCATTTGCGTTGGAGAATATATAGCTTGACCTTTACTTCAGATGTGCACGTACTAAAAGACTGCTATCTCGGCTTAGTCATTTTTACTTCCTGGACTTCAAAGGTAAATTGGAACAAAAATCTAGCCGATATCTTTTTTTCTTTTTATATATTTTACAATTCATTTATTGCATTTCAGAAGCTTATATTGCCTACTCTGATAACAGGCATTTTCCCTATGTCAATAGCTGCAAAGTTAGTGTACTTTGGACTATTTCAATATCATTTTTCGAGCACATGGGATCAGCCATTTTGATTGGTTGTATGCTTCAGATAGTGCGCGATTTGCATAAATAAGACATGCAAAGAAATTCCCGTCAAAGTACATGAAAGTACCATAGAGTTATGCCACCTTTCTCTCAACTGTGCATCTTGCAGATGCAAGCAACTTCATGTTATACCTGTCCCTATTTCAGAAGTACGTAATAACTGTGGAGCGAAATAAAACAATGGAACTTAAGAGAATACAGTCACTCGTGCGTAACAGACACTCAGTTGACGACCTAGTTGGTGCATGCAGGCAAGACGATAAGTGTCGTAACTCGCGGACCCAAGTTTGTTTCTCAGTATGGGATGAATTATAAATATATAACCTGAATGACAGTATTCTCTCTCTCTCTCTCTCTCTCTCTCTCTCTCTCTCTCTCTCTCTCTCTCTCTCTCTCTCTCTCTCTCTCTTTATATTCGGTATGCATATGGTGTGTGTGCGCGTGAAGAAAGTAAACAAGTTCATGCTCCAGTCCGTATGTGCAAAGGTTTTCAATTCAACCGGAAACGAATAATATATTCATTCTTTATTACCTCTAGTGTTTTTGCATCGTTGTCATGGAAGAATTTCAGGTAGGTACATGTACACTATTCTTTCAAAGTATTTTTTTTAATGCGACTTTATTGTTATGTATACTACGTCATCGTTGAGAATGCGAGATATAAACAGCTTTGATACATCTTTATTCAAGTCATATCACAAAGGAACATTTGCAAGACTGACAGAAGTATGAAGTACGCACCGCCTAAAACAAGCATATGTCAAAAGGAACGAAGCTTTAAGTTGTCGACTATCTGCTCCATAGTTTAATCAAATATTTTCAACGCGTTTTGAAAGAGAACTGAACAACAACTGAGAAAAGTACAAGATACATCAAAGTCAGCCGATGAACTGAAGGAGTCTGCAAGTCCTAAATGATTATGCATTTGCAGATGATTCCTGAAATCTTTCTATCTAAGCATGCCGATCCCAACCACATTTCTACGATTAAAACAAATATTGAGAAACAACCAATACAAGTTAATAATTACCTTGTTTTGCCGAAGTACCACACTGATGTACGCTAATCTCCGAAGGAGATCTTCAAATTAAGTGGACCGTGGCGGACGGTAAAATATCGATTAATTTAAAGCTCAATCGCATCTTTGAATGACTCGATAGGCCCCTGTGTAAAACATTCTCACGTCTTCAACTTCAAGAAACTCGAAAGTACCGATAACTCGAACCAAATGATTGGGCCCGAAACGCTTCGACTTTTCAAAGTTGTAACCATTAAAGCGCAAGCTGTAGTGTACAGTCCTTTTTTCAGGGGAACAAACCTTGAGATGCCTTGAAAATTTGGGACAAGAATTATTGCTTTTTTAACAAACCTTAATTATACCACCTTTATATCCCTCTCTCACGCACTCGTCATCTTCTCCACTTGGTCTCCTCCTCTCACTCATCCTTTCTCGCCCCCACCCCCTTTCGCTCACCCTGAATCTCTCGTACTTCCTCTCCGTCCACTCACTTACCCTCTTAAACTCGCTATCTCCTCTCGCTCACCCTGTCTCACTCACTTCTCTCGCCCTCCCACTCACTCACACTTTCCCACCTATTTTTCTCTGTCATCGTCTCTTCATCTCCCACTATCAGTCCTCCTCTATGGCTCTCCGCCTACCACTCATCCTCTCTTGCTTTGCCTCTCAATCGATCCCCTCACTCTCATCCTGTCCCCATCCTCCTCTCTCTACCTCACCATCTCTCACCTGTATGCTATGTATATCCAACGTTCGTTACTTCTTTTTCTATTTTTATTAGCAACGGCAGCCATATTTGATTCATACAAAGCTATTATGCCATGATACTGTTTATCAAATTTAGTCAAAACCTGTTAAGCGGTTTTAAAAAATACGTTTTAAACAAATTATCTTTTTTTTTTTTTTAGTAGCGGCGGTTACATTTGAAGACAGGAAAACATCCATTAAACAAATCTGAAAGAACGTCATACCCCAATGCTTCCTGGATAATCATATGCACACTGATCAAGCTGTTTTTGAAAGTTGCAAATAGCAACTATAAACGGACGACGGACAAAGATCCATATCATAATCTCATTTGATCTCTAGGCCAGGTGAGCAAAAAGTCGTAAAGTAAAACATTCAAATATTTCCAAGTGAGAAAGAGCCCTAATTTATACCATTTGCTCCACTGAAACTGAAATTTTACCACAAGAATCGCGATTAGAAGTCATTGAGAAAACAAATTCATCCTTTTATATAAATCTCTGATCGATATGTATGCAAAAAACCACTACAATTTGTTGATGAATATCGGTTTTGGAACATTAAAAGAAAATAAAGTTTTGTTTGCAAAATAGTCATCTTCTGTGATCTTGACTGTCTAACACTTGAGTTTTCCTTTATTCCCTACTGACCTTATACAAATATATTTGTGCCAAAAGAAAATGTAGCCATAAAGATCTGCCGAGACTATCATTGGAGTTAAAATATAAATGTTGCTTGTAGCCAAGACAATGGAATTAGGTATGGAATTTAAATCTTAAAAGCATTGAATTTATTTTTAATTTCACTCGTGACAAACTGTGTAAATTGATACATTTGGCAAATCAATTTACTCTCAAATATTGTGAATTCATTATTTTCGTGTCTCACCAATTGTCAGGGAGTTTGTAGTTGCTACAAACCACGAATTTAAAACCCCAACAATGATCCTTCTGTGGAAATAAAAGGATCACTTCTCCGAATAACAAATACAAGTACTGACAAAGGACATTTTTCACAAAACCAGGAAAATACATATACACAAAAACTGAAACTAAATTGACAGTAATCATTGGGAACCGCATTAGTTCTATTGGTAGAGCGTGAGACTCGCTATCCATGAGTCGTGGGTTCTATACCCTCCCAGGCCAGACCGGGTCGGCTCGCCTCCGTGTGTCCTTGGGAAAGGCATTTTATGTCCTATTTCGTCGGCATGAGAAAGCCAATGCTGTGTTAAAAGTGCCGTTGTAACCAACACAAATGAAACAAAACACAGTAATTACATCCGCATTTGGATACCTAACTTTCTAAAGCTCTAATATGATTCGATTGGATAGACTTAAGAAGATAAAAAGCAGTATCAATTTAGTTGTTTAAATTAAATAGTTACTGAATAATGGCATAAACAGAAAACAAAACAACACCAAAGAAAACAAAACAACACCAAAGAAAACAAAACAAAATCGTTTTTTTATTCTAATTAGATGTACCTTATTCCTGTCAAGAGATGAGCTAAAACACAACAGCGAATTCCTGCCTATCTCATCAGTTACCCTAACAATCTCCATTCTACAACCAACTGTTCCTCCAACTATCCACCCGAGATGTGCACTTGGCATATTCTTGTCCAAAGGAACCTCATACTACGCAAATTCTGATCTCTCATCACAGACGCAGAAAAATCTTTCATTTTGTTTTCTGAAACGAAATAACTGATGAAGGAGAGAACAGTATATAAGCTGTGGCTTTAATAGCCTATATCCGATGTATGATACCTACCCCAAAAACATTACTGTTCACTTTTTCACGAGAATAAAGTAGAGACTCAATCATTGCAGCACGGTTTTAAATGAGGTGTAATCAAAGATAAAGACACTACTGTGCAATCAATTTTTCATGGCAATAAAGCAAGCAATATATCAGTTCGGTACAGTTCTAAGTGAGTTGTGATGAAAGATAGACACCACTGTGCAATTTGTCACACGAATACAGTAGGCAAGCTATGAGTGCGGTACAGTGTTAAATGAGTTGTGATGAAAGATAAAGATAGCGGCCTATCTATGGAGATCTTGAAATCAATGAATAGCTTAAGTAACTTTAGACCTTTTAATAAGTTAAAGTATGAGCATGCTGATTCGTAGCCTATTACTGAGATTTAATCAAACATAAACAATTATTCGGATCCCAGCGGGAAGGTTTTGCATTAAATTACCTTGACTTTTAACCTTTGGACCTCATACTTGTAATGTGATTGGGCCTACCCAGCACTGATGTATCTATATAGTTAGCGGAAGGGAAGAGAGGTATAGAAAGAAAGCCTGTAAAGAATGATGACAAGATGGGGCAGAGGAGAAGTGATGAAGTAAGAAAGTCAGAGGGAGGAGAAAGCGAGATATATGATCGGAATTGTGGAGATATAAAGCGGATGGGATCGAGGAGGAAAAAGAAGAAGAGGAAGAAAATAATACAGAAGATGGTAAAAACTGTAGGCGACAGAGGGTTTAAGGAAGAGAGGAAGATTTGGGAAAGGTCAGACAGAGTGAGGAAGAAAGAGGCAGAGGGTGGGAGAGAATGGAAAAAGGATATATGTATCTATAGGGTTACAGGCACGTGAGCACAACACTGACTATATAGTGCCGAGTAAAGGTTAAGTTTTAAAATTGTGAAGACAAAAATTAAAACTAAACTTTAGGAATGTTAAACCTTCCCAATAAACATTAGCGTATAGTCCTACAAGATAAATGTGAAAGGTAAAGATGTTAAAATTATGTTCAAGGTATACAAAATATAAGATAAAGTTAAACAATATATTAAATACTTTTTCTAGTTTTAGAATATGTAGAAACAAAACAGATCAGGGTAGAGAGGACGAAAGTGAAAAATTACATAGCGAAATACAGAGGGTGTGAGGAACAGTAGAAAAAGAATGAAAAGTGGACAAATGGGAATCTGGAGCGAAAGATTATAGAAGAAAGAAAAGAAAAGTGACAGACAAGCTGGAGGAGAAAGGACGGGTTGGGGTGGGGGAAATGGGGTAAAAATGGTGTAGGAGAGAGAGAGAAGGGACGAACATATAAGAAAAAGGAAAAGAAAATGAAAAGGAGAAACATAAATAGGTGGGTATAGGACTATATAAAGGAGTCTGGGTGAGTGTGCTAGGGGGATGAAGAGGATTGGAGGGACTGGCAGGGATATACTGGTATTACAGATGGAGTAAGTGTTAGAAATAAAGAACCATTTAGTGTATGACCTTGAAAAGGGAGGGACATGCATCGAGATGGGGTCTGAGAGAGGAGCAGTCAAGTATGTATGTATGTATGTATGTATGAGTATATGTATGTATGTATGTATGTATGTATGTATGTATGTATGTATGTATGTATGTATGTATGTATGTATGTATGTATGTATGTATGTTGTCACGGAATTGTATGGTTTATATCAATATGTATATGTGATCAAATATGTA
The DNA here is from genome assembly GCA_029931535.1 of Margaritifera margaritifera. Taxonomy (NCBI): domain Eukaryota; kingdom Metazoa; phylum Mollusca; class Bivalvia; order Unionida; family Margaritiferidae; genus Margaritifera; species Margaritifera margaritifera. Next base: position 295,596 of record JAQPZY010001008.1, read on the forward strand.
TTCGGGTTTCGTTTCCGACTAGAGCGTTACTCGAGGGTTGTTTTTTTTTCGGCTCTAGTTATTTTGAAATACTGAACGCGATTCACCCAATGCTGCACGTGCAAATTGCCTGCAGTGAAAACTTACGTACCTAGCTGCTGCGCATATCTGTCACAGCTAGAGTACATATAGAGCAAATTCTCTATAAACAAATTACACTACGACGAGTCTTGTCAGAAAGCTTACCTCTTTACGGGAGCAAATCTTCAGCTGTAGAGGTATGTGAAATTTAAGGTAGTATTCTTTATCACTATTCGTTTTATATGACATAATTGTTTCATATATTAGATGTTTTAGAATTTATTCTAAATTCTACAGAGAGTCAATACCTAGGTCATACAACGCCATGATATTAGAAATACAATAGTCTGGTTCAAGTTAGCTATTTGTTGTAACTGAACAGACAGATATTATTTAATTATACGCGGCATGCATTGCATTGAATGATTAATGTAATGTGTAACGAGATGCAATTCATGTGCGCGCATGCGCAACACATATCAATGCAAAAGTACTAACCGTGTCATATGTACTACACGGTTTAGTTGTTATACTTTTAGCTGTCCTTATGTATGGTTTGGTGTTGTGGAGTCGCAGAACTGTGTGGTTTCTTGTGACGTGTACGCTGTGTCTGGTGACGTTGTTTCGGAAGAGTGTACTGGTTTTCTCGATGCGAGGGACCAAGGCTTCTCGACCAGCGGGTCTGTGTTAAATGTGAAGGCTCTTGACGGATCCTTCAACAGACTGGGAGGGGTGGACCATGCGTGGTGGCTCCTTGACCATGGACTAGAGCGGGTGGAACCGTAGATACATCTTGGTAGTCAAACGGGCGCCACGATAGTTATACATATTACGTGTTCCATTGTATTGTCATTTTCTATATTGCTATCTGTGCAAAATTACATGTATTCACATTTCAATATCGCTATATGTGCGACAGATTCATAATTTCATGCATTCCCATTTCAATATCGTTATATGAACGACAGATACATAAATTCATACATATTCCAATATCTCTTGATGAATCGATGAATTAATGAGTCAATAGATTGATGAATAAATGAGTATCATATTGATAAGTGCATAAATCAAATGCTTTGGTCACCCTTGGTACTTAATAAGACCTTGTTTACATTAGGGTGTAGATCATATACTCTTATTTGTTGATTGGTGATAGGATGTTATTCACGTTTGTTTAAAATTCCATTCGTTAAATTCATCTTTGATTTTTCTCGTTGAGTTACTTGTTGTTGATAGTTCCATGTTAGGAACTTTATAATTTTCCTTATCTTTTTGCTATAATGGTGTCAGATTTGTTCATCTTTAAATTGCGTTTATAAATAAACATCTTATTAACGCAGTTGCTTTCGGTGTCTTCACTAATCCAGTCACAACCCGGCTTCATCCTGCGACATATGTATGTATGTATGTATGTATGTATGTATGTATGTATGTATGTATGTATGTATGTATGTATGTATGTGTATGGTTTAATGGCGCATCAGGACAATAGTGATATATAGCGCCGATTTAAGGAAAGTTCTGAAAGTATGATAATCAAAAATTACAAACAACTTTAAAAAGATAAACCCTTGCAAATTAAATAAACAAGTAGTCGTACAAATAAGAAGTACAGATGATAATATTATGTAAAAATAAATGCCAAATAATAGATAAAGTTCAATATATATACATATATATAAATATATATATCGCCCTTCCTCTTTTAACATCTTCAATCACATTTTCTTTCTTTCTCTCTTTCTCTCTCTCGCTCTCTCTCTCTCTCTCTCTCTCTCTCTCTCTCTCTCTCTCTATATATATATATATATATATATATATATATATATATATATATATATATTGGGTCTCACTATAAACAGAAATCTTTTAGAAAGTTCAACACTTTATCGGGTGCTACATAAAGCTTCTTACTGAGCTTGATAACAAAACATCAGCAACAATTATATATATATATATAGATAAGAAAGAAAGGTCGAGAGAGGGAGAGAGAGAAAGAATATATATATATATATATATATATATATATATATATATATATATATATATATATATATATATATATATATATATATATATATATATATATACAATGAGAGAGCCAGAAAGAATAAGAGAGAGAGAGAGAGAGAGAAAAAGAAAGAAAGAAAGAGAGGGACACCACTCGAAAGCACTGAGACCGTTGGGCCGATAAGTCGCTGCTAACTTAAAAATGTATGTAGTATCACATGGTATATTCATAAAATGATTTCTAATGTGAGCGGATTGTAACAAATTCAAAACAACGAAGAAACACAAATGGCTAGCTAAATACATTAGAGATATAAAGGCAGTGCTATGAATCGTTTAACTACAAAGTAATCTGTATGGAATTCATAAAATAATTTTAAACATTTTAAAGTACAGGTCTCCCCAATCATTATTGAAATTTATAAGAATATATCTATATCAATTTGAAAATTACAGAGACATGTTTCATTATTCAAATATCTGATAAAGTAATACTACATAGAAACACAGCCTTATCAAAACGTGCAACACAAATTCTATATTATTCACACAAAAAATTATATTAAACACTATAATTTTTAAGTTGATTTGTTGTGTCCTTTGATAAAGTTCTAATATATCATTGCTGACCACAAAAAAACTGGATTTTGGAGACATGTGTAAAGACAAACCAGCTCAAACTAATATTAAAGATGTACTTAGTAGTGTAGTGAGTAAAAGCACAAGTCATCAGTGCGTATCATCAGGCATAATACAGCACAGACTAGTTTTTTTGACTGGGGGAGATGGTGGGGAAGCAAAAATTGAAACTTTCGTTGCATGCATTATTATTATTATTATTATTATTATTATTATTATTATTATTATTATTATTCTTATTACTATTGTTATTATTATTAACTATGGTTTCAATCACTTCTAGTCCACACTTACCCCACTCCCACCTGAACGTAACCCGAAATCAGTTACATATGATGTGTCTTCGTGTCGCTTTATATAGAATGTTAGATTAAACTAGAAATTTGCTCATAGACAGGGATGCCCTACTACAGTGCGTGAAACTAACCGAAAAGCAAAACTCAATCAAGGTGTGACGAATGAATTGTCAGACTGATAATATAGATCGTGGTGAGACATGAACATATTTAAGAATGTCACATAAATTTAAATTTTGGTACATTTAATCCTGACCACCTACCACTTCCAGGGATGCTAGGGTAGGAAGCCAAGAACAAGATTCTTCTTGTTTATAGCTAACATGTGGACCAGATAACTACAGTCTATAGTAAATTCCCACTCGACGTTTTAAATGGATATATGGTAACGGAATGACGAACGGACGTACATAAATATGGAGGGCATCACAATATTATTGACAAGAAGAAGGGAATGGGAGGATAAAGAACACGAAGAAAAAGAAGAAAAAGGGTTTCGCGGAACTCAATGCTTTGCCTTTGAGGGATAAATGACGACACTATTCTGCTTCCACGTGAGAGATAGCAAACCATAGTATACCAGGGTAACACTGTTAGACATATAATAATAGTACACAAAAAACTGAGATCAACACTGTAAAAGCAATTTTCAAAAACCTTTAACATACAATTTCTGCTGACGCTACAGTGGCAGGCAAGACACGATGTCCTAGCATATGCTGATACAGGCATAAAGTAGAAATATTCTAAAGTTTCGATCAAATAAACAACTCATGTGGAAGTTAAATATGACTATAAATGAACTCGAACACAAAACCTTAAAATCCATGACGGTGCCGTCGCCACAGGAGTGATGCCTACATTATTCATCGCCATTCACAGGCGAGGTAATAATAATAATAATAATAATAATAATAATAATAATGTTAATAATAATAATAATGTTAATAATAATAATGTTAATAATAATAATAATTATAATAATAATAATAATAATAATAATAATAATAATAATAATAATGTGATTACTATTATTATTTTTATTTTTATTATTATTGTTATTATTATGCCAATGAAAGTAGGGAAGGATGTGTTATTTCATGTGATCCGCATAAAGAGATAACTGCACTCAAATTTAATGTTGTACATATATGCAGTGCACTTTTCTCCGGTGACTGGTATTATGGCAATTTCTGGTAGTCGACATTATAAACAGCTGAAAACAAAACAAAAAGAAAAGAAGAATTAGCAAAGGGAATTAAAAACAAAAATCCACGTATAAACTTTAGCTTTATATATATATATATATATATATATATATATATATATATATATATATATATATATACAAATTTAATTTACCAAATCTATTTTGAAAATAAATTAAAATTGCTTCTAGTGCATTATATACTTCAAATATAAATAAGTTTACATGCTTTTTTAAAAGAAGAAATATAAGAAATATATGCATGTATGAATGTATGTGTGTTTATGTGTGTTCACATTATCTACTTTAGGAGTAAATGATTATAGGTATAACACTACACGTAAGCACAGTGAAATAAAATCCATTTTTATATTAGATATAATCGGTATAACGCTTAACGTGAGCACAGAAAATTAAATCTATTTACATAATAGAGATTATATATAAATAAAGCTTAACGTCGGCAGAATATAATACAATCCAGTTTGATAACAGAGTGTAACGGTATATAGATTAACGTGAGGACAACAACAAAAAGAAAGTCTATTTACAAATGTCGGTTGATATGTATAATGCTTGACATAGGGCAGCACTATGGCTGACGTCAAACGTTTTAGTGAGTTGCTCTAAAACCAGTTTCAACACACATACAGAGTGCGCAACGACCACCACTTCGAACATCCTGCCCGATTGGCAGCCGGGTGCCGCAACCTCAACCAGAGATTAATGCGCAGCATATCGAGCAAACCGATGACGCCCTAATCAGAATACTAGAGGAGTATTTTTTTATCCCGCCCAAAAGGGCCACAGAGGCCTATTCCTGCACCATGCCGGATCTGCAGGTTACGGCATCTGCCCGACTTTGTAGAGCGACAGAGTAGAGTCACAGATTGTGACAGACTACCACGCCGCCGTGCCGGAAATGCGTAAGCTCCAAGCCGATGCCTTAGCATTTATTAATGATATGACGCCTATGATACATGCTATCCTTTCGAGGGAGCTCAGGAACCTTGATGACCTAAAGTTTAGCTTCATTCTCAAGGGACAGCTGGAAAAGCCAAACCGAGCGTCGATCCATTGCTGATTGCAAATACGGCAGCCGCTGAAGGTGAAGCGGTTGCTGGGACAGCAGGAAAAAGCCACTACATCTGGATACAAAATACCGAAGCCGTATAAAAGCAAATCAAATGCAAGAATAAGAAGAAAATCTGCCGCAGGTACCTCAACGTCTTCAAAGAATAGGTCGACTTATTGGAATGGCACACTAAAAACGTGCGTGGTATAAACGCAAAGCCACAGCGCATGCCTTTACCGGCAGAAGATAAGAACATCTTAGCCTTCCAGAATCACCACGGCTAGATGCGTATTCCATGCCTCATCTATGCAAATTTCGAGGCACTGAATGTTTCAGTGTAAGGCTCTACCTGCGATAAGGATAAACGCTGCACGCAGAAAATCGCTGACCAGATTCAATGTAGCTTATACAACATGGTCGTCCTCTGTGCTGGAGAATCCAATAAGCCAATGTTATATTGAGATAATGAGGTTTTTACCCCTTTCTTCCAGAGGTTCCATCGCGAGCTAGAAGAGGTCAGAAAAGTGGATCAAAATACAACGGGGATGGTGTTCAGTAAAGACGACTGTAGCAATTTCAGCAAGTGGTAGACTGGCACGTCTGCATCAAGAAACTTGACCGCTACGGAATACAAGACCACTAACATATTACCAAAAATATCGTTGAGCCGCCCATCAAGCTTGCAATTTTAAGCTGCGCATCTATTCAGGTAAAATAAAGGTGCCTGTTGTGATTCATAATCTGCACGGCTACGATGGTCATCTGATGACGGAGGCCTTCGAAACAGCATCGTCGGTGAACATCAGCGCTATTCCAAACAACATGGAAAATTACATAACGTTGTTCGCTTGGGCAACTGCAGATTGTCGATAGCTTATAGTTTATGAACAGCAGCCTCGAAAAAACTGGCAGCCAAGATGCCAAAGGAGGCGTATCGCGCCATGGTGAGGCACACGAAGGACAACATCGACCTTTTGCTTCTACTCATTCGAATATATGAGCAGCTGGAAGTGATTGCAAGCTCAGCCGCTCATGTATAATCGCAAAAGACTATGAACATGCCTAGAAGACATTTGGCTGCAAACTCATAAGCTCAGGACCTCTAGCTAAAGACCGATGTGCTTCTGCTAGCGACACCTCATTCCAACACTACATTCTTGACACTGCTCAATACTATAGTTCGTCTGGTATGGGCTGGGACGCCCTTCTAAAGAAGACCTGTGTTAAGCTGGAGCTGCTGACAGAGGTCATCATTCGCTTGTTTATTAAGAAGGGAATCCCATGGTTTTGTAGGTTGATGGTGAGTCGCTGTCATGCGAAAGCGTTCAACCTAATGTGTGCATCCTATCGAGTGTTGAAAGGTAAAAGGTGCTGACTACACTTTTTAACATTTTGAGATATTCAACGCGAAAGGTTTGAGTGGATCGTAAACAATCTGTATGGTTTCCATCTAAGTTATTTTGTAATATATTGTTTTAAAGTTAGCATTTCTTATTACGAATCAATAGTAAGATAAAATGTTTCTAATTTTCATTCTTAATACAAGTCTCTTTTTGTTTTGGTTTTCCATGCTAGTAAAAGGAGGTATCAGCAGTTAGCACCTTCTACTGTCAGATGGTAAATGGTAACATGTTATTTTAGCATCTTTTTACCAGAACGGAGTGGCAAAATATATAGTTCGAGAGAATCTAGCAAACACTCAGCACATTTTCTTACTTCAATGCTTAAATATAGAAAACTAAGCACACATTATTATGGTCAATTGGCATGTTAAGAAGAAGCTAGTTTGGCAGCATGTTTGGGAACTTATAGAGGAAACGGTACATACTGTCATCCCAGTGATTGTTTTTACTGCCTGTGAATGTAGCAAATTGCATAAATCTGCAATAATATTAAAAACTCAATTTCTCTATTGTTGCATGTTACAGTAAAATTTTTAGAATAGTAATTTCTTCCAGAGTTCATTGGAAGACATAACTGGCACCTCTTTAATCCACAATTTAACATAAGCTCTTGGACTGATATATATTCTCAGAAATATAAAACTAAAAGGCCAGAATATGTTGTCGTCATTATTTTAAGTAATTAAGGAAAAACAAGGCTGCATCTCTAAAAGTTTAAGCTTTCCACAAAAGCGAAAAGTATTGAGCTGCAGCCTTGTTGCCGTTCATTCCACAAAGGCGATACTGAAGTCAAACTGCCCAGTCTATTCGGGGCAGGCAAACCTTGACCTAAACAGGCTCGTAATGTATGAATTGTACTGTGGCCATATTAAGGCGCGGTATGGTGGAAAGAAATCCCTACTATACAGGGACACCGACAGGCTGCTGGTGCAGATTGAGACTGTCGATGTATATCGTCACATGCTGAAGATGCTAGCCTCTAAGATGCGAGCGAATACCGCATTGAGCATCCACTCTACATCACAGTCAGCAAGAAGGGAAGTTTAAATATGAGTGCGCCGGCCTGCCAATGGCCGAGTTTGCTGACCTCTGCGCCAAGATGTACAGCATTCTGAATGCTGACAACGAGAAGATTCGCAAAGCTAAAGGCATTTCACGGACGGTAGTAAAAAGTCGACCTCAACCACCGCCCTACCTGGAGTGCCTCAAGGAACATAAGAGTATCAGCACTCCATGACGTTGTTACCATATTATATGGTTGTACCTCATTAACAAAACTGGCCTATCTCCGCTGGACACTAAAAATGGATTGCCAAAGATGCATCAAAACGCGGGTATATGGTCACTACCTCAACGAGCTCTTTGGTTTCAGTGGGTGATGTGGTGGGTAAGAACACATCATAGTTGTAGCAGAGTATCTTCAGGCACAATATATAGTTCCTCAAGAACAAGGCTTCTGTGCAGAGCACCACCAGCGTCAAGCGCAGAACGATGGTTTATGGTTGGCTGGTCTGGGATATCAAACCTGTCAACCAGGGTGAACACCTTAAGCAATCACACATGGTTGGTGGTACGGCGCTGTCCTTCGTCCAGTTCTCCATGCGCATATAGGTACTGCACCTGGGCGTTTTAGTCCAGGAGTTTATATTGCGCTGCATTTGCAGGCATGGTCAGCACAGTTGGCGCCTCCGCCCTATTCGCAACAACGGCTTCAGAATGTAATCAATAAAAATGTAAGCCGCGTTACCACACCGTTTAGAGCCGCTACAACGCCAGGCAGCCATCTCACCCACTCGTTGCTGCCATTTGCAAGCGCTTGCCATTTCAGCTGTAAATAACATCTCCTGGGCGTTCTGATGACCAAACAGCCGCTCGGTACGAGTACTGTTGAACCTTTCCATAATGCCCTGAGCACAGTGGACGCCGGCTTCGCCCCGCCTTGTGTGCACGTTGTTCTTAGCCAACAGCTGCGACTCGGCGCCCATTAACTCCCGGCCAGGGTCAACTTGCAGCAGTTTAGGTCACTTAAGAGGGCTCCGCTTTTAGATACGTGACAAAATGTCCGCATGATTAGAAGCTACCCTGGTGGTCACGGGCTCAGACTCCTTGTAACGGCAGGCGACATCAACCACGGTCAGCGCATAGCTGTACGGCACTTGTCGCGGCGCGCGCTTGTTGCTGTCGGGTGGCTAAATAAGAGATCGCCCTGGTGTATCTCGTTAGGAGTTGAAATATAAAATTGATCCCGAGGGAGTTTGCTTTGTGCTGGTAGGTAAATATGTCACATGGCCTGCGTTTTGAGCCACGCCTTGGCAGTATCTTGTGAGACTTTAGCGGCTTCTGACAGCTTTTTCATAGCTACCATACCATTCCAGTAACCTCTGGGGCTGTAGTATGTCCCGCAAGCTTAGTATCCAAGGATAACAAGCTAAAATGTTTTGCTGTCCTTTATTATTTTGGAGGCTCCAACTGAACAGCGCAAAAATGTCCTTAGCTTGCCATCCGCTTGTTGTCCTGTCGTTCTGCTATGTACCACGCGACACGAACAAGCTTCACAAAGGCACCGTAGGTATTGGCGGAGAAGCAGAAGGCATAAGTGCATGACTGCAACACGAGCAGCGAACTGCTGCATGGAAGATGGGGATTCACGCCAGACCTCGATGAGAAAGTTGGCCCTGTCCCACAGGTGAGTCACAGGGCCAGGAAATGTTTCACGTTTCGCGGCGTATGTCATACCATGAATGGCGCTCCATAACTCTATCGTCGTCGATTCGCCAGAGATACTAGTTGGTCCAAAGAAACAAACAAAATAATTCCTGCACTTGTCGTGTTAACACTAGAAATATTTTACAGGTACCTGTAAACCAGACAGCCCACAACTGCGAGGCCCCCGACAATAAATATCATCTCGAGTTTTGCTGTTCTGGCAAGGGCGTGTAGACGTCAGAAAGCCTGAACTCGTCACCGAGCAAGCTTGCGCTACTATCGTTCGGCTCCTGCCAATTCCGATAGTTATCAGTTCGTAGGCGCGCATTGATTCTTCAACGTCTTGGTAGAGAGTTGTTCTGCCCATCTTGCTTTCTTTCACTGAGATAATCAAGACGCTCGTTGCGCTTGCGTTGATATGCGGCCTGAGCAGCTAGGAGTTCGTCAGCAGCCTAACGCTGGCGAATCTGTTCCTCCTCGGCCCCTTTTTATCTTTCTGAGTGACGAGGAGGATTGAGCAAATGAATGGGAGGGCGTTAGCAATTGGCCCGACAACCACGAGAAGAGCAGAGGCCATTAGGAAGCCATGATTATATTAGCAAACATTATGCCTTGTTTAAATAGCATTTCCTGTATCAAAAGGGAAAGCGCTGTGATACTAACAGTCTTTGCTTCATCCTCGAAATCGAGACGCCTGAAGTCGGCCAGTTTCATTCTTAACAAGCGTTTGTTAATCATCGTATACCCGACCTCAAGGTCGCTGAGCGTTGCCCCGTGGAAAAGGAGATTTCCGAGGACTTTGGCGTATGGTGGTGGAGATCCCGGTCATATAAAAGCCTGCAGCAGTCAGAACTAAAACGCCCCACAAACATAAGGTTGTATTTACTGATCTTTGCTTTCCGTCCCTGGCGCCCTAAAGGAAACGCCTGTGTGCGTGCCTGTAGTCTCTTTATTTGCTGCCCTGAAATCGCGGCGATTCGTGACTCGGATAACTTCCTGTGGTGATGCATGCACGCTTGCGCACTTGTCGCTTGGTTGTGAGCGTTCCCGCTCTTTGAGCTGCGCTGAATCCATATTCGATGCTGGGCAGCGTTCCCTCATTAAAGCGGCCAGATTTTTACCAGAGGCCAACAGACTTTTATTTAACTTAGTAACTTATTCGATTTCCTGTGGAATCAGTAGAAGCTTCTCGCCATTGAAGGCAATTCCGTTACCAGCAGAGAGTCGCAAAAGCAAACACAACATCCAGTGGTTGTGCACTCATTTATTTCACATGGAAATTTGTAAGATCGATGAACATAAATCTGAATCTGAGCAAATATTAGTTCGAAGATTATTTACATGTTGTGATCGAATTTGAAATATAATTGGGTAAATAATAAAGATGGATTTCAAGACGTGTTAAAAGTGTCAAGTAGAGAAATCGTAATTCGCTTTTGCAGAACTAGAACATACTATAAATGTTGTCGCAAAATTACGAAGATAAACTTGCTATAGCAAAAAACAAACAGCACGAGAAAGAGTGCTAAAAATTGGTATAACTAAAACAAAGACCGCAAGAGAAAATGGATCAGGGAAAACAGAGAACAATTTTATTAATACAGGAAAAAATATACTACGATAAGCGAAACTACAGGATATCACAATCGGCTAGAAATAGAGCTGTATCAGCATTGAGACAAAACATCAGATCAGACACTGGCGACTTCTCGCAACTTCTCGCGAGAACCAATATACCAGTACTAGTACCAGTGATACCAGTACCCAAACCTGGAAAGGACCAAAGTGACTCTTCCAACTAGCGTCCCATATCATTAACAAGTTGTATCTGCAAAACATGGAACGGATGATAACTGATAGACTGCTCTGGTATCTCGAATCCAACAAACTACTATCTGACGTTAAGTATCGATTCACACGCCAGAGAAGCACAATATACCATCTTATCAGACTTGAAGCATTTATTGGAGAAACTTTCATAAGATATTTTGTTCAGAATACCTTTATATCTTTGTACCCATACATGCTTTTTAAAAAAATAAGACAACACTTGTGCACTTTTAGTATTTCCAAGTATAACTGCACTACATTTTATGACTGATACAATTACAACGATAGTGTAAATTCGAGAAGAATGCTTAGTCAATCTAATACCTCTTTCTGTCCTCAAAACATAACATGCCATTCGATATTTCATGCAGTCGTCACGTGAGTCAATATATCGGAATAGTCATGAATATACATGGAGGGAGAACTAAAGTACAATTTTCCTTCGTGACCAAAAGCACCTAGTCGCGTGGCAAAGCCTTGCTTATGACCATAATCTTATCATCATTTTTATTTCTTGACCGTGTTTTCATCACGAACAGACATGGCAATTATACACATCTCGAATTATTTGATAATCTTCTGCGACCATTGATAGAAGGTTACAACATAGTGCCTAATCGGTGTCTTTGTAATCAGTTAGGTCCTTTTCTATGGGATTGTTGAAAGTATCGTTGTATTCGATACTGTCGTAATTTCTATATTCATAATCGCTCAAAAACTGCAGATATAAATTAAAGTTAGAAAAACAGAACAAAGACCAAAATGGTCAAGAAGACAAGTGAATCGAGTAATTTTAATGAATAGAATATATTTATCAAGTAATCAATGTTCTTTAGAGGGTAAAATAAACGACAGAGCAGTGTATATATCTACCAATATAATTGTTCCCATGGCACCATCTCGAGCCGGTTACCGGATGAAGCCTCAATATTTACTTCAGAAATTACACTTTCAAATCGTCTGCCCCTCAGCGAATCTTTGAAAAGGAGATTCAGCCAAAAATCATTTGGAGCTAAATCAGAGCTGTATGGAGGATGTGGCAAAGTTTGGACTCTGTGCTCCTTCAGGACGGCGGATTTATGCGCCTGTGCATTGTCACGTGGTAGATGGATACCTCGGGCGTCAGTGCACGAACGAATGGTTCGGTAGTGTTCCACAACTTTTATCAGTACTTTGGAGGCATACACTAGCAGAGGCGGGCACAGGTACCTATACAACCGTTCCTTTTGCATTGAAATAAAATGCGTTTAAAACTCTCTTGTCAGACCGAATAATTCGAGCGATTTGTGGTATCAGCTTGTCTTCTCCGATCCAAATTGTATTAGTTTCTCTCGAGTCGGGTTCATAAAAGTGAATCCATCTTTCATCCCCTGTGACAATCTCATTCAAAGTCGCTGGTCACTCTTTTCATGTTTGGTGAGCAACTGCTTTCCGATTTCAACCCGAATCTGTTTTTGATCAGCCGTCAACAAATGCGAGACACATCTTCCTCAATCCTTTCTGAGTTTCAAATGACTTTTCAATATTTTAAAAACAGCTGACGAATTAATGCCCATGATAATAGAAATATCTTGCACTGTGTATCGAGCATCTTCATAAATTGCCCCTTTCATAGCAGCCACTTCCCGCTCACCAACCACAGAACGTGACTTATCTTCCATGGATTCGCGACCATCTTTAAAACGATGAAACCACCCCAAAATTGTAGGATAAAAATAAAATTACATCCGTAAGCTTTATCCGAGTCGGCCTTGATAACAGTCGACGAGAATCCTAAAAGCGCCCGAATTTTACAGCATGCTCTTTGCTCAGTAGTAGAATTGTTCTCCTCCGAAATTTTCACGTCGCCGTCATGTCCTGTATTACGTCACACGCATATATATATATATATATATATATATATATATATATATATATATATATATATATATATATATATGCAAGTCTCCGGCGTGCTGCATTTGCAGCTGCAGATCATCGGTGTTAAATTTATTGACAGGTTCAAAGAAACATAACAAAGTTATAGACAAATATTCAGAATGTTTCAAATATCCTCCGTAAAGGAGTACTTCTGAAACAAAGGATATTTATATTTATCTTTTGCAAGGCAAGCATAAGAAAAATGTGCATACAGGTACAATCACAAATACAACCGTACAATGTAAAACGGTGAACCCTGTGCATAGAAAAAATTTCAAAGTTGATAAAATCGCTAACTACTAGATAGTCCAAGCCATCTTATATATATATATATATATATATATATATATATATATATATATATAGATATATATATATATATATATATATATATATATATACATTATTGAGTGAACAAGTGCAAAGTACTCCCTCACCTGAGGCGAAGTGCATCTTTGATGCAAGGCATTTACAACCTAAACTATCTACATACAATAGTTCTTATCTCAGGTTGCACAATATCAATTATAGAGGTCTAAGAAACAAATACATAGTAGCATGCATTTTTTTGAACTAGCTGGAGAAGTGTAAAGCAGCAGTGTCAGGTGGTATGCGAGAAACAGCATCCGGATTTGGTGTCCCAGGAATATTTATTGGTGCAGTTGTTTCTTTGGCTTGTTTAATATGGTGTGTTCCAAAAGTTCTCAAGGAAAGACTGGTATATAACAAAAAGATGAAATAGTAACAACTGCATTTGAAATTCAAACATTATCAACGACATGATAAGCAAGGGGACCAGTGACACTGTAAGCAACCATGAAGGGCTTATTTTGGTCATCAACTAGTATAACAGGTACAAGGAGACAAAACAATACAGAGAGACAAAAAACAATACAGAAAGGCTAAAAAGACTCGATGACGGCGGACACAGAAGACATTTTTAGAGGAAGAGAAAAAATTGAAACAAAAATAGATAGAAGAACACTTGCAGGAAAGGATGGAATCATGGCGCGACTTTAAAACGGTAAAGTTGAAAAGAAATCTTTAAGTACCGGATGTTTAGATATTGGCTGCGCTAATTTTGTCTATACAAATGTACAGATATATTGCAACAGACACACTCTCTAAGAAGAAATCTATTTTGCAAATCCAATGGATAACAGGAATGGTAAACTTTCGATATCCTTGTAGAGGATACATTTTTTATTGGGAATAAAAATACTTCAGATGAATTCATAAACAATATATCTTGAAGCATATCAATGCCGAGAAACAAACAAGTGCGTTTCAAATTTCTTTATGTGTTTACAACCTTGAAATGAAGACAAATACAGTTAAAGGATAATTGACAATTGCTGAGAGAGAAGAAAGTATAGAAGTCGAATGTTGCCAACAACTCAAAATATGTTCAGATTACTCCTGGTAACAATTACACAGTGTACATAACGAACTACAACTCAAAATATTTAGGATTCAATAGCTCAGAGACCTATACAGGCGTATATTGAATCTGATACAAACCGCTAAGTTATTACATTTACCTTGATAAAATTAACGACACCAAAAATTCCTAGAGTATTTACCTGTTCAAAATGTTTTTCGCTTCGACCTTCTTTCTGTCTATGTTAATGGTCATTACAGGAAATTACAGATGAGTATAATTAACAGATTTAATATCAAAATACAATACGAAGATGGAAAAGGTTATACACTTTCAAAATATGCCTGTAATACATGCTCTTCATGCTTGATATACAGTGAACTGATGACCGAAATCACAATGTCATTAAACGATCTTAGTGAGTTCGCGTTACCTTTAAATATTAAAAGAAAAGAGGATAGATATGCATCACTAGATCAAATAATTAGCAGTGACTACAACTTAATACTAAGGGTATTAGGATTCAAGAAGATCTGGTACAAATATCTGAATCGGCGAATATAAATTTTGTAAAAATAGTTGTTACTCAAATGCGTAAGACAGTGGATGATACTAATTTGAAAGATATTAAGACGTGGAGTGAACATGTTGATAATAATTAACTGCTATTGAAGAGAGTGGCAATTAAATAGCTAACACGATCACAGATGTACAAAATCAGATTGATGAGAACACGAAAAAGTTTTAGATGCACAGGAATTGTCCAAATGGAACCAGGACCTTCTATATTACCATACAAACGTGATAACAGTAAGAGAAAGAACAGCTATACAGAATTAGTGCCGAACATTCAACAGTATACACAGTCAGAGGATAAACTGTGAGATAATGGTTTGGAGACTGACGTGGAGAAAATAAAAAGTCTATGGACGATTATGACACTTTGCAATCACAGTTGTAACAGTACAGAGAGACCTGAATAATGACAATCCAACAAAACGACCAAGAAAGTAAAATGATTCAGCATAAACGTTACTGCCTTTAGCAACAAGAGCATCGCTAACACTAATACTCTCTCAGAGTTGCAGACGAAAAATGATTTAACAGAGATAGCCTGAGAGATAGAGGACGATAAAACATAAGAAACACTAATGAAAGCACAGTAAGATCTATCAAAAAACAAATTACGATTTACCTACAGACCTCAGTGCGAAGATCAAACTGATAAGGCATTTAATACATTTATAGCAGGTTACGTGCTTGGATTGAACATACATAAATGTATACAAACGAACATGTTGATCTAGAAGTGGTTAATGACATAGGTGTGGTACAATGAAATATTTACGCAAAAGACAATACGTTGATACGTCTGACAAAACGATATAGCTGTTTTGAAACAATTTTAATAACGGGGACTGACTCTTTCAAATCTGACGTGGAACAAATGGTTCTTGCATTAAGTGGCAAATGCAGCATTTATACAGTTAAACCAAAATAAACAACAACATAAAGACATTAATACTGAATTAAACACAGAAATCGGAATAGATAATATTCCGTTGTATAATAGAAGTTGAACATTGCACGAGTAAATTGATGACAAAACAAAGGAGTTTTTCGAGACAACTAAACTAATAACAGGATGTTTATTAATTTACGATCTTCGTATTGCACCATGCCAGGAGTATCCATATGTAATCAAATTAAGATTGGAAGAAAAAGATTCAGTTTCATTTGCTCCAGAGATACCTTCAAACTGAGGGCCGATAATGTTTGAAAACAAAATTGGGTTGTTTGGACATTTTTAAGCCTGAAGCAACACTCCAGACTCTGTTCTGGATCGTGAGCGAACTTTATTGCCACATATTATGATTAGATTGTATACCTTCCTTTGCAAGAATAACGGCATGAAATAAAACGGATTTATTTTCGATATATATAAAATTCTCCACAAAGATGACTTGAAAGGCTTTATTGATACATTTGTGCAAGAAAAGACTTTTCCGGCCAAGAAGGAATGGAAGCACATTATATGGAATAACATAAATGAATACTAGAATAATCACCTCAAGCACATATGTTTTTGAGATTCATCCTTTCAAAGATTTGAAAATATACATCATTGTATTAAACCCGCCATATTGTAACAATTACCACATTCAAACAAAGAGCTTAAACTGGTACAAACTTTTAGCCAGATTTATGCTCACTCCATTAATATGACACTTCATACTTGTCAGCATTGCAATATTCTTTACACTGATGTTATTCTTCATATGCTAATCTTGTGTTCAAAAACACGAAGAGGGATCTATTTTGGTCGCACATTATTAATAACTATGAAATTCTCCCTTGTGCATATCTTCATAATATATCTGACGAAGAATTTGTTCAGCACTTACTAGGTAGGGAATTCCCCTACATATGTATGCAACCCCGAAGTCTACATAAATTGTATGATGTCAGCTGCAATATCTTCCGAAGGATACTTACATGAAATTTTCAACTAATCGAAAGGTTAATTTTTTTTCTTTCTGATCTTTTTTTTAAATTTCAGAAAAGGCTAACTAAAGAAACGATGATAAATGAATTAATGAACTCAAAATTATCCCGCAGGGTTACTTCACAGATAACATGACTTCACACTCTTGATTATGTCTGTATATAACTGTTCATACTATTGATTTAATATTTATCCTAGTTCTCAACCTTGAAAATTGTATTTTGTACCTTATACGTATGTTGAGCTGGAGAATAAATGACTGACTGATTTATCTGTAGACAATCATTACAAGATTAGAATAATATAACTCGAGTCAGCGTATCGCACATAGAATAGACAATCTTGACCTTAAAATTTGAGCTTAATGGGTTTTAAATCGATTGCGTTATTTGATCCATCGGAATGTACTCAGTAAGACCACTTACCAGGTGGGGGATAACCAGATCGCCTTTCTCCTAACGAGGGAAGACTGTATGGGTCACCTAATGTCCGGAACCATTCCCCATTGGGTGACGCTGGTATGGTACGAGGGATCATACCAATGAAACATAAAAAATTGTATTCTTGTTTATGTATGCATGTGTTTGTGATTTATATATGTAACTGTACGTCATGACAATGTCATTCTCGTATCTGCGCCATTTCGCTATGTTGCTATTAATCTCCTAAAGGAGGAAATAAAGTTTGATTGATTAATTGATTGGAGATTATTAAATCTGAAACAACACTCCATACATTATTCTGGACCGTGAATTAACTTTAATACTACATAATATATCAATCAGGGACAAAAGGAAGAAAGCTCTGAAAGTAATACGAGTTGTCACACACGTTGATAGGGGAGCAGATCGAAAGGTCTTACTCCAGTTATACAGGGCTTTAATAAGATCTAAACTCATGTAAGCTTCGATTTCACGGATCAGTCCGCAAATCGTACCTGCATTTACTTAATCCGATGCACAATCAGACACTTAGACTTTAACCAAGTAGCTTTTCGAACTTTTCTTGCAGAAGCCTCGATGTTGAGACAAATGAATAATCCCTTTACCCCAAACGAACGAAATTGTCACTCCAGCAAACAATGAAATTATTCTTTAATCCATCCGATCTCTCATACAATGTCATTTCTAGGCCAGCCCAAGTACGAATCTGGTACGAAAGAAGACCAAGTTTCATTCTACCACTTTAACACTAGTCGCCCTATCCTAGAATCTTCTTTTAATAGTTAGACAAATACTTCAGAATTCCCATTCTCCTAATCTCTACAGTGGCTATTATTACTTCCACAACTAATATGTGACATTTGCCGGTTCAAAAGTCCTCTTCCAATGCTCTCGCTTCTCAAAGTGCATTCAACGACATTAGAATTTCGTGTCGCGGCGATAGTGTCCTCTATATAGACGGTTCAAAGGACTGAGACAAAGTTACTGCTGTTTTTGTAACACTGCACATCACGATCTCAAACCTGATACAAGATAAAGCGTAATTTTTATTTCTGCAGAAATTACTGCCTAACTCATATATTTCCAGTATTTATAGCAACCTGAAAAAGTCATTTCTCTTTTTTGGGATTAAATTTATACATCGATTGCCTTCGAAATTTTTAAATTTGACAATCTTGTAATATCCCAAGTCTTGAAAAATGGCATGGGTTATTACATACAAAAAAGTACTTGCTCATAAACGCCGGAAATATATGCCGTACAGTTGGCTGCCTAGTAACATTGGTATTATCACCGTTAAAAATTTAATTTATCAAATACTCATTCGAACGTAAATTTGTAAACCGTTATATCCAAATATTTGTCAAGTTCGACCTTGCTATAAGAGGATTCCACTGTCCATTGTTAGCCGGATGAGTTCCGACTGGATGCCATCTTAACAAGCACTACCATACAGCCTCTACAGTTCCACACGGATCAAATGATCCTACTGTTCTCAAACATGGACAACACGTTTTTGTTTCTCAAGATGAGGCATGCGCAAAATGAAACCTTGTTCATAACCATAATAATGTAAAATGGGAATAATACAGAGTATTGAAACTAGTCCATTTGTTGGACGCTATCTGGGGTATATGTCTGCACGTACATACACAGCGTAAATGTGGTATTTTGTACACATGAAGAAAAGCCGTTTGCCCTTTTTTATAGACGATTCCATAATTTATTCATATAAATATTTCTGTTTTGACTGAATCCGGATGCATTGCACTGGTCTACAGCGAAAATGATTCCGCAAAAAATGTTGTCAAAACTTTACTAATTCTGGGTCACTGAGTACGTAAATGATGCTTAAAATTGTTGATTGGCTCTAGTTTTAAAGATATGATACTGGGTCAGTATATACGACCCTTGACTTGGGACTGGCGGAGGATAAGTGAGTTATAAAGGGAAGGGATCTAAATTTAAAGCAGAAATGACTAAGATACATCTTTGACTGGATCTATGAATCAATCTATGACTGGGTTTGGACAGTACTTGCTTTTTAGGCAAAACAATGAATGACGCAATCTGATGCTGGTATTTCGTCATACATGATATGAATTGCATCATGTTATTCCTAGAAGTCATGGATGATGCAATCATAACTAAGCTTACATCACTCTGCTGAAGAAATTGCCCTATATCAGCTCTACAAATCATACAGTGTCGTGCTCTTTTATTTGTCAGTGTTTGATTTTGCAAAGGGACACATTTCTGTCTAGCCAAAGTGAGCAGAGATGATTCGTACTTGTGGGAACAATGCAGATAACTTCTGCTATGTTTGTGGTGAAGTGACTTTTGCATCACAAAAGCGCAGTATAACCACTATGGTTAAGAAAGTCTATCACCTTTATTTTGGCTGACAAAATTGGAGATCAGGACAAGATGAGGGCCCCACACATATGCTGCAACACTTGTGCAACAAATCTTCCCCAGTTTTTGAACAGGAAAAGGAAATCTATGCCTTTTGCAGTGCCAATGATTTGGAAAGATACAACAGATCATATCAGCAATTGTTACTTCTGCATGGTGCCTCCAGTTGGGAAAGGTGTGACAAAGAAGAAAAAGTGGACTGTGCATTATCCAAACATTCCGTCAGCTATACGCCCAGTACCCCACGGAGAAGGACTACCGGTTCCTGATGCACCAGAATCATTCTCACTTGAGTCAGACGAGGAAGAGGAAGAGGATGAATGCCACATGACCCATATTTTCTCCCATCCTCCTCCTCTGAACCACACCTCATAACACAAGGTGAACTGAATGACCTTGTCAGGGATTTGGAACTACCCAAGAGTAAGACAGAGCTGTTGGGCTCCAGACTACAACAGTGGAATCTCCTGGCAGGTGATGTTAGGGTTTCCATGTTACGTGACCGTCAAAAGGATCTTGTCCCATTCTTCTTCATGGAAGGTGATCTTTTAGCCTGCAACAACATCGATGGTGTGATGGCAGCCCTCAACATCGTTCATGATCCAGATGAGTGGAGACTGTTCATTGATTCATCGAAGACGAGTCTTAAAGCTGTTTTGCTGCATAATGGCAGTGTTTTGCCATCAATTCCAGTTGGTCATGCAGTCTATATGAAGGAAACCTATGAAAACATGAAACAACTTTTGAGGTGCACAAACTATGACCAACATCAGTGGCAGCTTTGTGGCGATTTCAAGGTTCTTGCTCTCTTGCTTGGTCTGCAGACTGGATACACAAAGTACTGCTGTTTCCTCTGCGAATTGGATAGTCGTGCGAGAGATTCCCACTACATCAAGAGGGATTGGCCACTCCGACAGTCATTGGAGCCTGGAATGAAAAGTGTTCAGCATCCACCACTTGTTGAAAGATGTTGTTACCACCCTTGCACATCAAGCTGGGTCTGATGAAGAACTTTGTCAAGGCCATGGACAAAACACAAGCAGCTTTCAAGTACCTCCGTAGAAAATTTCCAAGGTTAAATGAAGCTAAGATAAAAGAAGGTGCCTTTGTTGGTCCTCAGATTCATGAACTTCTTCGAGATGATGCATTTCACCGTGCATTGCGTGGAAAGGAATATACGGCGTGGAAAGCCTTCCAGTTAGTGGCAACAAATTTTCGCGGAAACAACAAGGCAGACAAATA
The DNA here is from genome assembly GCA_029931535.1 of Margaritifera margaritifera. Classification (NCBI taxonomy): domain Eukaryota; kingdom Metazoa; phylum Mollusca; class Bivalvia; order Unionida; family Margaritiferidae; genus Margaritifera; species Margaritifera margaritifera. The sequence continues at coordinate 316,732 of JAQPZY010001008.1, forward strand.
CAGGGAGTTGGTGGAAAACCTCCTCAAGACATACAAAAGCCTTGGTTGCAACATGTCACTAAAGATACATTTTTGGCACTCTCATCTAGATTTGTTTCCACCGAACTGCGGAGCAGTGAGCTACGAGCACGGCGAGCGATTTCACCAGGACATTGCAACAATGGAGAAACGCTATCAGGGCAAATATAGCCCATCAATGCTTGCAGACTATTGCTGGACAGTGACAAGAGATGCTCCATTTATTGAATACAAGAGACAAACCAAGAAGCGCCGAGTAGACACTGAATAAGGACTAAACTATGTACTTATATATACATAATAGTTTTTTGAATTTTGTTTCAATATATTTTTTATTTATGTAACCCTTTTGCTGTTTTTTTAAAGTGTTACATAAACAGGACAGGTGAAATATTATCATGTAAAGCAACCATAAACACATGAAAAGACCTAGGTTTACAATTGATGATTAAAACTCTACTATGTACACAATATACATAGATGTAAAATGTAAAAACTTAAATATCTTGAAAACAGTAGCCAATCAGTTGTTTTAATTGTCATATTTGAATTCAGCGCATCAAAATCCCTAATAAATAGCACATTTTATATTTGAAGCAGATGACTTCGAAAAAATTGTAGACCAGTGTTATCAGATATGTGCACAAATATAGAAAGGATCAAAGGTCCTCAATCATGTCCTAAAGATAAAAACTTCAATATAATATATAGAAATAGGCGTTGCGCGATATATTATACATACATGCATGAACGAAGCGAGCGCATTATGATTATATACCTCATTATAATGTCTTTCGATAATTTTATTAATGGATTGATCAATTACCTGCATATATATATATATATATATATATATATATATATATATATATATATATATATATATATATATATATATATTCCTTTTGATACAGCTCAATTATTTACTTCATTAATTCGAAATATGTTGCTTACAGGCTGGACAAGGGAAATAACCATACAATCTATACTCTATTAATTTAGATGGCATCACCTGTTCATCTTCATGCCAGATTCCATTATCATGTCGTTTTAATTTGCATATACAATGCAATGCTAGAATTACTAGAACACTCAAGCACAAAGCGACCGAACCTAGTACACCTTATTGAATGTGGCATACAACAGCCAATCAAATGTATCAGCACACACGACCGCGATACAAGAAAATCACTCACACGGAAGGTGCAAGCATACAAAGGTGTTCGTAAGGACTTGTTTGTGCGCATATTTGTGCGGGCATGGCTCTGAACAAATATAATTAGCCTTCGCTTGTGTTTATTTTTCTCTTCACACACGTAAGAACGAAACTCGTAATCCTGTATTGATCTTAGAACACTGATTTTCTACCCTCACGTACAAAAAGCAAGTCACTGTGATCAACATATTATGTGCGAAAACAGAATGGCTATATAGATATGACTCTTCAAAAAGTTGCTTTCACAATCATATACATTGGTGTGTGCATCTATTGTGAGAGTTCCTTATCCTTGTTAAAAGTACGTAATAGTGATTTACTTTTCAAGCTCGTGATTATGGTTGTATATATGTCAATATGTTGACATATATATGTGTGCAGTCTCTAACTTAATTGCTATTTATTCGTTTTCTTAGAATTGAATGTGGAATTTATATACCACCAGCAAATGAAGCAGATTTACATCTCTGTGTAGTTTATGTTTCGATATTTTTGCAACCTAAGTACACAGAGCAAAGATTGGACTTTGCGTAAATTTCGAGAATCGCTAAAAAATAAATTTAAACAACAAACACGAAATTGTTTAAATAGGATGTTCTGGAAAATCTAACAACTTGAATATAACCCATTATACAATGTTTCACAGGCCACTAATAATGTTATATTTTTGTATTAAGGATTGTTTGTGTCTCTCGCACTGTCGTTGAATGATTTGCGTCAGCCTTATTCCTTGTACATATTCTAACCATGCATTTTCATTGTACCTATGTTAACATTGTTTCTTCTGCGTACAGTTTCAAGCACTGGGTTTGCACCTGATTATTTATTAGTGCGGGCGTTACACGTAAGCATAGTGAGTATATATCAGTGCATACACAGCTTTGTTGATTTGTACATTGATCAAGTTACTTTTATTCACTCTTAAGCCTGCCATTTTGTAAAACAAACACAGGCGCACCTTATTTTCTCAGCAAGGTCTGAAATGGTATCGTATCTTTTCAACAGCTGTGTGAGATAAAAAGTGTTCATTGTTTTCTTGATTCAGTCGCTATTGGGTATATTTACGTATATTATTTATTAATTGAGGAATTTCACAAGGTTGTCCAATTATAACGCTTAACTATATGCATTTCAAATGAGTATCAATCATTTTTTTATGTATTACTCTCTTTCTTTATTCTTGCAATAACATAAACAACGTACCTTATACATGTATTTATTTGAATCATCGTACTGTGTTTACCCATATGTTGTATTTATGAATTCCATATTATCCAGGCAATGCAGTGACATTTTCAGCTAACTGTGTATGACCTCAGTGGCGTACTAAGGGTAAATGGCGCCCGGGGCGACGATGATGGCCCAAAGATCTAGAATACGAGGCCCGAATTTGTATCCGCTTATTGGCGCCCCAAGACCTCTGGCGCCCGGGACAACCGCCCAGTCCGCCCCATCCCCGTTATTACGCTACAGTGTGAGCTGATTGTGTGGACTGTGTGATGTATCCGATTTCAATGATTGATTGGGCTGGACTATGGAACTGATGTGTTGGTTGTAATTCCCGTGACATAGTGATTGAGTGATGGGGGACTCCGGCGACGATGGGCTCATATGCCTTTATAGATGGACCGTTCACCATGCTTCGCCTGCATATCGTGATCTTGGTGGAATGAAAAGGATTTTGGTCATATTACTTTCTTATAGTAAAGTGTGTAAACCGTCTTAGGGTGTATACATTTCATTTTAGATAATCCATTATATTAGTGGAAATAGAGTTACATTTACTATTTAAGTAGTACATTATATTGCTTGCTAGGGGCGTTTGATAGTTCTCTATCGGATGATACTAATTCATTAAAGACATTAGCTAATGTTTAATAGTGTTGCAATGACAACCTCTATGAGATAAACGTACCCTGTTTCTCTATTAGTGAGCACTATCCCATATGTGCAACTCGTAAGGAACAGAACGCAAAGAAATCAATTCACACTCCTATATGCAATACCGATGCTTTAAAAAATTTGCTGAAAATGAATTTCTCTCAGAACTGTCGCAAAATATTTTCTCATTGATGTTCTCTAAAACATACCCGGATTAGGATTGGTCAATCTGGAATTACTGTTGTCTTACTATCCTAAATAAACACGCTCCCATGCAAATCAAAAGAATTAAACGATCAAAACAACCAGCGTGGTATACTAATGAAATCACCGAGACGCGACGTAAACGAAACTACAATAATAAGTATACAGAGTTTACAAATTGTCGTTTATGTCGGAACAAAGTCAAATCACTCCTTGTAAAACATAAACGCTCCTTTTTCAAAGAAGCCATCGCATCAAACTCTGATGACAGATCTGTCAGGAATCACTTGCAAAAACTAACTTCTATGAAACCAGTACTTCTAAGTCCATGTGAAAATTTAGTTAATGGCTTAAGTTACACTGATGATCACGATATTGCAAACCAACTGGACCTCTTTTTACTAATATTTCCCAAACGCTTGACAGGTATAATCTTACGGAGCCTAAGATAGATACACTTACTGCCTTGGTGAATGAAAGTGTACCCGATCATGTTAGTTGTAATATCCCCCTAATTGCATTAACTGATATTATTGATATTATCTCTAAAATAGACACTAACAAATGGGCGTGTCTAGATGTAATTCACCCCAAAATTCTGAAATTGTCGGCTTTATCAATCTCTGAGTCTTTGAAAGAAGTAAGTAAATGTAGTATCCCTTTCTGTAAAATTCCAGATACATTGAAATTAGCAAACGCATTCCCAATCTAACTGTCCACCATATTTATTATATGTTTTTTAAAAATTATTGAAAAACATGTCAGCTAACATCTGTTCTGCTATCTTAACAAGTATCAGCTCCTCCATAAATCACAATCATGATTCCAACACAAACATGCATGTCAAACTGCATTGACGAAACGTATAGACCAGTGGCTACGAGCGATCGAATCGGGTGAACTAACTGGCGCAATCTTCATTGATTTTAAAAAAGCATTCAATTTTGCTGACCATTTGGAGCTCATTAAAAAAACTATCAGTCTTCAGGCTTTCTTTAAACTCAGTTGCTTGGTTCACGTAGTATTTCACTAACAGACTCCAGGTTGTTTGTATGGATAAATAAACTTCCGATTCAAGTCATATTTTAAATGGTGTTCCTCAAGGCCTCTTCTTTTTCTACTGTTTATCAATGACTTAGCCTTGTATCCAGTACACTCTAACACAGATCTTTTCGCTGACGATTCTACACTGCATACATCTGGTAAATCTCTTGACTCCGTTGAAACTAAACTTGAAATCTAACTCAACAATATATAAGTTTGGTGTCCACAAAACATAATGCATATTAATACATCTAAAACGAAATGTATGACAATCGGAACCAGGCAGCGCCTATCTACTAACATGGATTTATTTCTAAATCAAAAAGGCTTTGACATGCCTAGTGTTAAAAACCAAAAACTTATTGCTATCTACATTGGTCAACACCTCAGCTGGAATACACATATCGATCACATATGTGCAATGGTCGTCAGAAGAATAACTCTCTTAAAATTACTGTCGAAATTTCTACCTCCTCAGTCGCTTCAACTTTTTTTCGGGGTATATACTACTACTGATAGACTACGGTGTACTATATGGGAAACACATCCAAATATAATCTATCCAGAATTGACCAACTCCAGAAACGGGCAGCCGGAATAATTCTGAAACTCCCTATTACGACTCGGTCGAATGTTTTGTTTTCACGTCTAGAATGACTACCTATTTTTAATGTTAATGGAATCATGGCATATAAGTCTCCAATCGATCTTTCTCCAGATTATATCTCAAACCTAATTGAACTAACAGCATCAAATACTGAGCGCAATCTCCAAACAACAACTAACAACGAACTCCAGACTGCGTGGTCGAAAACAAACCATTTCATAAGGTCTTTTGGAATTCCTTACCCTTGAGGATACGTAATTCAAATTCCATTGCTTCGTTTGAAACCTCATTAAAGAAATTCTTTCTTGACCAGCTGGAATTATATATTAAAGCCTCCCAATACAGAACTTGATAATTGTATCCATAGATAATTTTTGCATATTTTATTATATCTATGTATATTTGACTTTTGACATGCTGAAATGTGTATACCTGTGTATAGTATTATTGTTCATATATGTGCCTGTTGGCCACTATAGTTAGATATATTAAGCCATTTTAAATCTGTGCGAGTACGTGTGCGAGTAAACCTGAGTGTGTGTAAGTGACGTTTTTTAAAACATAACCTGTTACAAAAATTGAGGACCGCATTGCAGATGGGTCCTCGTTAAATAAAAATTATTATTATTATTATTACTAATGTATTGTCTGGTCGTATATTGCTTTTCGCTGGATAGATACATTATATAGTCGACCTATTTTATTCAGCATAATTCAATATGTTTCATTTTGAATGTTTTAAAATAATAGACGCAACAGCAAAATTAAGAATAACGGTATCTTTCTTTCATTTGTGAAAATACATGTCTGTTTGAAACCAAGGTTTACTGCCTTCACGATGGCATACTCCTCGATCACTTTTTGTGTGACATGTTTCAGTAATTGACCCAGTTTTAGCGATCTTGTAGGAGTAATGCTGTACCATATTCTATTTACCAAAGTTCTTATTAAACTCCTAACCCTTAACTGATGTAAGCTGTGTCTGTGTAATGCCCTTTTTTAATTAATATACAATGCCTGAAGACAAATACATAATAATGTTTGTGTCCATAATATGTTTTTTAAAAAATGCAGATCAGGGAATATATAAACACCCTTTAAAAATAGCATAAATAAAAGGAATATGTCTTCATAACGCAGTATTTTCATTACCTTTTATTTTCAAAATTTGAAATATACGAATGAATTTAGTACAATAATTTGCAGAACCCATGACAAATTAGGGCAGTTATACCTTGTATAAAAACTGACTTTTTTAAAAAGAAACTAGCTTTTGCATGCAATATTGTTGAAATTTCTAACTGTTTCATATTATTTCAATTAATCATGTGGTACACGTAGTGAGAGAAACTTAGACACATATTAACTCAGCAGAAGGCTTGCATGTTCTATGGGTTGTAAGATTAGTTGTTCCAGACGTAACTCAAAAGAGGAAATCTTTATGAAGCATACAATATGTCTAAAAATCACTTCATACACAACTTCAACCAAGCCATACACATATCTGAAAAGTGTATTGCATCGGATCATAAGGGCGCAAATACATTAAAAACCGAATTTTTATTTCGGTTTTGATTACAACTCTTTTAAAGCTGAAAACATCCAAATTAACTCATCGAAATAAACTTGAATAGAAGCCAGACCCCAGGGGATGGGATGATTTATTAATTTGTGTAATTTCATTATCAATGTTTACGGTTTTACATATTATTTTACTAGAATTTCAATTACATACTTTTCTAGAGAACAAAAAAATAAAAATAAATAGAGCTAGACAAATGTTGAACATTCGAAGTTAACCCGTCCGACTTTCCTTAAAAAATAGAAAGGTTATTCAAATTTGTTTCGATTCCATAACTTATAAAGCATACACATAAGCTAAGAAACATTTCGAGCTGGATACAGAAGAAAAATAAGGACACGCAGACTAAAAGGTACATTTCCTCAAACAAACACAATGTACTTGTTTATGATAAATACATTTCGACCTTTTACTCCAACGTATCAGCGGAATGTTTTCAAGCTCTATCAGTATTGCCACACAAAGATTACAATGGAATGTGTAGAATAGAATAAAAAAATAAACAAAGCGAAATACTGACATAAATAAAATTAGCAAGGCAGACGTCTGTGGAAAAAACATTTTAATGAAACAAAACCACTCTGTGCAGCAAAGTATATATCTGTCTTTACAAAGACTGTCGTTTCATGTTATATGTATAGATCCATGTCCAACTATAATCTATTTAATCAACAAATTGTACACATTTCAATGCAAACAGGGGCAATTTTTGAACTGGCTGGAACAAGAAAAAGTATCAATACCTCAATATATTTATTCTTGCAACACATGTATATACCCTCTCACAAAGGAGACAAAAACGTACTTAATATGACACCTAGGTGTTTACGGGTCTGTTACATTACCCACTGAACTTCGAATTCTGGATCAAAAGGTTGAAAACCATTTTTGTGGGATACCAAATTAGACGTATTGATGATCATTTGATTTAATATCAAATACATATGGATGTGTAGGTATCTTTAATTTGTGATATAATACTATTTTATCTAATCAAAATGTATTAACCACAATCAACATAAATATATATTTTTTCTCGACTTTATAAATCCCGCAGGAATTAGAAATGACTGAATACGTCATGAAATGTATTGAAATACATACCTTCGGACAAAATATATATCAGAAATATATTAAAGCCTAGAACATTAAGAATCTCTTAAATTTACCACTCACCTACATATATTATATTTAAAAGCTTGAAAGTTTAAACATTAAATTCACACGATAATATATTTTCTTCAACCTTTGACAAATTGTACACGTATTGGAGGTTACTCCAAAGGACGACTTCTTCCTCAATAACAATCCTCCTTTCACATCATTTGATTATACTGATTTTGAGATATCTTGAAATTATTACAAAATGAACTATTCCATAGTGTATCAATATTGCTACAATGTTCATTTACTTTAATATAATTGTACATTTTTTTAAAGTGGGTATAGAATGAAGTACACGAAACATATGTATGTAGAGAATGTAATCTTTGTTGGTTGTCTTTAGTTAGCTTGATACACATATGATTTGTTTTATATGTATCTTACAATCGGAGCAAGATTTCACCTTTTCCACTGAGAAAAATTTGCACCAAGTTGATAGTCATTCCATCAAATAATGCCACAAAGAGACATGGATTTTTAACTGACAAAATCTACTAGCTGTTCATAAATACAATGATACCGATAATACGTAGATTAATAACGTCGACCCAAATTGATTTCACCAGCAGTATAACAAGTATAATAGCAAGTGTATTGAGAAAAAGTACAAACACAGAACGCCAACATAAACATACACAAGCTTGATATAATATAAATCAACAGCAAAAATAAATAATATGTCTTTACATGAAGGTTCTTTGTTTATTTTGAGTTGTTTCAAACTCTGCGCCAGACTTAGAGCTGAACAAAATTGTTTGTATATCAAAGCAATACGTCCTTTAGATTTCCAGTAAATAAATTTACGTGTATTCAATTAACCATCTGTCACATACGTGTGATACGTTTTTGAAGGAATGACCGGCGTTTGATTAACAGTTAGTTCCGTTTCTTACACACATTACGATTACGAAAAACAAAAGTACTACACATGTATTTTGTTTCTTTCCATATCCAGTGATATCTCATTTTGGTCAGAATTGTGATTCAGAAGATAATCTTCCAAGTCCCATTCATCCTAAAAGCGTATGTTATCGTTTAAATCTTGAAAACAGATAGACGTTAAACTTCCGATTTTAGCTCATTTTCGTCTATGTCTAATGCAAATGCAATTAAATGTTCGAGTCTATAACAGTACATCTTGATTACGTACTTGCATAAATATCAAGTTAGAAGCTATGTACCTTTAATATTATCCGAACCTCTTTCATATCAAATACATCAATGTAGAATCCCTCTTTATACTAACACATTTTGAACTTGGAGGTCTGTTATGAATTGACAGTGATTTGAAAGAGAAAGGTTAATTCACGTCCACCATGTAATATTAATTTATTCAGCAGTGACATTGACCTACAACTCCATGCGAAGTATTTAAACGCATTAACCTTGCAAGGATTGCAGAGGACTAGTTTGAATTGTACTAAACCTTGGTTTCTCAAATCTTATTTTAATGAGTACAAAAACTTGACAGAAAACGTAAATGATCACGAAGCACATAGGTAAGAAATTCTACATATATATAAATACGAATAAATAACATTATTATACCGGTTAGAGGATTTTAATTCGTACAAATTAAATTATCTAACCTTTATGATAATATTATTTATTCGTATATAAAAATTATGTTAATGTTATCAAGCATTCTCCTGTAGAATCCATGAATAGCACTTTCCGCTCTGTTTGGTGTATATTTGTAATTCTCTATATATCTCTATCTCTCTCTCTCTCTCTCTCTATACATATATATATATATATATATATATATATATATATATATATATATATATAGATAGATAGATAGATAGATAGATAGATAGATATATTCGCGAGTGTGTGTGTGTATTGGTCCAATTGTTGCATATTAAAATGTCATCACTTTCTACCCAAAATGGATTTTGGTTAGTCATTGCATTCACGGTTCCGAGGTACCCAGTCATACGACCACAATTGGCTTCTTTTTCTGGTGAGTCTGCTCCTGTATTGTGAGACAAACATTGAAACTGAAGCAAACAAACAGAAAGAAATGCAACATGATTACATGATAGAAAACTATATTCAGATACATACAACAGTTAGAACAAATAAAAAGGTGTCCAAATAGTTTGACACCTTTTTATTTGTTCAAAAGGGACTGTTCTAACTTTGCCACTTCTGAGTTTGAAGTCGCACTATTAAATGTTGTTTTTCGTTTTCAAATTGTGCAATAATCGTTCATCAAGATTTTTGCTTAATAATGATAGTAACGGAGACACCAAAATGATTTTCGACATATATTTTTTTACGAAAATTTGTATCTGAACTGCTCAATCTTTTTTATACAGCTTAATTTTATACAGCAAGTATTACTTTAACAATGTTTATAGATGTTTCCTGATGAACGCACTTTGATTTCAAATGTGGTTTAAATACGAATTTTGATCGATTTGCACATCATGGTTTATTGAGCTGAAATGATTCTTCATCATTTCCTTCATATGATAGCTTTCTCAAATAATTACTCTTGCCAATCGCGTGTTTTGTGCATTATTACACGTTGAAATCACTTTCAATAAGAAAACAAAACAATCAAGATTGTGTGGAGCTTTAGAGCATTCGTTCATTTCTCAGATATATAAAGCATGCCTCTAAACTGCCTTCACAACCGGCATTACACTCATTTATTTTTTATGTTTGACGACCATTTGTCATAGATTTGCGTTTCGTATTGTCGTTAAATATTGCCAATATTTTTTTACTTTTGTTTCTTATTTCTGGTGTAATTTAATAGACTTACAAACAACACCTAATTCTAATCAATTATGCTTTCCTCTACCATATTAACCACTCTATACAAAGTATCTTTTTGTGGAAACAATCGTCATCGAACCAGTTTTTACTCAAACATATCTACCCTACAGTGAATGAAGATATGAGCAGAGCATAAATTCATTTAATGCATGTACTACCGATGGTATTACATTCGTCCTTTCCATAATACGACACAATAAGAAAGAAATCTACGTGGCGATAATCATAGATGTTGACTATTGTTTATAATGATGCTGTATCGAGTAAACGTCAAGAAAACGAGTTTTACTGAATTCATTTTCTTTCAGATTAATGTTAAAGACCAGGCTTTATCCATCCATGAGTCGATCAACGATTGAATTTCACTTTCATGTTTAAAATGTCGAAACGTATTTTGTGCCCATTATTAATGTGATATTAGTCCATTATTTCCATTTACCAAATAAAACCGTGATTTGTATAGAAATAAGTAGTGTCTTTAATGTGTTGTTATTTCCTCCGGGCAGAGATAGATGACTATTCACCTGTTCAAAGCGAAATAGGGTGTGTTGTCGGCGTGAACGCAAAATCCTCTCTTTGCAACTATATGCATTAATTGTATGCATTACATCCGAAATCCAGTTCTTTATTTACCCTGAATAGTAATCATAACATTAGTCTATGTATGTTTCACATGACTTTATATTTATATGAAATGTGATTGTGACGCAATGTTTATCTGGTCGTTTGAACAATATACAAGTTGATGCAACATCTAAGGTGGCGGAAGATAGCATGAAAGATTCGTGGCACGAAATTAGTTTCTATCCTACTACTTTGTTAACTTCTCTTCCTTTGTGTATGATTGTCTGTGATTTTAACGAATTTAAACGTTCAGCTCAATAAAAAAAACAAACCAACATACTCGGTAATGTCAATCACAAACACATAGCAAGTCAAAAACAAAAGCATGTTTTGCATATATTTGATATAATTTGTTTACTAGAATGCCATAAAACATAAATAAGTAATGTTTGCAGAAATTAGATGAACATATAAGGCTGGTAATATTTTTAGAACGCTTTTCGTCTTTTTACGTATGTTAGTAATTTTACTCTTGTCCCTGCTGTCAGCCGCTTAAAATGCTTTTACAATATTGTATTAAACATCAGTATCAAATATACAGTTTGTGCAACTTACCTCTGGTTCTTTCGATGTTACATTTGCCATAGGGGCTTTTCTTGAGGGATCAAGCAAAAGTCTATATATGGCTCTGTGTGACGTTGCAGAAAAATTTGGAAACTGTTTCTTTATGGCCTTCATCTGTTCCCTTTTATTTTCAGTTTTTATTCCCAGCTTCGTGTAGTTATTCAAAGCATTCAATCTGTCTGTAAACGGAGGTGGTGCCATAATTTTCCTTACTGTGCCACGGAATCTGTCTGTAAAATAATAATAATAATAATAATAATAATTATTATTATTATTATTAGTAGTAGTAGTAGTAGTAGTATTTGTATAATATTGCAATTATTATTACTATTATTATTACTATTATTATTATTATTATTATTATTATTATTATTATTATTATTATTATTATTATTATATAATACTAGTACTAATAATAATATTTCGATTCACATGGGTGGATTGAAAAGCAACATACTTGCATATCGACACTCTTCATATAAAATGTAGTATTCTGAATATTTGCTGTTGTTTTTGGCATAGCAAAAGTATGTATGAGGATTCCAATTTAATATCTGATTTAATACTACCGCCAGACTTGTTGGTCTTCAGCAAAATTGATCTTCCTTTTTGGCTTCGAATAGAGAATTGGAATTAATAAAATCCAGAAGTTATTCGGACCAAAAGGAAAGCTCTTTCAACATCCCAAGAGATTGTTTTGTTAACGTTGCAAATTAGAGGTAAGGTACATAAATTAAACTCATTACGATTACTTTTCTATAAAGTTATCATGTTGATAAGATTAAGAGTATAAACGTATGTCCGACTCTGATAAAATTTGCTTGTTATGAGTTTTTGCATATTTGTATGCTTAAGAGTATACAATTGTTAATAACAGATTAACCATTAGTGTTAATTGTCGTACCTAACGGCCTAACTTGGTTCTTTGGATTATGTGCCTTATCATTATCCTTGCACAAATCCTTGAACAAACTCTTTCTGTTTCGTTTGGGATCGTCTGATTCAAACAGACTTGTCCGTGCGCAAATGTGGATAAGAGTGCCAAAGCGATGAACTAGCATGCAGGCGAATTGCACGACAAGCAGGATACCAAATACCACCGAGAAGGCTAAAGATATAGCCCCTACGTTCTTCGCTTTCTTGTCCGCTCTAACGCACGGAAGTGGGACAGACAGACCCATCGTTTGAGACGCAACTTGCTGGAGTGCAAATACCAAGCAGATGAACATTGCATTCACCAGGAAGAAGAACAGGCACCATTTGTTTCTCATAGTTGTGAGATCTGTATGTATTGTCTCCTTTTCCTCCTCCGTGGGATTCAGGGGTAAGAGATATTCTCGGATCATTCGTTTCCAGAACTTTTTTTCTCCTTTTGCTAGCTCTGTCTTTTCTGCTACAGATAACCTTTTGTCTCTCATCCATTTTCCCTTTCTATATTTTCTGGATTCTAAAGGAAAATAGCGATGTCTGTTTAAAATCCATAATTAGTATTTGTTTCGACAATAGTATTCATAGGCCATTATAGTCATTAGACCAAGATTTTACCATAGAATGTGTATTTATTCGAGGTATTATTGAGCTATATGACAATTTGTCTCTGGAATTCGGATATAAAAAATATTTATATTTGGTTACAACACAAACATTTCGAAATGCGGTTTCAAAATTAAGAACATCCCCACATAATTTGCATGTAGAAACTGGTAGATGGAAAGGACCATATCCTACTCGTATTGAAAGCAGATTATGTCCTGTTTGTAATGTACTCAAATATGAATATAACTGTCATTTATTGTGAAAGTTACCCTTTGCTTCGAATTAGATACATATACTGTCAATTTGGGGCTAGGCCAATTATATACAAATTAGCTGAATTAATAAAGTGTCAGCAAAGTCATATAATCGAAAATCTGGATAATTTTATATACGGAACATTTATTTTAAGGTGTGTTTAATGAATGCTGGGCAATATAACCGCTAATATGTTGTATATTTGCCCGATGATAGTTGTGGTGGTCATATTGGATGTCAAATAGGCACCACACAAATTTAAGACTAAGGCTGCAATGTTTACTAAATTTTCTAAACGTGTACACGATTTACAATAACCGAAACGATGCCTTTTAATCGAAGCTATTTGAAACTCGTCATTTCCCCTATCTATCCGTTAGTCTTATTGAAATGCTCACAGCTATTATAATATGCATCAAGTACCTCTCTCAGATTGCGACTGTTTCATTTGCTGTACTTCTTTTGCCTCTTATTATGAAAGGATTCATTGTAAGATATGTCATTATTGAATATACCTGACAATTTCAGTAAAACATTCATAGCATCGTAATCGTATTGTTTCCAACTGCATATACGGAAAAGAATCGGCAATGCAACCGGAGGTACTGCCTATACGTACGCATAGGAAGGTTTTCTAGAACTGCAATGACTGAGAAACTATGCAGAGGATTACAAACTTGAAACTGTGTTTGTATAAATAACATGTTACTAATCAAAAGTTCTGTTAACAATCACGTGTTTCATAGCTAAATAATGTAGTTTAAAGAAATTTGTATTAGCATTATCACTAAATCAACCTGTTGTGTAATGTTATCCAATGTGTGCTACAACCAATTTGCATCACCTTCTGCTTTTTTATATCAATGCTACATTCAAAGCGAAAATCATACATACTTTAAGAAAATAAATAATATAAAAGTCCTCCTGAACGGTTCCAGTAAACAGAGATGTAAAAATATATAATTTAATTTGAAAGGGTACTTCCTGAGACACTGACAACTTCATACATGTTCTTTTACACATTCATCAATTTTGTAAAGGTTTACAGGCAGTGAACTAAACTAAATTGTTTTTGAACGTGTAAATGTTGCAGCATTATTTAGAACCAACTGTATTTATTGCAAGAAGTGTCTTAGCAAAAGTCCAGGTCAATGAGATCATCAGTTAGAAGGAATAGCAATAACATGGTTTTCAAGATGACCATAGTGGAGGCCACGTTGAATGATTGAGTGGCACCATACAACTTTTAGGCCCATGTAGACGTCAGAATAAATGTTGCCAAATGTTATAACTTGCATCAGAGTGGTTTATAAGGGGAGTAGCAATAACAAATCATTACTAGGGATCGTCCAACGACTGGCGCATAATTATTGTATACGTTATTTTGGTCTTGACCGAAAGAGCTAAAGTTTTCAAAGTCCGTATGATTCTACCTAATCATGGTTTTGGTAAAGACATACCTATTGAACGTGACACTTTATATTTGTATGTTTCAATTTTGCTCAGCTTTCCCATATAATCATTACAAATGGGATATTGACTAATCAATGGGACTGGGTGAAGGGGCGGGCGTACAATAAAATTTCATCATAAGTGACAAAAAATACAAAGCTTTACTGCTACCTCATTAGGCCCAAATTGTAGAAAGTAAACAAAGTTAATACCTGAACATAATCTGTATTACATTTCAGAGATTCAGATGTAATGCATATATCGCCTTGCATTAAGACATATCTATGTTTGAACATATTTAGCTTGATTGAGACTGTATGCAATACCTTGATGTTCTTGTGTAATTTCTTCAGCCGGACGGTACTTTTGGGTCGTTGTTTTTGTTACCCCCGTTGAGTTCTTATTCTCTGGTTCAATGTGTTCTTCTGTATTAATATTTTCGTTAAAATATCTACCCTGGTGTATGTATGACTCTACTTGTTCCAGTCTTCTTGATAATTCGTCCGCATTTGACTCTTGCGTGCAGCACGAGCATCTACAAAATGGCATAAAATACTTTTCAAGAAATGTCAAAGGAGAATTTTGATTTGAGTTTATATTTTGTACTGTGTAAGATAATGTTAGACCTGCACTGCGTAGTTACGCAATGTATATTCCATGCAACATCAGACTAATATTTCGATCATTTTATATACATTCTGCATCGTCCTAATGCTTTGTCACCCCTTTATATTATAATCCTAGATCTCCTATCATCAATAACTCAGATTCCCATCAATTAATAGAATTAGGTGGAGTCACTAACGTGACCGTTGAATATACTTTGCAGCAGGCCGTAATTTCTAAAACATACATCGTGTACAAGCATGTATATATATATATATATATATATATATATATATATATATATATTGATCACAGCCAACTAATTCTTTAACGATCTTTGAAATCAACCTATGTATGATGAAATAGTAAATGCCGTATTTAAACGTATGTCGCAGATTGACTAAACAAATTAATTCAAAAACGGGTGGGGCAGTGATATTTGCGTTCATTGAACAAAAGTATAGTAATTTTGCAAAACATTAACATTAAGTTTTATGGGATTTAAATTAGTTGTCTCTGCACTAAATGGACAATGATAAAATATGCCTTACCGCTTTCTCGTTCCTTGCATTTGTCAGTTAGCTTACATTTCAGTCTTTTCGAATAAGCTGTATGTTGCTTTACATTTAGACACTTTTACTCATAACATCACTTTGTAGTAACCCTATTTTTAAAATAGGTATCCTAGAGATATTTGGGAACGCTGTGTAATGCATTTTGTTTCACAGCGCAATTAATAATGCTTGTTCCAGACAGTAAATTAAAACAATACAATTGTTAAAGATTTCGGAACAAATAATGTAAAGTTTGGGGACTAACGTCTCTCAAAAAATACTAAAATGTTTCCTATTATGTTAATATACATGAACAAGGAAAAAAAACGGTCCACTAACAGAGGTTAGTTGATGACTACCTGATAAGTTTTGTATCTTACTTCTTTAAAGTAACAGTTACTTTATGATAATTTTTCTCTGATGTTTCCCTATTTTTCTTCCATTTTCTTAGATATTTCCTTGTTTTTATTACAGGTGGATTTCCCTCCATATCGGGTACAAACATGCAGTACGTGAAAAGACTTCTTAGTTTCATAATTGACACAATTTAAATTACGAGATTCTATGCGGAAAGAGACCGCTCGATTTTCAAAGGTGGTGAAAACTTAAGGAGATGTGGATTCCTAGATTTACCTCCATTTCATATGACACTGTTAAGGAACAAGTTTTACGTAAATATTTGCCAGACATACCCCTCTAAGGGGCAAACACTAAAAAAAACAAATGCTACCGATTTTAGATAAGGATATTTGACAAGTAGAGAAATTTATTGAAAAAAGTCTATTGTTATTTTGATTATGACCCTCAGTCTAAAACAATTGAAGATTACCTCCGTTTCTTTGTGTTCATCTGCAGTGTGCGACGTAATTCATTTACCTTAGGAGAAACGCCACATATTTACATAGCAAACACAATAATGATATTTGTGAGTATCAAGAATATATATATATATATATATATATATATATATATATATATATATATATATAAACAGGCCATTGCGAGACAACTATGCTCTATCAAGGTGAAATGTTTTTGATGTTTGTTTTTGTCTTTTGGGGAGAGGGAATAATTTTATATGAAAGTAAACTGTTATTTCAGGTCACACACGACTTATTATTTTACGAGCTGCGAAATATGAAATACTACATATACGAGAATGAATGTTGTTAATTGGTTGAAAATAATTAGCCGAGTTTGAAAGTAACTTTTTGGAAGAAGACTTCGTCTGAGTAAATTCTACGCAAATAGTACAATGTAATCTAAAACCATTTTAATCTTATTGCTGCCGCTTCACTGGTACTCCTGGGCGTAAACGAAGAGATATAACTGGGCCGGATTATGATAATGGGTACCTACAAGGAACTTTTTTCTCAAAAACAAGTCGCACAGCATATAATTGTCATCATGTTAAAATCTTATTCTTGGATAGTTTGTGCATGGGGGTAAGCGTATTTTATCCCTTCTTACAAAGGATGTAGAGTACTTTTGCAAAACATTGCCATTATAGTATAGGGGAAATGAATTAGTTGTCTGTGCCCTTATGACTCACTCACCTCAGGCCTAACCAATTTGAGATGGAGCCGGGCAGACTCTGATCCTTTTCGACGGAAGTTTGTTTGCTTGATTCCCGTGTCCCCCATGAAGTTACATTCAGGTTGCACAAAGAATAGATAAACATTAATATCGACGCAGTAGGAATTGCGATGAAAAACAAGGGTCCGTGTATGATGCAAGAAATTTCCTGTAACGAAAGAACTGTTCTTTTATATATGTTGCATGTCACTTGTGGAAACAACCTCTTCCTGCGATGGCAGTAGTATAATCTAACCTTGTGAGATATCAAATACATATGATTGACTATTGTACTGGGAAGTAAATTTAGGAGACTAAATCAAATGGGGTGCCGATGAATGGTATTTTACTAGATTATATGGTGGCACAAAAAAATTCTAAACTGTTCAAGTGACATCCGTTTATCTAGATTAGAGTAATCAAAGCAGTATAAAATGAAGCCTATTGCTCACACATCACAGCAGCATGATTGTACTAAATTTGCACTGTTATTCATGACACAACCAAATACTTACGAAGAGACTGTCCTTACCTGTGGATGCAAAAGACCCGATATGATAAAAACTCCGGAAATGAGTATGAAAAATATCGTTGTGGGCGAACACATTTCTTCCTTCACAATGTGCAGAGCCATTCCGACGATGACGATCATCATTATAAGTGAGTAGGCTATGGACAGGATTGATGCAATCTTGATCTTTTGAAAGAAAAAAATTTACATAGATGCAATTTGCGTCAGGTAATACGAATATTTCCAATAGGAATTATTGGCTTAAATGTAATATGAATGTGCACAACGTGTCTTCATATCTCATCGCTTTTGATAATTTGTCATATGGCCTAGTTCTCTGTGAATATCTGGGCAAGATGATCTGGATACATTCATGTATACGATGCTTTAAGTTTTATGTCATAGGTATAACATTACATTTCATTTAAAAATTATTAATTATTGTGTTTTGCAACGTTCGATGAACGAAACTGAAACATTAATGTATGAAGGAAAATATTTGACCACACGTGTTAGTACACACACTTCTATGTTATCATATTTTATTTTATTTTACATCTGGAATATAATATTAGCCTACCTTTTGTGCTTTGTTTTCGCAGAGTTTGAGGACAAGCAAATTGTAAACGCTGTGCACACATACCATTGGGAATTCTCAGAGAAAATAGTTAAAGATTCACAAAATAAATTTGTCGCAAAGTGACATATATAAATGCCCACAATTCGTTGACATAAGAAAACGTAAATGCATATTATCTTCTCTCACTATTTTTGATTATTGGAATCAAATCCAAAATGTTGATATCATTATAAATCATCTTACTGTATTTGTCCTAACAATTAAGCTAACTTCGTTTGTTTCTTCAATGTCTTTATTTTATTTTAAGATATTCTTCCAGTTCGTATTCTTGGTTATAAAGTGATAATGTTGGGCATTCTGCTGGTGGAAATTACATCAGTATCAAGCACTGTATTCACCATATATATATATATATATATATATATATATATATATATATATATATATATATATATATATATATATATATATATATATATATATATATATATATATATATATATATATATATGTATGTATGTATGTATGTATATAATACTAATTTATATTTCACCTAACTGCCCAACGCAAAATGTTACCTGAGTTTCACAGCGCGAATTAAAGCAAACAACAATGAAGACAATAATGGGAATGAGGGTGAGCAGGAGTGCAGCCCAGAGTTCCAACGCATCAAACGCCGTGTTAAGTGCGTCAACCAGGATGAGAAATATTGTCCCGGGTGTCAAGAGGGATGATATCATTTGAAAAGCCAGGTAAAATATGTATCCCCTGGAGATATTTGGGTTTGTCTTCACTACTTGTTTCCAGTTGAATAGGAGAGCGAGAATGTTTGCCATTGTCGAAGGAGACCATCTGCGCCTTTGGTTGAAAAACTCGGAAAATTTCTCAGGAGCCTCTGTGAAGGCGTCTGAGGCAGCCACGTACTCGATCATGTAACCTTGTTGGAGAAGGAGAGTGCACAGCCATCTGTCCTCGCCTGTGAAAGTTTCTTACAAGTTTGCATCAATAAAGATTTGCTATCATGTATGTTTTTTTCTCAAGTAGTTTTGCTTCTTACAACTATAGAAATAGTTATTTGCACAATATATTCAAATGTATAGTAGTTCTTTTATAACTAACAAGGTTACTAAAGGTGACTAATTATTCATGAACAAAGTAAAACAAGTCCAATCTAAATGCAGTCAACTGTTTACCTATATACACCGCGGTTGGAGTAAATCTACTGATGCAGTCGTGTAATTCAGCGATATTAACAGCAAATCGTGAGCAAAAAGTATATTGATGAAATTGATATTTGTGTATGAAATTGATTTATTAGAACTCTTGCAAACAATTGGAATATGAATGCTAAAACCTATAGCAAATGAAGTTTTTCGATATACTGTAAAATTCTTATTATCGAATTACAAATGTCGTACCTTTTTGCCTCTTCCCTTCAGAAATGCAGCGCCGAAAGATGGTTTACGTGAATAATGTACACTGTTCGATGATCTAACCAACATTTTGCCTGATCACGTGTCGGATTACACTTCTTTCGATATGAAATTCTCTTTACATTGCATGTGTTCAAATTTGTTGAATATGTCAAAGATCATCATTCAAAATTCAAAATGTAAATGCTAGTTGTCCTATGTTGTGTACTTGCTTGGAAACATTGTTCTTTGATACAGCGAATAAATCTTATCATTTTGTTTTTTATTTACTGGAAAATGTTCTTAGCGTGAATTCAGCTCTATATAGTTTTCTAAAAGCTTCAAAACAGACAGAAATAGTGGATAGGTTTTCAGTCTTAATTTAAAGTTTAAACGTTTGCTTCGTCCTTCCTATTTGCAGACTTCACTTACAACAGAATTCACAACGAAGTATGCGAATATATGTCACTAATTAAATATACGCAATTCCATCAGAAACATTTATATTTGAGACACCACGAAAAAAATATATGTTCTTAACTTTCTGTCAAAAACCAAAAGTACACATCTTTAGCAAGTAAAAGTATGAATAACGTTCATGGTGATAACAAGTTGCCAATTTGGGAGGATCAGCGCAAATGGGAAAATATCTGAATATAACATAGATAGTGTTTTCGCTATAATTGTACCACTTTTTCCGAACTTGTTTGATTTACAATATGAGGGATCTTTTTCTGTAAACCAAAAACAATTTTATTTTACATGTGAGAGAGTTTTGTATGGTCTGTTCGTTGCTGAGAAATGATGCCAGGAGGTAACAGTTGATGTGATTTGAACATAAGTAGTAAGATAAGCTCTTCGAATTTGCATACTGCCTAATATATATATATATATATATATATATATATATATATATATATATATATATATATATTAGTATCTCCAGGGCCGATTTATTTTAATCAAGCCAACCTTGGTCACACCGAACATGTTGCATTGCTTCTGTTGCGGGTGTGGTGTACTTATTCATAACGTTATCATCTGTCAAAGCCGATCCCCTGAACAAACTAAAGCATCCGGGACTACACAGGACGCCACCCAGCTTGTCCTCTGTTACCTTCTGTAGCCAATGGCACATAGCATACTCAAACTTCTGATACCATACGAGCGGACCTAGAACAAATATAATCAATGAAATTTGTCATTTTTTGTTCGTAAGTAAGCGAACTGTCATTTGTTCTACTTTAAAAGCCTTACTTAAGTTGTACGTACATCATCAAATTTAATCTGATTCAACATACCAAAGCTGGTGACACTCCAATAAATACACATTAATGTCACATTTTTGGCTCTTTAGAATCAGAACTAGAACGGTTACGAGAAAATTGAGTATATAATGCCCTTAATGTACCCCTAAACATAAACCTATAAAGAGATATTAGATACTTGCAATAACTGAGAGGATAGTATAAAACTTAGAAAATATTTACCCTAAGAGGAAATTACATATAATTAATGAAATGTATCTTACGAAAGATACCAATTGCTGTTTTTGTTGTTTTTGTGTTTTTTTTTTTGTTGCAACACACTTTGTCTGTCTTTAAATAACTTCGTATTCGAAACTGATCCTGCATACGGGTTGTAATTCTCATGTACATCTATGAATATCAAACAGTGAATTCACCTGGAGCTCCACTTCTTGAATCTTTAAGGGCTATTCAAATACCTCATTTCAGACGAGGAAGACACTTGAAAGAGTTTGCTCTTCATCATACCAATAATCATATGTGATCCTAATCCAGTACGCAAAGATAAAATGCAACCTCCTTTTGGGTGCATATTTTTAAATACCGAATTGCCACATTAATCGTGCAATGCTTAACAACAAAAATAGTGTCACCTTGAGTTACTGAGTTATATTCATAGTGCCAGGACATGCCGTAATTGAGAGCCAACCAAAGTGATCAGTATATTTTTCCAAATTCATCTCCTAAGGTACATATTTTGGCGCTTCTTTCTGCTATTGAAAGGGATTCATGAAATTTGTTAAGCCTTTGCACTTTGAGAGTTATGGTTCATTCATGTTTTGTGAACACTGGACATGTGATAATGATGCAAAGTATCGTGCAGCCAATTACTAAGTCGTAAAGACATTGTGGCCAAAACAAACATGATACATGCTTGCAATGCCATATTAAAAATACAGAAACATACTCTCAGGTCAGATATGTCAATGTCATTTAAAAATGACAAAATGACAACGTTTTGTCTGTGATTAAGTGAGAACCCTTTGGGGATTCTCTCTCCCTCTCTCTCTCTCTCGCTATCTCTCTCTCTCTCTCTCTCTCTCTCTCTCTCTCTCTCTCTCTGCATGCATATATATATATATATATATATATATATATATATATATATATATATATATATATATATATATATATATAAATGTTACCATTTCCCGTTGGATGGATTCTGCCGCATGCAGCTCCAACGTTTGGATTCTTTCTCATTCTGTCCATTAAATATTTAACTGCCTCAGGTTTAAAGTCCACATCCCCATCCAAGGCTAAGATATAAGTATTATCGGCCTTCATTTTATAGTCATCACTTTCTACTTTTCGTTCAAAGCTATTATCATCCGAAGTTGTCCTGTATTCATGAATGTTCAGTTTATACCCAAGGATATAATACATGTACATAACCTGAAAATAACAATCAAATATGTATGAGAACAAATATTATATTATTAAGGTGCATTTATGGCTAGCTCGCCATTTTCTCTATCTATCCAGTAATAGTTTAAACAGCTTCAATATTATATTAAATATCTTGGATGCAAAATGCTGTACAGTTTTCTTTAGAGGATAGCTATGCCTCATTGTTGAAGTTCATAACCAATCGCACATTACAATTCTTTGAATATGATCTCCATAACTTTACAAATATAATGAGTCTACTGTCCAAATACAAAATAATGAGTCTACTGTCCAAATACAAATATAATGAGTCTACTACTGTCCAAATACAAATATAATGAGTCTACTGTCCAAATACAAAATACTGAGTCTACTGTCCAAATACAAATATAATGAGTCTACTGTCCAAATACAAATATAATGAGTCTACTGTCCAAATACAAATTAATGAGGGGTAATGTCATCATTATAGTTCTTTTTTCACCGAATATTCTGCTACAATACATACTCCTGTTACACGTATTACTGGTGTTGGATGTCATCTTCCAATGAACAGAGTACAAATAAGTAAAATAATTCAATCTTATGGATAAATTAAGAGCGAATTATATTTAATACATCCATCATCATAAAGCGGAAATTCAAGCAACATATATGTAGAGCTGCATTATATATAAAGCACTTTAACCGTTTCTACTTCGCTTTGGATAAAATCTCCACATGTTATCATTAAACAAAATATGTATATGAAATATACTTTCTTTTGAATTTTTTTTATTCGTATGACAATTTCAAAGGACCTTGAAAGTCGTACCTGACTCCATCGTTTTCTAGCGCGTATCTTCGATTTGTTCTTCAGGTGAGCAGTCATTTGAGTTTTAAATGGCAACTCCCAAGTCAACTTTCCTCCGTAGATGGTCTTAGATTTTTGCTTCAAATTTTTTTCATTACTGCAAAAAGTCAGTGAGAAAAGTTTAAAATAGATTTGTATTTAAATTATATATTTACATTTAACAAACTCATGACGCAATATTTTTAGACGATGTCATGATGTCCTTAGAGGCAATTCTACCATAAAACTGACTGACATTTACAGCACTAAATACAAAATACAAAATAATATGCATGCCCTAACTTAAAAAGAAAAATAAGAAAACAAATATGCTTTTTCAAACGATGCTAGTGATTTATTTCATATTTTGTTATTGTTGCTCTGAAAATGAAAAAGAAGAAAAGAAGATAAGTCCCATCTAAATTTATCCAAACGGAGTTTAGTGTAAGCACGTACAACTGATTTGTTTTGTAATTAAGACTTATACGTTTTTGACAATATCTTACGTCTATAAAGGACAAGTTTAATATCTAAATGTTGAATATTTCGAAGTAAAGCATTCACGAGGCAATGAACGCG
Source organism: Margaritifera margaritifera (assembly GCA_029931535.1). Classification (NCBI taxonomy): domain Eukaryota; kingdom Metazoa; phylum Mollusca; class Bivalvia; order Unionida; family Margaritiferidae; genus Margaritifera; species Margaritifera margaritifera. Next base: position 341,014 of record JAQPZY010001008.1, read on the forward strand.
AGTTCATAACATCTTCAATATTAGCAAATAATAGAAATTACTCAAATTCCAAAATAAACATACTGTTTTATTGTGTCATTTTAAGTTACTTGATCATATATATGATTTGTATTTGTTTTATAATGTTTCATTGATATATTGCTTGAATATTCCAATCTATCATTTTGATTAATACATTCGTACTTTGTCGTTTCCTTCACAACGTCGATGAAGTTTTTCACGTATTCATTCAACTCTAATGCTTCGCCTTTGTCGGGATCGTTCTCTATTTTGAATGCATCGTCAAACATTATATGCACTGAAAATAAAAGAACATTATTCCTATTAGGCATTTCATTGTGCGTTTTCATAGATATCACAGTCATCAAGAAAGGGTCAATTACTACCTTAAAATTTAAATGGTCCTTTGATATATTTTCATCATCTTATTTCTTCAGCAATATTCAGCCCAGAGCTGTAATTATACGATTTGGTAAAGGTACATAAATATTTTAAATATCACCAGCCCATCTTGAAAGTACCTTTTCTATTATTTTCAGTGTCATAGGGTAGAAGTAACTCTAATTAATTATGCATGATTGCCATGTATTAACAAAAATTAATAGGTGTATTGCTTTCATTCCATCATAAGAAAATACACAAAATATAAATTGAATACTTACCTTCAAAAGTAAAGAAATCATCATCATAGTCGCCAACAATCTCTCTAAATTGTTTACTCTTGTAATGATCAGCGTCCAGTCTGAAAGTTGTCAAACGCTGTCAACGTGAATCTATCTCCTTTTTTTGGAAACATGTACAAAACTTGTGCAGATAATATTATGAGATGCACTCTAACCTATCTGATGTTTATGTCTTTATTTACTTTTACTAAGTGTGAGTCGTTGATAAATGTGAATTAAATTATAGAGTCTGCGGATTTGATGTTTATCGGCACATGCTGTGAGAAGATGTGCTGAATGACTATTCTTCTATGTCGAATATTCAAAGAAATATGTTCATACAAATTCAGATTCCAAAAACTTTGCCACTGAGTCTCTGCTTTAAAGTAAAATGACGATAATAATACTATGATTATCATAGGTAAAGAGTTAAATTCGCTTCAAGTATAAAAATAAAAAATCTACCTTAAAATCGATTGCATCAACTTTGCCATCTCTAACTTTGTCTCATGCCACAACGTAGCACAAATGTAGATGCGAGGCGTTTTCTTGGAGACATATTTCATGGCTGACTCGCCAGTACAAATATCTTTTGTGATGGGCTAAATTTAAAGAGCAAATATTTCTTCACTTTGGATGAGAAACTAATTGATATAATAAATACAGACTGCCAGACGGTGAGATAGATCAATCGATCTTCAATTACAAAACACGGGCATACTAAGTTTTACAATTTAGTCCATGTTGTAATATAATACATAATCTCGCAGACAACATGGAAACACTTGTCTTTTTACTCCCTCAAAAATGTAACACATTGCTCTGTTTAATTTTATTACAGAATTGTTGTCGTCTAATGTTTCTAATGTGTAAAGCGTTTCCTGGTAAATAGACAGACGGATTGAAAAAAAGAAAGAGAGATAGAGAACAACTGACTGACATTGATTCACATCGAAATACGATCAGCCTCAGATATTCAGTAAGAAACATCCATTACAAAAATCAATATTTTAAAATTTTCTTCAGTACCCATCAGCGTTTTTCTAACGGATTCGGATAGTGGCTATCGCCATCCATATTTAAAGAAAACGTTACTAATCTCATCCCAAGACTGGGCTAATTAATATGGATCAAACACTTACTTCATCTGTGGGTTCTGTTCTCTCGACACGTCTAATGTTGAGCTGCAGAGACTGGACTAGAAATATTCCACTGTAGAGAGGCTTCGTGAACAACCTTCATATAAGAGGAAAGTTACATCATTTTTTGGAGTTATTATGCAGGCTGCAATCAGTAAAAAATGTATATACATATACATATATATATATATATATATATATATATATATATATATGTATATATACTGCAATTGTTCTTGTTCTAAGATACTCGATTAGTCAACAATCCCAATTTTATTATTGTACAATGTGTGTAATTAGAGAACGAGTGCATCTATGGTACATTTCACACTTGTCCAAATCACAAGTACATGTGATCATATATACGTACTATTTTCAAGCAAATATGAATTGTCTCTTTAGTCTTATTACTTCAAGGAAAGTGATTTAACCAAACTAGAATGATGAATTCATCTAATACAAATAGTGTGTTTTTGTATTAAGTTGTTGCGTGTAATATGACAAAGTATTCATATCTTCTTTAAATTATTTATAGAGCATTTCACGTGAATGCTCATTGCAAATGAATGTATAAAATGATAAAATGATTCACTAATGTGTATCATTTAGATATTATTTAGCATGTCAAATACAATTTGAGTAAACATAACATGCAGTTAGGTAGAGGATTTGTAATACAATCAATATAGTATTAGTTTATGAACCAAACATCACAGTTGCCATGTGATACGGCAAGTTTACTATAAAATAAATCCAATTCATAAACTTCGATCCTGTATAAAAACGTGGAACTGTTAATCTGCGCGTAAGACACAAAAATATAGAATAGCTTTTATCTGCCACAGAGATGATATAACAGTTCATTTCCAATAGAGAAGATAATGCAGAAAAAGAAGACAAATGTTTGGGTCAACAACAGAAGGTTTAATATTATAAAATAATATTTATAACTTATTTTAGAAAATAAAGCTATGGTAGCCAAAAGAATATTTTGTAAAACAAAAAGACATTAGGTTTCAATATGATATGCAATAGGGCTATTTAAAAATTAATAAATAAATTGCATTCAAACAAGGGGTTTACAAATACAACCTTCTTTCTTTATTCAAATAAGCATGTTACTTTACTAAGGCCACATTAGAATACAACGACCCATGAGACAGTTCTTCTGCTTCTAGTATCAACTATACAATTTAACAATCCTCAGAAAAATTGCACCATTCACAAAATACGAATGTCAACTACAACATTTAAAAAGTCATATATATAAAGAAATATCTCACATTAAGGACGTAGAACTAAATAAGAATCGTAAACTATAAAATAATAGAGAATCATAAGCTTAATATACATAAAGAGTATATATGTGTTTGCTTGCGTGTGTGTGTGTTTTGGTGTGTGTGTGTGTGTGTGTACGTGATATACTGATACAGTGTATTTAACATATCTGATTCCACAGAGCCTTTGACAGTGAAACCCAGAGCAACATCAAGCCTCTGATCCATATACGGTCTTCAACCCGAGACAAATACACGCTACTGCAGTGTTATCTTCCTTGAATACTTTATTATAATGTTTACGTTTTGTTTATTTGCATGCTTGGATTGTGGCAAAGATCTTGTTGGAAATAAGAATGAAACAACATAGTAGAGCTTTAGGCTAAACACAAATCACACTTCATGTATTTGGAGTTCACCTGTCATAACAATCGCTGGTAAAACGAACTTAATGTTCACTGAGATCAGGCAAAGCCAAAGGAATTCGCTGATACATATTATTTAGACTGATGCAGCACTAGCGGCTGGTTTAACAATAAGAAAATAAATAAACAACATTTCTTCATGAGATTGCATTAGATTTTGTTACATCTATCTATGAGAAAAGTCAAACAGCTAGGTGGGTTAGAAGGAATACGTTATGTTGAAGCAATGCATTTCATACCGATCAGGACAAATTGGCATTACCATTGAATCCATAATACCAAATGACTTTGTATATATATATATATATATATATATATATATATATATATATATATATATATATATATATATATATATATATATATATATATATATTATACAAATTCGTTAAGTCAACACTAAATCAGTAATTGTTATATTCATATTTAAAGAAAAGTTTGAATATATTACTGATATTCTGTTAAATTAGGCCGCATAACGAGAAAACGTCCCTTTATGAAAAAGTTGATATTTCGTGTGAGATTTTCTGTGTCACGAAAGAAGCCATCTTTTCTAAAAGTAACACAGTTTCTTTAACGCCACTTCTCCCAAAATACTGAGAGATGCAACACATTGCGTACATCATTTTACGCTAAGACTTCCATTGTATTGCATCATTTTTTACGATAACGTCATATTGCCTTGAAGGATATTTTCTCGAGTCGCGGCTCGTATTGCTAACAACGTTCAACGAACAGTGCCAAACTATTTAGGGTACCTAAAAACTAGTTTTGCACTGCTCAATGTCATATATTTGTTATCGTAATGAATCCCGTGCACACGCGATCCCTTGCTGGATGCAGTACACTTTAAAGGACTGTTATTCGCCGTATGATTGCGTACATTATTGCGTCTTGTTGAACCTCTATATACTTACTCTTCTGATGTCTGAAGTCGCACATTATTAGGTTTCCAGATGTAGAGAGTAATGATTCCAAAAGAAGCGTACCCGCAAATCCCTGTAGATATAAAGGGGAAATTTAATGTAAACAGGGGGAGCAGTTTAATATGAAGAGCTGTGTATTGAAAAAAAATATTACAAATACTTTAGTAAATGAAACAAGAATGTAAATTTCTTTCTTTTTAATGGACATAAGATTTGTATGCAAATGGTATCCTTTTTCATTGTTATGCGATGAGAGATTCAATGTAGCTTGTCTGATGTCATTTTTAAATGCTTCAAGATAACTAATTTTAAATTGCTTCACTTCGAAACGTGTAATATCTTAATTATTGGTACACAATAGGGTAATCACTTTTCAGAGATAACCCCTATGGCAAAGTTGGAAAGGGTGTAGTTTATAGCAAATATTAATATTGAAAATTGTAGATCAAGTAGTTAATTCAAGATACACACCTGATACGATTACCATCCAATAGGATGAAGTCGTCGAATATTTTGATACAAACGGGACATCATTGCTCCAATGAGGATAAGGTAAATCACACACAGAGGAGGTGTTTCTGCTCATGATCCATGCAAGTGCAGCAACAGCAACGGGAGAGGAGAGCGCAAGAGGAACTGCCACGCATGGAACTTGGGCAAGAATGTTGAAGCCTAGCTTCACAGCTCTGTAACACAGACCACTGCAAATAATGCCCACTGCAGCAGTAATCATTGGCAGGTTATAGTGACAGGTACCAAACGTAGTCTTAGACATAAGAAGCGTGTGTCCAAATATCGAGTTCATTGAAGCATTTGTGTTTAGTCCAAATAATGTCTGGATGCACTTTTCTCCTTCAGCACAAGATGCCCCAAAGAGAGTCAGTGGGAAAAAAAAGGTGATAATTATTTTCCAGCAACTCACAACTACGCTGTACTTTGTCCTCCGATCACTGATTGCTCCGACCAGGTTGTATATCTTACCTCGAACGCGTTGTATGTTTGTCTTGAGGCATGAGGTTTCTTGGGAATCTCTTTTGTCTTGATGTTCTGTTATATTTGTCCCCAATTTTGGCTGGTTTTGCCACCAATTGAATGAGACAAAAATAGTAATTACCAGAAACAACAGTGGATGAAGAACGTTCACCTTGGATTCCAGAGCATAGTAGGTACAGGCAAATCCTGAAATAAATTTTGTTCAAAACTAATAGTTAGGGATTTCCTCTCAGTTTACAAGCACTGAAAAAGGCAAGAATTGTTACGAAAAGCTCCTGCAGAGACACCCTTCTTTTGATGCATCTGATACAAGAAAACCTGGATGAATTATAACGTAAATATTATCGACACTCTATGACACTGAATGTTCATTATACACATTAATGTCTTCGCTACTTTGATGGATATATAGGTGCAAAGCGTTCAATCAGATGTTTTTATTAACATTAACACTAATTTCGGCTAAATATTTACATTTTCATTTTTAGCAACTAGATATTGTACTTATTAATGAAATTATAGATCTAGTCCACGCAGCGTTCTTGATAGATAATAACCCTGTTGTAGGCTACAATGATGACTGGTTGCCTGTAGTTTTACCATTTGGAAATGCGCTGAGAACATTTTGTGGGAAGTTTCCTTAGATTGAATTTTTGCTATGTTTTTCAAACAAAAACTTGTATACATTTTCAAAGCATAATTTAATTGTTGTCATGATCAAATGACGTAGTGATATACATTTGCAGGAATCTAACATAATCTATGTGTATGTAAACATCGAATATTAGGAGATTTATATAATGTAGGAAGTTTATCAGACAGTCAAGTCACTCATGAATAAGTCTAATAGAGCTCGTACACCAATACATGTATGCAACTATTGTGAACTTCTATGTTCATTAGATTCTCCACCACATCCAGCTTTACATAAATGGCGTTGCATTTAAATGAATAATTAGATACTCACCAATACTTGCTAACTGCAAGATAAAACCGATAATGTTTACAACCTTCATCCAAAAAGTGCTAGAGACACAACAAATGCCTATAGCTCCAGGAGTGAAGGCAATGTTAAAGCAAAAAAGGATCACTGCGATGGGATCAATATTTGGTAGCAGGACAAACGCCATAATGCAGAGTCCTATGGAGTCTAAGGTCTCGAGCAGCATTACCTAAAATTGGTAAGTGTAAGCATTATTATGAGATACTTAAGTACTCATATTCTGTTGCGATATCTCATAACATCGCGGCAGTGCCAATTATCCGAAATATACTAATTTTGATTACGAGAAATAACCACCATACCCTATTTCTTCAGTTCATAATTATGTTCCGGTTCTACATTTTAGTGTAACATAAAGAAAGAAAATAATGTCAAATAATTCAAAGTATCACAAAATGTTTTTAATTTAAATTCTTTTAAATCATTGATCGAGTATAACTTTGGTGACTTCCAAAGATAGAGAATGTATTCTGATAATAAAGAACACATATTTTCCTGCAAAATACGATGTCACCTGAAATTTGATTTGCAAGATTTTTCGGTTATAAGTTATTTTGTGTATCTGTTATGAAAAGATAGATTGACATGTTACAAATGACCTAAACTGTTTTGGTAGCAAATTATGATTCAGATAAAAACATATCATCCTACTTGTCACATCGGAGAAAGTTAATGAACCCATTAAACATTATATTCTATATAATTTAGTAGCGATACTCAAGAGAAATAACTGCAGAATATATAAATAACACCAAATATACAAATCAATAAATCTTAACTGCATTTCTTATGACATCAAGTGAAACAAGATACATTATCAATTTAACTATATGTCTTAAAAAGTATCGCATATTTCAAAATCACTTTTCATCGTCATTGGACAACTGTCATACATATAGGGTCACTACATATTACAGAGTTTAATTGTGATGATGGGACTTTGCCCTTGTAGACCATGATTTATGTGAAGGGATTCTAAAAACAAAGAGTTAATTGTACTTTGTAATTCAATTCTATTCTTTGCCAATGATTTCTTGCCAATGTTTCTACATTTACGATAAAATATTTTATTTATCTAGACTTTTAACAAATATTAGATACCCTTTGAATAAATAAATATATATTGGTATGCCAGAAGCGATATGTTGTCATACATTTTATCACAAGAAGCAGCAACTGAGCTTAACTAAACATTTGGCAATCAAAGCATTTTAAATGTGAATATGTGTAACTGAGCTGGTTTCTCCTGATTGAGACAGCATATAGTAAGTTCAAGATATCATTGCAGAGCATACATGTAGCCTATCAATTAAAACAAATACAAACGAAGGTTCTATTTCAACAGTAGGACCTAATGATATGTCCATTTGATTCAGCGAATTACGCTGACCTTACTCAATCAATAACAATAAACGTTGTACTCTTAATTGCAACAGTTGATATCAAGCAGGAAACAACCACCATTACTGTTAGACTCATTTCTTTGTGCAAACAATGTCCTATCATACCATTTACGAGCTGTTGTCATGCCAGTTCTTACCGAAATAACTCCTTCCCATCCTGGTTTTGGACTTATTTTTCCCGTTGCCCATCGCCATGCATCGCTCATTAAAGTGAACAAATATGGAGCGATGATGATTAAGAACATAGCCCAGATCCATTGGACGTCCATCTCGGTACTTTTGTATCTAACATAAAATAATGGTTTAAGGTAATAGTAACGTGGAATAAACACAATTAATTTAAAATGAGTATCATGCTATAATACACGGAACGATCAAATATTATGCTTAAACGCAATCATTCAAAGCAACAGATGATGTAACGCGCTTTTAATTGATGTAACTGCATTATCCTGCAGACAATGTTGTGCAAATGTGACGTTGTGACTGTCCCTGTGATGTAATATAAGAGTAAATTACATGTTCAGTTATTTTGAGACATTTGCGTTTTAAAATATGATAGAACGGAAACCGTAGTCTCGATTTTGAGGGTGTGAGAACGGTAATGTTTTGCGATAGATAAACCACATTAACCTTCTAAAATCCCCAAATACAAGACTATTTTCTCCGAGTATATAGTATTAGTGACATAATCTTTTGATTTCAATAAATTTTAACTTTAACTCTGTTTCTAAAATATCTCAATATCAGGGCAAGTTTTCATGATATTATTTCGCCATTTTAAATGTTCGTCCTTATCTTGTTGGTTATTTTGCATTTGTTTCTAAAATATTTTGGTCATTATAACATTGGATCCCTTTTGTACGATCACAAGCATCAAATCTAAATGATTCGGTTGTTGGCCTTTGGAAAATAAGATTTAGAACTGAATTGTACCTTATTGAAAATCCAGCAGTCTTTCGCCACCAATATTGTAGGATATTATTGTGGTCTGGCTTCTGTGTAAATGATCCCGATGTCAAATTGGAGTTGTTTGGCATTAGAGTTGTCGTGTATGATGTCCCCATAGGTGATCCCGATGTCAAATTGGAGTTGTTTGGCATGAGAGTTGTCGTGTATGATGTCCCCATAGGTGATCCCGATGCCAAATTTGAGTTGTTTGACATGGGGCTTGTCGTACTTGATGGGCCCATAGGTGGAAATATGTTTGACACTACGAGGACAAAGCAAAGCTTTGATATCACAGCCGACCCAAGTACGAACACGCAGAGAATAATGCGTACGATGACTGTGGCAACGATATAAATGCGTAACCACTTTTCATCATTCTGTGCCTCACTGTGATCTTCTTCTCTTGTGTTCCGTGGAATGTTCCAGTATTGACTGCAAGAAAAGAAAGAAAAACTGCCATATTTTTTTATTTGTGGTAATATATCTCACAATCACTTGAAACTCATACGATATCATTATTAGGTTAATTAATGGGAACGGTTCAGAAATTCAGACTGTCGTTTGCGATTTAGAAAGTGTAGCTCCTCTCTAAATGAAATATGCTTATTCTTCCGATCTGCAGAAAATCTTCTTCAGAGTGCTTTATATGTTGAGAAGCAACTTACTTTTGAAGATATAGCATTGTCTTCTTTGCACGTGGTAAAAATGAAAGTATAGGTCTATAACTTATAGTAAAGCACAATAAAATGTTTGATCTTGAGAATGTTTGTGATCATATAAAACAAACTTTATGCTTGAAAGCCAATGTTCATTGGATGAAACTTGAAAATGGGATCTCTAGCCCTACCTCAGAGATGTACGATCTCGAGGCATGATTGGAGGTATTATGTACTTTTGTACGTTGCGGGGATAAAATACAACTGTGAACGGGAAATGTAACGTAATATATGCACACCCAACCACCGACACAAAAATAATCAGTGATAACATTTTAACAGAACAATATCCTATTCTTCCTTCAACATTTACTGGTCATATTGGGCTTTTGATAAGTGTCCGTTTATTTGCCCATCTTTTCCAGTTTGTCGAACATTTGTGTTGTTTATTTTTTCCACAGCTTACAGTTATGTTTATCGACACATTATTGTACAGCAAAACATATCTCAGACGTTCTGATAATTTAATGCAGCAGATCTCTTTTTTAAAAAAAGAACTAATTTCCGTTATACATGGAAACATGTTTATGCGTGAAGATAACTTTGCAATCCCAGCGTAATTTGTTAGCAGCATCCTACATGGTAATGCAACAGATCAACCTATATATATTCTCTTCAAAAATTGATCAACGTCTTATTTATGTATTTATTTATTTATTTATTTATTTCTGTGCACCGAACTTAACGAGTCGACACATTTAGTACTAACAAAGTCTTCCTGCACATGTACATTTTCTAATCAAGGCTTTACCTTTATCAATATAAAACCTCGCTCATAGACTAGTTTCCGTATTCACTAAACTATCCTGCACTATTACATGAAACTACCTTCCCGTTTTTTCTCCAAATGCTGTAAGATTTCTCTTCAAACGTCTGTATTTAAGGTGTGTATTTTACTTTTATATTTACATTTTAAATAACTTCACATTTTAGTCATAAGAAGGGAGAGATATAAAATCCATTACACAAAGAAATAAAATACGGCTATACGTGTTGGCAACTCACACAGAAGCTCGAGTCCTAGCACCTACAACATTGCTACAAGTTCAGCGAGAAGAATATGACCCAAAGGATTGGCGTGGGACGAAGCGCCCACTGGTTCAAATGTTGGCGAGCTTGGATATTGTCTACAGAAAATGGTTTAAGTGATCATATAATTGTGCTTGACACCTGCAGGGATTAAGTAACCACCAAACTGAGAAAAAGGTATAGAGTTTAAGGGAATCATAATGACGAGAATCCGATGCAACGCCATGGTAGTGCTGATGCATCTCCGTTTTATATGGCAGAGGAACAAAGGAAATTTACCAGAACAGTGCTTGGAATATCCAGACGAACAGATAGATAGATATCGAGACAGACAGATAAGCACAGCAATCAGGAGAAAAAAAACCATAATTGCTTCACCCATACCGCCTTGTTATCTGACTTTTGTCTGGCTGCTTTTCGGCGCCCATTCTGACTTGACTGGCCCCTGCTGCTTCTGTTGACCTAGATGTCTGAGAGTATGATTAGATTAATGAATAATCACTGCTTGAAATATTTAAAAATATGTCTTCCTGCATAAAAGCGTATTGCGCAAATGCATCTCGAGAACGAAAAAGAGTGAAATACGAATCAAACAGAAGAGGAAAAGAAAGTAAGTAGAGAAGAAAAAAACACAGAAATAAACAAAAAAGAAAAGTGAAAGAGAATATAAAGAAGAAAGAACGAAGAAGTAGTGGTGGTAGAAATGATAAATAAAAGTTGAGGGAAATGATGAAAGACAGACAAATATAAAGAGGGTATATATAATAGATATAAAACGTCTCTCGCGCTGGCTGTCAAGGAATTTGTATGCTTTCCTTCTCCATTCATTACATTTCGGTATGTATGCATATCAAACTATATATGTTAATCTATAGGTACATATTCCTATTAAATCCATACCTGATAGCTTCCGTTGTTCTCATTTTCCACCGCAATTGTTGGTTTTTGTTTTTCCATTCCTGTGCATCACTGAAAGGAATGGAAAATGCTATGTAAATGCTATGTAAATTATGTATGCTTCATGAAATAGATAAAACTCTCTCTCTCTCTCTCTCTCTCTCTCTTAAAATATTCAAGTGATTTGGCATAGTGTGATATGTGAATATGTTCAGGTAAAATATAACATTCAGCGAGTTGGTGGGAAAAAGAAGTAAAAGAAAAGTATTTGATCGCAACAGTATTAGTGTAATATTTAGTGGATTCCTTAATATATGTTTTGTACTTTATGATTGCTTAATGGTAGACTGTCTTTCAATTAGTTAAGACAGTTCAATGCAAACATTATACATCACATTTAAGCTTTTAACTCCTTGTCTTTTTTCAAGTCGTTTCTAACCCGTTTTCCGATTGAGGATCTCACGCAAATATTAAACTGGCAAACGTCTCACTATTCTAGCAGTTTCAAATTAAACGTTTCCAAATGTATCTGACTACTTTATTGAGAATCTGTCCCATACCTGTGACACATATTGTAAGAAAGAATGAACCAAGATCGAATAAAGGATTGCAAAAGTATTTCTATTTAAAATCATTCCGACCGATATAAACATGGATATACTGTACATTATTTGAATTTCCTAAGCATCAAATTTTGTGGTATTAGAAAATGCATATTCGTGGGAAAATAATTTCATGGATTTGTCATTTAAAAAAGAACTAAAACAAAAGAGAAAAGAAACTTGATCAAACATTGAGCGAATATGTATGTATCACTATATCTCTTCCGCGTACTTTCGTGCAAACAGGCTTAATGCTTACAACAGTAAATAGGCTGAGAAAGCTACATCAAAGCTAAACCCAATTACAGCCTCCAGTTTATGTAAGAAAATCATGATTTCAATAGTACGCAACTCCTGAAAACTTTGGAACGAGCTTTCAAAGGGCAGCCTACTTGAAGTCAACAAGTTGTAGCATGTTATTGCAAAATAAAAATCAGAGATTGCCTGAACAAACGCGCTGAGATATGATTGGTGGGGCTGAGAAGAATAAGAACCGAAATCGATCGGTGTAATATATTCTTCCTAAGTACACCCAGCCCAATAGCATGATCTCCAATCAAATATTTATCATACGTCTTCTCATGTAATTTGATAAAGCCCAATCTGTACAAACCGGTTATATTCCAGCTACTTGGAATTTACTTCCGAAGTATGAGTTTACAGATTTCCTTTTGAATTTATTAATCAATCAATTTTCCCTAACAAATTTCAGGGGAAAAATTTGGTCAGCAAGACCATATTTGAAAATGAAGAGACAGCTTGGCGCGAAAGAATGAATAGACATCATAACATTTTAAGATTTTCAGACCTACACACATAACTTTAACCTTCCATTCTGCAGTACATATCGAAGAATAGTTAGGAACGTAAACTAACCAGTTTTATAGCATACATGTGGGTATTAAACCAGGTCTTGATGTTTCTCAATGAAAAACATTTGGTCTGCATTATGCCAACCTACATTAGTATGTGATCACATCCTGTCTGTTATTAAGACCACTTAACAACGACCCTCACTGCTATATATTTGACAAGTTTAGACCTGAGCTACGCATAGAACTCAACATAAGTAACGACGAGCTACAGGTAACTGACCTCGAATCTAGACAGGATAAAACACAACTTCATCATTTTCAGTTCTGTTCATTCCAATTTCTCGTCATTGCATCAAGTGCATTTCTTTGCCTGATGACATAATGTATTGTCAAAAAGCAAAACTTCCCAGATCATCATGAACCAAATCTTTTGAACCTAAAAGGCTTTATTTTAAACAATTAAGCTTTCGTCGTTAATATACCCTGATTGTAATGATAAACATCCTTGTGATTTATGTACACAGATTATATGTACTCTATGTTTTATTTGTCGATAATAATTTGTTGATTTATTGTAGTGAAAACTTTTTTTATTATTTATGACAAAACATTCTTGAATCAAACACGGTAATTGCTTCCAGGTAAATATGTCTGTTTAGCATGGAATAGCATTAGTTCGACACTTTCAAGTCCGTGAATCTATGTGTGCGAATCAAATACCCATAAATAAATTTCCTTTGTTCCTGATCTTTCATAAACGTATCTTGATATATATTTCACTGCACTATATACATACCACTGATATTAAGTCAAGCAAATAAAGATTGGCGCTTTACTACCACATACAATGAGAAGGGGACGGTATCGCCGTGGTTCATATTTGTTTTCGAGTCAAATTTAAGTTCAAGTTTTACCACGTAAATTGGTACCATACAAATAATACTGAATTCACACTACTCCCTGGTGCAATTTGAATTAGATTGTCAATGTGAACAAACCACTTTATGTTCACTGACAATATGAGGATTAAATGTATATTGATCGAAACGGGTTGTAATTCCACCGTATCAAAATAGAACTTTCGGTTAGATGTTCTTACTGAGAATTCTAAAACGGTATATCGGTTTCAGAGGATTGCACATTATAAGCTAATCTCTTGCTTGATGGTTCAAGCTAGAAACGTTCGTATTTAGTACTTTATGTAGAATGGGTGGGTTAGAGGACAAGTTTCCTAAAGATGCACCATCTGCAAAAGTTGTACCAGTGATTCAGGTTAATCTACTCTGTAATTGTCACCTATTAGAACAAGGGAAAATGTAACCAAACTTAGTCGAACACTTGCTAATGCAACGCATTTAGATCAGAGAGAGTTACGATAAACGACCTGTCGATCACAATCTGAAGGGGATAATTCTTCATCAAAGACAATACTTTCTCATTCATACCGTATGTATTTATTGATCCAGAAACATTCAAAGACCTTACTCACATTACAGAAAAACTGTATTCATCTTTCGGTTAGAGTAAAGGCCATAACATATTTTATTATATAACTCAATACTTTGATGTGTGGCTGCGAATTCTTAAAGTAACCCTAGTTCGTAATAATATATGCGTGTGTTCATGTATATAGTTGTCTAAAATGTTTAAACATGATTCGCTCATAAACTTTGAAATCACAATTGAAAAGAGATAATATTTCATTGTTTGTGGCTAGAAATATATCACGTATCATCTCGTATGAACAAGTTTTCATTGTTCAGGAAATCTGCTGGACCTAAGAGATTTATTGCAAAGAGTACATAGTGAATATATATTTTGAATACCTAAATGTCTTCGAAGTCTAGGAGTGATCATATCTTGACGTGGAGATTAATGAATATCCAGTGTAAATATAGGCTCATCCATATATATTAACTGTAATAATGTATGTTATCGCTGATTTGTATCTGTATTTTCGAGTTGTGTAAGGGGTTTTCAATATTATAAAGAGATTTAATTAGAAGAAATGTTAAGCTTTTTGATACATCTTCGATACAATAATTGGGAGGGTATTTTGAAAATGTTAGTGGCATTTATATTTTCGAATAGTGCTCAATGGAAGGATTTTATGGAAGATAACTGTTTATCAGTTTAGGAAAAACGTGTTTTTAAATCCTTTTTTTTTCCAAATCAGAAAGCTTATTTATCTGCCTTAATCTGCTGAGTGGTACTAATAGCAACAAATATTATTCATGGACACTTATTGTCGATTATATAGATATAACACCAATATGATGAGTGTATTCAATAAAACAACAAACAGGTGTAGTGAAAATAATTATAAGTATATTCAGATGCTTGGACATTACGCCTTTGCCAAATCTGAGGCACTAACGTAATTCGTGACGTCAAGAGGTATTACGAAAGTGCGTATTATTGGTAAATATGATGTGGGGTAATCACCTTTATAACAGAGTGGTCTTTGAAAAAGAAATATATGGATGGACTTCGCTTACGCAACAAATAAATTTGGCGGATCGTTTTTCATGTATTGTATCTAACACACAAAAGTCAAATTTCCCTTCGAGCCCTCGCTGTATTCCAACTTTTGAAAACATTATTTTACGTCATGACTCTTGTGTTCTCCAAACAACTGTTAACATCGGTCGTTTCGGCACGAGATTCAATTCGATGAAAATGTTCCCTTTTAGGGACTTGACCTTCACTTGTCAATTATAAGCAACCCAAGTCATTTACTTTAGAAACATTGTCTGCTCTTTAGACTGGCAAATATTGTGGTCTGAATAAGGCCGTTAGAATACTAATCAAACATCCATAAGGTATCCACTTCCACAAAAAGGCGCCACCGCTACTATAACCCTTCGTGTTTGAAAACGAGAATGTTGTATTCGCCAATACTTACCGACAAACCGGATGTTGAATGTCCCTGCAACCAACATTGCGTGGGATGCAAACCTCAACGCCAAAAGTAACCAAAGCAAATGCAGCACGCACAATATAACCAGTATTGTGCCGACGTGCCTTTGTTACCTATACATACATACGAATGCAGGTGACCAACTTTTACAGGAATGTCTTGTCGTCACGAAGACAGATGCACAAACGATGACGCATGATCATGCAGCCGACAGTACATTGGAAATTGACTTTACGAAAAACTAAAATTTATACACTAAAAGTTGAAATAGTTTACATGTGTTTCAATTTGTTGGGATAGTTTTCAACCTACTAAGAGGAATCCATGCACAAATCGTATGACTCTTCCACCTGTTTCAGTGATATGTTTTGCGCTCACAATTTGTTTTTTAGAACATTGTCAGCATCGTAATTTTGTGTCGTTTGTGCACGAAGAAAAAAAAGAATTTTCTGGTTCAATGTCCGTCATATCTTGTGTGTGCATCTGAATGTATGTATGTATGTGAATATGTATATATGATTTCAAATTTATTCAAAGCTCCGTTTGGTGTTTATTTTATGTTTAAATACTCGTTTACAGAAGCTACGAGTCCCATGCGAATGAACTTATTTTTCAAATATACTTGAAAGCCATTGGTTGACCCACGTGAGTGATTTGTACCAACCATTAATTCTGTTCAATTCTTTTGAGTCTAGTACATATTAGGTACAAAAGGTGAGTATTGGGTTCCATGACTATACATTCAGCGTTTGCTGTAAACAATGCATTGTAACATTATATCCCGTTGAACATGGAACAATGCACATATCAGTTTCGCCGGTCATTAAAAACTACTAAGTATTTGTGCAAATGAAGAACGAGGAAGTTTCAAAAGTGTTGTGCCAGTTCAAATGATTGCCCCCAAAAAGCTACCGTTTACACCGAACTTCGAGTCCTTGCTTTGTACCTTAGTCCATTCTTTTTTGAGAATTAGTTCATGACAGTATTGGTTGGTGAACGCGGTTCCTGCTTGGATTAAATTATAACTCTTTAACTATTTGATTATATTGGCGTTAATCTATACAGAATTTCTTTCATACATGTATAATCATCTAACCAAGCGTATAATATGGGATATATGGAAAATGTATTTTCTCTCTATTGTTATATATCAAGCCCAAATATATTTGAGATCCAAACATGATTTTGCTGTTGCTAGAAACATATGTATATCGTACGATATTTTGATCGTTTGTATTTAAAATTTTCCCACTGTTATTCATCATTATTATTATTATTATTATTATTATTATTATTGTTGCCATTGTTGATGCCTTTCTGTTGTTATTGTTAGTAGTTCTCTCCTTCTGAAATGCAGTTACTTTGTAGCATTTCGAGTAAGACTTCAATTTACTGCGAATTCAATGCCTCACTAATTCCAAAGTTTTAAATGCTATGGTACAAGATATCACGATATGTTTGGGCACTAAATACAAGTCCGTACAAATTGCAAATTATGCTGTAGAAACCCTTTATCAGGAACGTTTTCCACATAACTTTCACAAAAGCTCTTTGAGGTTCCAACACTTGATAATTATTATGTCAGAACAAGGACATTATTCGTAATGAGTCATTGTCATTACTTGTACCCTAAAATATTCTGTATGTGCGAGCAATAAACTGAATATACTATCCCAAGAATGTGCAACAGAAGCTTTGTAACGACTGGAAACATATTTTAGAGATATAGCGGGGGGGGGGGGCCACAAAGTAATCAAACATATTTAAACTGTTTACGAACAGCAACGTTGGTCTTAAGTTTCCAAGGAACAAAAAGTGCATTTCTACTTCAAAAAATCTGATACAAATTCTACTGTAATTCTTTCTTTGGAAAGGCTGCATAAATGGCTAAAATTGTTATTGTAATTGTGAGAGAGACTTAATGCAGAATAAGTCTTAGCCGTTCCCATCAGGTTAATCTGTCCCATAATCAGGAACATAAACCTCTAGACTTAAAGATCCATATAAACAAGGCTGGTGAGTAGGTAGTCTCATATACAGCAAAAACGTTGTTTATCTGGATGCCAGTTACAAGGATTATTTGGTCGTACGGACTACTACCGTTTCCCCCGAAACTTGTACTTGCTTCCATGTAAATGTATCCATTAAAGAAACTAATTTGCAGTTAATTATGCCAACTTAGAACAAACAAAATCGAAGATAATCTGATACAACTATAATGTCATTATGAATAACTAAATTATGTTTTAAAATTAATAATATATGTAATTAGGAGAGATGTAGGAAGAGAGTAAGATATAAAGAGAGAAAGTTTATTCTTACACTCGATTGTCGCTAAGTGAGTGCCGCCATGACAATATGTAATATATAATCCAGACCTAACCAAGCATCATTAACGACTCATAAAGGTATTTTTCCCCAGTCTATGTAACTAACTATTGATTAACTATAAATGGTGACTTAAAGGGGATACAAGTTAATCTCATACCGGCAAAGGTGTGAATAGAATAAATGTCAGCCGAATTAACCTAGAGCAATTCTTGTTGACGCCTCTCCACAATTCTACTTTTGTACCAAAATACGTTCATCCAGACGACCGAAATATGTCAACAATGGATCCGGATAATCAACGTTTTTCCTCTATACCTCAAACGGTAAATTATATTCGACAGAGTCATATATTCATATTATCAACATTTGAAAGAGTTCGGCCTTCGGTAAATTGCTAGTAAAAACAAAAGATATGTATGAGTTACAACGCTTTGAGGACATATCAGTTTTACCTAAAGTATCATCATCAAAGCTACTTTAAATCTGTACAACTTTATATTCGTTGCAAGTATTGGTCTCCACAAAATAACGTTGGTGGTATTTTCTTTTTAATATATATATATATATATATATATATATATATATATATATATATATATATATATATATAGATATATTGTTGTTGTTGTTGTTAATTTATTATTGTTTATTTTAAATGAGATTGAATGTATTGAAATATCATGCATACATGTCAAACAAGAACGATTTCAAAATTACATTTACTGTGGAAGTCATTCAAGGTAATGAGTGAATATTTACTCAGGTCATTGATATGAATGCATTACAAAATAAATCTCGATTACATGATATTTTCAGAAAACCACAAATGGGTCAGCAAAAGATTTGTTTGGTTTGGTGCTTTACGGCCCAGCAACAAAAGTAGTTTACTTAGTGCCGAGGCAATTGGAGTAAACGTGCCTTGCCCAATGACACACCATGGTAGCTGACCTAGGCCGGTCCAATGGTAGCAGCAAAAGGAAGTTTATAATATGGCGTCTCTATTATCAAGAAGTAAAGAGGACGGGGATGAAACCTATGTCTGATAATTTCTCATCCATAACCTGCGATTAAATTGACATGATTCCTTTTTATGCGAGAACATATATGACAACACTCAGCTCCTTTTCCGTTAACACAGTGAAGCTATATTTCCTCAAAGAAAACATCCTGCGCTCTTTTCAGACAGCCAACTCTCCACTACCCCAACCTGCACATTCTGCAACTGGTGAAAGTATGAAAGATCTAATATATTCTTGCATTTTTTAAACCATATTTTAATCATGCCTCACATTTTCTGCCGTACATCTTCCATATGGCATGGAATTAGTTAAATAAGAATGCAGATGAAGCCAAAGATCGGTTAGTACCCAACGCTGAAGAGGGCAAAGACACAGACAAAAACCTGATCTAGCAAAATCACATTATTTCCTCTGTTCTCGCTGCGCTTTTCTGTAATATTTAAATATGTCATGCATAAATTGCTCTTGAAAGCATTGTACTTGCAGCTGAAAATGTTGACATTCAAAGATATGCATGCAAGTTTACTTTACTACAGGTATGAGAGCAAAATACTAATAATAGTCTATTACACAATTCATAATCCAATTAGTATGCATGCATTATTCGTCGGCTGAGATCAAGTAAAAAACTTATTTTGATTATTCTTCCTTGAATCTTACGATATATGGTTTGTACATGAAATTAGGCACCCGAAATTAAAGTGAATTTGCAAATATGTCTTTGGTTAATTGTTTACTAATTCATTAGCGCAGTTAAATCATAAGGAAATATGAGTCGAAATATGTCTAATAATAATAATAATAATAATAATAATAATACAACAAAGACTGTTTATTACGTTCTTGGATAAAACGTTTTCTCTATTAGACCGTTCTAGATTGATTTCCCCAGCCAAACTCCTAATTAATAAATATTCCAAAGACGTTGTTATAACTGTACTTTGTTTTAACGTTTAATTGGTTAAAGCTGTTGCTTTATGTTGTCCGTCAGAGAACATTAGCTCAGTTATAACGTTTTTATCACCGGACGTACTGAAGTCAGGTACACAATAGCGGTCGTTTAAATAACAAAGGCGTAACAATAGCGCCAGGTAACAAAGGCGTTATAATCCTTCCTCATTCATAATTTGTAAATTCGAGAAAACAAAATGTTGTACATTGAGAATCCAGTGTAGTATTTGCGTCGAACTGAAATAACGGATTGTCCTCAATAGAGCTTTCAAAGAAAACAAACAATCATTGTTTTATACAGTATCACTTCTGCTAAATTGTATTTGGAACCACCCGCAGTTGATTTTGAATGAATTAGCAACACCGGTTCCCTTTGAAAAGTCTCCAAAGTGGATCATATCATACCACTCAAGTTTCAAGTATCGCAATTGTAATTGACGGACTTTGGGACAACAAAAGTTCTTATCAACATCATCATCATTATCATCATCATCATCATCATCATCATCATCTTTTACTTCTCCTCGTTCGACATCTCATAGATTCTTTTTGTTAACCCCTACATTTTATTGTATAGTTTCGCCGTTTTATGACTCTTGACAAACCAGTTTGCAACATTTTCTTCTTTTAAAGGAAAATTAACACTACCCGTACAACTTGCCCATGAATCCTACACGGTCAAAATTTGACACTATGTCCACAACTTGCCACTTTGCAAAACAATATCATCAAGAAGCATTCTATATCCCATCACTAAATTGTTTAGTTTTCTCTTACCTAATAAATTATTTTTTTTTAAACTATAACTATATTAATTAGATATATTACATATAGATTGGCAAGAGGTCTAACTAAACGCTTTTTAAAACCATTATTCACGCTTTCACTATTAGACTTTGGAGATCTTTCTCTTAGTCTTTCGTGGTCAATCTAGTGAAATATAGATTTTGTCAAATATGAATTTGTATTAAAGCTGTTAAGGGTTCTGAACAGGTGGATTTCTCTATATGAAAATGATTAATTTTTCTTATTTCATTTATTCCTCAGACCGTCTCGGCAATCATTCATCACAAGCTTAGGAGGATCAAACATGGCCCAGATACAATTCACATTATACATTATGTAACACGATAACCTCAACACGTATCAGGGTAATGAGTGGTAAGTAGACATATGACTAAAAATGTTATGCAAAAGACAATATGAACAAAAGACGGGATATGTAGTATTTACATTACACATGGAATAAATTAAATTGGACAAGTATCCAGGACCTGTTTTCCTTTTTGAAAAAGCATAGCAAAGAAAGCAAGTGCATATATTAGTATTATTAATCTCCAGATGAGAATAACATTTTTCTTCTGTAGGACAAGACTGACAGAATGATGAAAGAGATGTTGATCTTTTATCCAAATAATATTGACAGATCATGACCACATGGTATTCGTCTTCTGTTTGCAAAGTCTCGCAAAGGGTACTCAAACATTCATTTACTGGTATTTAAAGTGGCGTTCACATTCAATCATTAACTTATTTGTAGAATATCAAAGGTATGCTACTGCTTGTCTGAACTTTAATGGGATACATATTTTTTAAGGTAGTATCCGATATGTAACTGAGATATAAAATGTTTGCAGTGATCAACTTTCTTATGATTAGATCTGTCCAAAATCCATTCTTTTAAGAAGTGAATTGTACATTTTGCTTAAAGGACAGGGAAAAAAAGTCATCACCTATGTCTTGTGAGATCAAAATATATTCAAAGGCATATCTTAATTATAAATCGTTGATTTGTGAGACTCAGTTAATTATATCAGGTTAATCACGTTTCACTAACATTTTGTAACATTGTGTAGACTATGTATGATTGTACAATCAGGTCAGTTTTATGCGGCATTTGACACATTTGACAAAGTATTGAATACAGGCAGGATATCGTGCACATTAACCTCAACAAATGCAGAAAACATATTCTTCAAAACAAAACAAAACCGGTTATGGACATGTTCAATCTTGTTTGAATATTCTAATCTCAACAATTCTGGACCATAGCATCAAATTGGATTGGTGATAGTGTGGAATAATTTAAATGAATCAGAAACTGTTAGAGATATATTTTTTTCCAAAGTATAAATCAAAATTAACGTTATTCTTCACGGAACGACAACTATTGTTTTCCCTTAGTCCAGATGAGTCCTTGTGTAAATATAAACATATATAGGTATATGCTGATACAGTTGCATTTTATGTTTGTTACATCTACAGAGCCACATCTCTGTCTCTAAACGATATCTTTATATCTAGATTACAATTTTTATCCCTGTTGCATCACAAGATTCGTCCACAGCCTTAATCTGGAGTTAAAGACTTATCAAGATATATAGTTAATTGTCAACACCATATGCATACAATATGGTATAAATGACACGTACATTGTTAGAAACAAATATTCCATGTCTGCATTTCCCTCTTAATGTGGGTAGCAAATCATTTGTGAATAGATTAAAAATCGAAAGACTTAACCTTGTCCATTTGTAAAAAAAAGATGGAGAAAAAAAGTAATCTCCGAATCAGCTAAGACGTCCATTTTGAGACAATTGTAGGCTATGGTGTATATGAAAAACAATACTGCTTCCAAGTCCTTTATTCACCTAACATCCCTTAAGGCTTGAGTGATCTATCGAATCAACCGCCTTGGAAAAATCAATAAAAAAAACAACAAAGTCTTCCACCAGTTCCACTTAAAAAATCTGCTCCAAAGTTTGAATAATACACATATTATCCACGGGGGCATACCGCGTTCGAGTACCAGATTGGACTTCCTCGATTACATCTTCTTCATTTGACCATGCTCTCAATCTATTATTCAAGATGTCGGCGAATATTTTGTTTAACACATCAATGAGTGAAACGACTCGATAATTGTTAGAATCATGTAATGCACCTTTTTTCCGCACGGGCCATGTTACTTTCTCCACTTGCACGAGGAAAATAGTGTAATGGGTATCAATACTTAATATGTAGTAATTTGTTCATTGAATATATCCCCAGTATGTTCTTCCTTGTATCTTTTGCATTTGCATAAATATTCGATCAGAAATAATTACCTGTATTCCGAGATCGAACGGAAAGCATCCACCCAGCGTTTGTTATTTCCCTTCCACACAAACAGTATGTGACGTCATTTGAGACGATTACCGTGCTATAATCATACTCAGTGTGTGCAGCAAGGTGTTGAAAACAAAGCCAGATTGTTCAATGTGAGACTCGTAATTGTGTGAATAATAGTAGTTCAGAACAGGCGATTAGTTGTTTTCCCTTTTCCGTTGATCCTAATCTTGAAATGATCTAGGTGATCAAATTGAAGAGACATGGCTTTACTCCAATTCAACAGACTCATGCTAAGTACTGGGTTCGGGGCAAAAAATTTGCGTTTCACACCCGATACAGTAAAGACCCTTTGATTTTGCTATCCGGACAACAGGACGCGAAGAAAACCAGAGAGTCCTAGTCGATATAGATCGCGGAGTGGGGCTATACAGACTAGGAGATTGCTTGAGGTAATCAGCATTGTTCTACTGATTATCTGGTAGAGTATAGACATACTAGGGTTTGTCATATTTATGACTGATTATTTCATTAATTTTTGAGGCGATGGTATGGAGTTGGTAAGTGTATGTGTGTGAAAGAAATATAGTATTTTCCCAACACCTCTGAAGTTCTCACTGCTATCGTAACGATGCATTCGGACGACCCGTGATATTGGAAGGTTAATGTATTAGAATCTACCTACTGGGCGTAACGTCTTAAATTCACTTTTGAGTGACACTTTATTCCAATTATCTCCGCATTTAAAAAACTTCATGTATTAATGTGCCGCAAAAAAACAAACAAAATAATACCAATACGAAAAGTAATAGTTTAAAGAAAACGATTTTTAAAAAATAATAAATTGGTACCTTGCTATAAGTCCTGAATTGTCTGACTTTGATAACTGATATCAGTGTTTATCACCATCCTTGAAATGTACTCATTCGTGCAACAGTAGATACATGCATGATTCTTCTACTGAGAGAGGTTGAAGAAATTGATAAGTTCTATCGGTTTTTTCAGTCATTTAGAAATAATCCTGATTTTTTGCTTTGATAATATAATATTTTTATTTGAAAAGAAACTTATTATTAATTTAGCTTTCTTTCCCGTTTAGATCTTGGCTGAGATTACAACTGAAGTCAACAATGTGGAGAGCAGGGATCAGACCTGATGCTGTCGTAGTCGGGGGTGAGTGATGAAGTCAGGGCACTAAAACAAGCCAGCTACAAAACAGGGTCAAGTACACAGGGAGACACAGGAAGACTCATGGACTTCTTAGAGAAATGTATAAGACCAGACAGCGCAAAATATAGTTGTATTGTAAGTTATGTGTATCTTTATCCCCAATAATATACCTTCCATTTCTGCATGCGTCCATCTATAATCTTTTCTGCCCTTTAAGCCCTGTATGGAAATTCACTTTCATCCATATGATAAAAATGGGCAATATTATTTTGAGTGTGCAACAGTATGATAACGCTTGTTATATTGTACATTGATAATATACACAGGAGAATGAGTTTTCAAACTTTCTCATATATTCTCTATTTTCCTCTTGTTTTTTTTTTATTTTTATTTTTTATTATTTTTTTCTTGCATAATCTTCATTGTTCTCATTTAAAATGTGTGATGTCTTTGGGGTAATTTTCCCTGCAGTGTACATATCATCTGCCCCCATCTTTAACAGACCAAATATTTCCAATACTTATCATAACTTATCATAACCTCTTCGTCGCCTACAGGCCTCTGAATTATATCGTCAGCTTCTTCGCGAAAGGGAAGCGAATGTGAATCAATTGGGGTAGCATTGTCTGTGTATAAAAGTCTTTTATAATGATTATGCCACTCGTTACATATGGCACTTTTGCATGACTTGTTTTGCATAATATAATTGACATTTGTCCGCAACTTATTGCTACATTGATTGCGCCTTATTTCTGCACAAGGATTAACAGTACGCTTCAAAGCAAGATAGGAATTTGAGCCAACCATGCACTAGATATTGACTTCACGACAAAAAACAACTTTGAAACCGAAACGTGAAAGATACTACAGTTACCTAAATTTCGTGGAAGAATTTTGAACCTACTAAGAGGTATATGTGTATGTAGTGATGTTTACGGCAACTCAACACAAAAGTGGCCATGTTGTTCCAACAAAAGGTCAAGTTGAAAAAAGTCAAATTTAATTGCACAAAAAATGAGGAAGATAACGCCTTCCACATAAATGTATAATTAAGTACAACAAGATAAAATATAAAAATAACACGTAAAGATGTTAAAATTCTGTAAAATAACAGATACAAGTAACGCATGTCAAATCCTAACAACATTATTACATGTTCTTGTATAAACTGCATTCCTTTAAAAATTCAAGATTGTCTCTGGTGGTACGTCCTCGTACAGTTTCCCCACGCAGTTCACGTCAAAATACTATTGTCTCACATGATAGAAATCGACACACTCGACAAGAACGTGCTCCACTGTCAGGATACACACTCCGGTCGTGGTTCACCATTCAGGAGATATGCATGAGTCAGGTATGTGTGTCCGATACGTCATCGGCATAGTACAACCTCATCTCTCCGAGTTGTACTATGCCAGGGATAACACTCACCTATAGTGGGTTTGATGTTCTTAAGTTTGTTTGTTTATTTTTAATTCCACATATTTTGTCAAATATGACGAATATGCTGATTTATATAATATTTCAAGTCAGTATGTGTAATCTTCCATTCGGAAACGGGTGACTGCAGGGCTGCTTGGCTGCTGTATCTGCCCTTTAATTACCCTTTATGCCAGCGTGACTTGCAGCCAACAGTACAGTACACATTTCCCAGATTATGTATGTACAAAATCATATGACCTTGCAACCAGAGTTGCTCGAGAAACTGACCTTAAAGCAGCATTTAAAACCTTTGTGACGAAGGGACATTTCGTGGTGTGGCCTGTTTCAGTGATATATTTTGCACTCACATTAATTTGCTAAAAAGCTTCTTATCATGCGTTGTTACTGTTAATAATTCTCAGTTGTTTGAATGATGTTTCAAAAAAATTAAGAAAAAATATATCTCTGTCTGAATGTCAGTCTTATCATGTATATATATATATATATATATATATATATATATATATATATATATATATATATATATATATATATATTTCAAATTTATTCAAAGTCCCACTTTGACGTTTTTTTATGTTTATATACTCATTTACTGAAGCTATGTGTCGAATGTGAATGAACTGAATTTTAAAATATATTGAAACACACTGCTTTACCCACACGAAGTGATCTCTATAAACAATTATTTATGTTAAATTCTTTTGAGTATAAGACGTATTAGGTACAATAGGTGAGTATTGGGTTCCATGACTATGCACCCAATCAATACATTCAGCTTTTGCTGTGGACAATACATAATATAATACCCAGGAGAACGTGGAACAATGCACAGATCAGTTTTACCGGGTTTTCAATTCTACTAAGTATTTGTGTAAATTAAGAATGAGGAAGTTTTAAAGGTGTTGCAGTATTTCAAACGACTGCCGAACAAAAGCTACAATATGCCACGCACCTCCAGTCATTGCATTCGACCTTGAACCATTATTCTTTGGCGATGAGTGCATGCCCGTGTTGGTGAGTACATCAGACCTAGACGATAGCTGTCGTTACTCGCGGCAAGGGTTTGCTTCCTGTTTAGAACGAATTATAACTCTCTAACCATTTAATTATATTGTCTATATGAATTGCTTTCGAATATTCATGTATCCAAACATATAATGTAGCATCCACGGTTACGCGCTTTTCTCTCTGTTGGCATAGCTCTCGGTCTGTCTCTCTCTATCTCTCTCTCACGCTCAATATATATACATATATATATATATATATATATATATATGAGATTCAAAAATAAGTATGTAATTTGTAGAAACGTATGCATATCATACAATATATTACAAAAAAAGCTTCATAAAATCCATTTCAGGTTGCAATGGTTGATTATACGTAATAAATGAGTCGGATCGCTGTTTCCAAAGAACGAGGGAGTGTTATGTCTTATTTGGTCTTTTTAATACTTCAAATTTTTTATTGTCCATTGCACAATATTCTAGGTAGTATTTGCGTTATTTTAAGACTGTAATCCTTAGCTGACGACGAATAAATGAAATGAGAAATTTCTGGCAGTAAATGTATAGAACTGTAGCTTGAATAGATGAAAACAAAAACATTGCAATAGAAGATCGTGAAGCTAATATACCCGCGCGTTGTACCATGTAGTCATGTTATATGTATATGAACTTGAAGAATTAAATGGTATTGTACGTATTTTTATACCACCCTCGCCTTTATGATGTATATTATTCCCTCTACTTTGCTTTATTTAGTCAGCTTCATAACGACGTGGGTGACATTCATGCGCGAGGAAAAGAAATACGTGTTGTTATTCGCTCGGACGCCCTACTACCGTGTCCATTTGTGCTATTCATTTTTTTAATGAGATTGAATGTATTGAAATATCATGCATTAATGTTAATCGAAGAAGATTTCAAAAGTATATTTACTATGAAGTCGTTCAAGGTAATGAGTGTATACATAATCATGGTCACTTAGTATACATGAATACATTGAACAGTAAGGTTTTGATTAAATCAGAGGACCAAAATTGGGTCAGCAAAAACGTCGCCAATACCATATTGAAATGCACCTGAAAAGTAGCAGGGGGGATGGGGCTAAAACTTATGTCCGATAATTTCTCATTCATTGCTTGCGATTAAATTGAATTCACATCATCCCAAATTATGGGTGAACATAAAAAGCACTCAACTCTCTCTCTCTCTCTCCGTAAACAGAATGAAATTCTATGTTTTCCAATAAAACATCCAGCTCATTTTTCAGATATCCAAACTTCCACTAACCCAACCTCCACATCCTGCAACTCACGAAGGCATCAAATATCTAATAATACCTTCCTACAACTTTCAAACCATGTTCTAATCATCCTTCATATTTTCTTGCCTACATCTTACATGGCATGGATGAAGATATATATCAATGCAGTTGGAACCAGGAATCATACAGCACCCATCATTTAAAAGAGGCAAGGACAATAATTGATCCGGTAAAATTCAGATTATTTGCTCAATTCTGGCTTCGTTTTTCTGCGATACCCCAAATTAAAGTGTATTTAGAAATACATTCTTCGATTAATTCTTTGATTCGAGAAGAAAAATCATAAGGAAATATGACAAATACTGTCAAAAAATAATAATAATAATAACAACAATAATATAACCGATAAAATTATAGCAATATGTCAAGAATATTAGTAGATACATTTAATTGAACATAATTTGTGAACTAAATTTATCTTATAGTTCAATTCTGCAGAAAGTTAAATTCTTCTTACCTGTCATTCCATTCCTTTGCGTGGTAAAAATATGTATTACTTGTAAACTTAAACTGCCTTCAACCCAACCTGGTATCCGTGGTATTGAAAGGTAAATATGTGGTGGGTATATAGTTTTCTTATTCAGTTCCAACACTTTACGGTCCACATAAACTAAACAAATGTAGTACGATACAACAGTCGGTTAAACAATTGTAGGAGAAACCAAAATCATTGTAAATAAGACATAACAAACTATTACACGTTGAGAATCCAGTGTAGTATTTGT
The DNA here is from genome assembly GCA_029931535.1 of Margaritifera margaritifera. Taxonomy (NCBI): domain Eukaryota; kingdom Metazoa; phylum Mollusca; class Bivalvia; order Unionida; family Margaritiferidae; genus Margaritifera; species Margaritifera margaritifera. The sequence goes on from JAQPZY010001008.1 coordinate 369,847, forward strand.
GTTGAACTAAAAATAGGGGATTGTGATCGATTGAGCTTTGATGGAAAAGAAACGACCATTTTAGTATAGATTAATAGTTCTGCAGAATTTTTGTTTGTGTGGAACCTTCTCCCCAGTTGATTTTGATAGAATTAGAAACGCAGATTCCAGTAGAAATGTCCCCAATGCGGATCAAATACTATCCCTCAAGTTTAAACTATCATAATTGTCATTCATAGACTTCGGGGATAACTAACATTTTCATTATCATCATCATGCTTAACTTTTCTCGTTCCACATCTCCTAGATTGTCTCCTTTAACAACAGTTTACAATTAGTAAAGAGTTTCACTGTGTTATGACTCTTAACAAATCTGTGTGCTCCATTTGGTCCTTTTGAAGACGAATGGGTACTGCCCGTACAACTTGGCCTTTAATTCTACATTATTAGAAGTTGGTACCATGTACATGACACGTTGAAACACTATATCATCATGAGAAATACATACTGCACATGCCAAGACTAATAACTCCCTGACGGGTATTTTGAAACGTTCCTAATCTTTTCAAACACCCCATTTCAAATGGCACAATAAGCAACAGTTTTTTTCACGTTGGTGGCTTTCTCTGGATACCGCACTTTCTGTTCGACTGACAGATTAAAACACAGTTTGTTTTGGCCATGTATCATCTTACGGATTAAAATCGGTGTATATTGTCTATTTGATAGGCAGAGTCTTTAAAATCCATTATAATGACTACTTTCTGAATCAGACAGGAGACCTAAGAGTGAGAAAGCTAAAAAGCTAAACGAAGTACTATAACCATCGTGGTATTCAGGTCCAATGGTGTTTTGTACACATATTAAATTGACATATTAAATTGACTTCCTGCAATTATTTAAGTAGATACAGAATAAAGATATAGCATGAAGAGCGTAGTGGTTTTAAGTTTAATTCCATTGATTATATGGGCTCCATCACATACATTGTTCCTGCATCGCAACAGATAACATTAAGGAAAACTAATCTAAGCTCTTAAGTTAAATAAAAGACAAACAATTAATATGTATCGGTCTTCACACAAAAAAAGCTAAAATATTCATGGATATAGTGTGGAAACCAACTTTGTTCAACGTTATTTACTCACAGTGGTGATAAACAGCATAGAGTATTCCATGTGCAGATTAACGGTGCATATAATTAGTGAAGCACGTGTGTACCAAATAAACTGAATCACTAAGATATTTTAAACTTAATTATGCTAGAAATGAAATATAGTGTATACTGACAATGAGATATTTTAATAGTACAATAATCATGTAGAATGTTACGAACCTTTTATTATGTTTCATTGTTGAGATAATAAAATGGGGTATTGTTATTTAATGCCTTAGTGAATGCATTCGAAAATGTGGCAGATATCGTGTTTCACCTCGTTTGTGGGTACGCTCAAACAAACTTAAAAAGTTCCCGCGCTCTGCCTTGGCGAAGATTTTATGATCGCCGTTTAAACTCGACCCAGTCTATCTGTTAAAAAAGTGAATGCTCTGCATAATTATTCACTTCACGCAAGAGCACCTCAATTTTATTCACTAAATTGATATTGGGTCCGTTAGTAACACGCGATTATCATGTTGCGGGAGTAAATTTGGTGTTCATTATCTACCTAATAGTCAATATGTGCGTTAAATACATTAAATACTTATTACATTTCCCCAAATGCATTTCCAGTTTGTGAGACAATAAAGATTTATTAATATCGCCTGTCCCAGAGAATCTGGAATATATTTTTACTTAGTGACTGAGTGGGACATATCTGAACAAATGTGTGCATCGGGGTGGGTGGGGGAGCGGGGGGGTTGTTGGTTGTAACGGCTCTTTAACATATTACGACCTATATTATGCTGAGCAAATCTAGAGCGGAGTGCCTTTACCAAGAACTCACAGGGGCAGCCCACCTGGGATTGCCAGTTCGACACTGTACCAACCAAGCTGCCGCGACAGTGACGTATTTCAATCTGAATACAACTTCAAACATATAACCGAGGTGACTCAGTGGTTAGCTTGCCAGACTCGCAGACAAAAGGGTGCGGGTTCGAATTCTACCTTCTAATCAACCCTACTCGGCTACCGTGGTGTGTCATTCTACCAGGCACTTTACTAGAATAGCTTCTGCACTAAATAATCTACTTGTATTGCTGTGCTGTAAACACCAAACTAAGCAAACATAACTGCCGTAATGTCCTTAAGCCAAAGAACGACAGTTAATAGAGCTATATCTCCGCCAAAGGATAAATAAGAGGATCATACATGTTCGTTCTGTAATAGGGGTTCAATCCCAAAGTTTACACAAGTGTGTGTATATATATATATATATATATATATATATATATATATATATATATATATATATATATATATATATATATATAACACGTTTACAGCGCAGAATTACCATAGTAAAATGAACTATAGGTCGAGGTGGAGATTGATGACTTTATGGGGAGATAATGAAGACGCGCTATAATTATGCTGAATAAAATTACTACGTTTGAATTTACGACTTTATTTCATTGATGTAAATAAGTGTGATCTTTTCCTCAAATTGCATTAACCTACTGACATTTTTGCTGATTTACTTGGAAATGCTGGTGATATTGCTGTTCTATTTCGATCATAAGCACACTCTATTCCATCGCTAAAATATTGTTTAGATATTTCTTTTCTGATCAGTTATTCTTCATACCATAAATTCATTAATTAGATGTATCATAGATAGAGTAGCAAGAGGTCTAAATAAACGCTTCTCAAAACCATGTTCACGCTTTCAATATAGGAATGATCTTTTCACGACTTTGGAGATTTTTCTGCGAATCTTGCTTGGCCACCTTACTGAACTATCGATTTTGTCAATCATACATTTGTAATAAGCAGTCAACTGATGGCATTCTCTCCATGAAACTGATTCATATATACTCTAATAATTTATATTATGTCATTTATTCCTCAGACGGTCTAGGTCATGTTAAATCGTCAGTTTATGGGATCAATCATAGCCCACATACAATTCATGTTATAAATTCTCTCTCTCTCTCTCTCTCTCTCTCTCTCTCTCTCTCTATATATATATATATATATATATATATATATATATATATATATATATATATATATATATATATATATATATATACGCTCAAACAAACTTAAAAAGTTCTCGCGCCCTGCCTTGGCGAAGATTTTATGATCGCCGATTCAACTCTACGCAGTCTATCTGTTGAAAAAGTGAATACTCTGCATAGTTATTCAATTCACTCAAGAGCATCTCAATTTTATTCACTAAATTAATTTTTGTATTAGTAGCGATCGATTATCATGTTGCGCGATTATCATAGTAAAATGGACTATAGGTCGAGTTGGAGAATGATGATGTTATGGGGAGATAATGAAGACGCGCTATAATTATGCTGAATAAACTTACGACGTTTGAATGTACGACTTTATTTCATTGATGTCAATAAGTCACACATGCGACCTTTTCCTCAAATTGCAGTAACCTACTGACATTTTTGCTGGTTTACCTGGAAATGCTGGTGATATTGCTGTTTAATTTCGGTCATAAGCACACTCTATCCCATCACTAAAATATTGTTTAGGTCTTTCTTATCTGATCAGTTATTCTTCACACCATTAATACATTAATTAGATGTATCAGAGATAGAGTAGCAAGAGGTCTAAATAAACGCTTCTCAAACTCCATGTTCACGCTTTCAATATCTATTTGCGAATCTTGCTTGGCTACCCTACTGAACTATCTATTTTGTCAATCATACATGTGTAAAAAGCAGTAAACTGATGGAATTCTCTACACGAAACTGGTTCTTATATATTCTAATAATTTATCTTAAGTCCTTTATTCCTCAGACGGTCTAGGTCATGTTAGATCGTCAGCTTGGGGGATCAATCATGGCCCAGATACAATCATGATATAAATTATATTACACAAGAGCGTCGCAATACGTATCAGAATATTGCGTGTTAAGTAGACAAATGATTAAATATTATTTGTAAAAACACACAATATACAGAAACACAGCATATTAGAGTTTGCATTACACTTGGAATGGGTCAAGTGTCCAGAACCGGTTTTCCTTCTCGAAAAGTATAGCATAGAAAGTAAGGTAAATTTCGATAACATTGGCCTTATTAGTCTGCAGATCAGAATAAAACAAAATTCTGTATGACAAGATAGACATAATTAAGTAATAACTTTTGATCTTATATATGAATGAAATCGACATATCGTGATTAATCTTCATCTCTGTTTCATCACAAAATTCCTGAAAAGTCTTAGTTTGGAGCTGATGATTTCTCACGCTTTATGCTCAACTGGAAACATCGTATGCATACAATATGGGAAAAATGTCACGTGTATAACAAGAAACAAATATTCCATGTCTGCATTTATCTCTTAATTTGGTGAGACAAAATCGTTCATAAATAGGTTAGAATGCAACCTTGTCTAGTTGTAAAAGAGATGGAAAATAATTAGCAGACTGCGGATCAGCTCTGGCGCATGCAGAGACTATTAAAAATTGATGTTATTTTACGTAAAGTAATTCCTTATTCACTAAACATTCAAAAAGATTTGAGTGATCCATCGAATCAAAAGTAATGGTAAAATCAATTAAAATATAATAAAATATACCACCAGGTAAACTCATATAATTCTGCTCCCAACTATGAAGAATAAACATGTTATCCACGGGAGAGTACCCATATAGAATACCAGACTGTTCTTCATTTATTACATCCCTTACATTTTAACATGCCCTCAATCGCTTATTCAAAATGCCAGTAAATACTATATTTAACACATTGATGAGTGAAACGCCTCGATAATTGTTACGATAATGGAATAAACTCTTTGTGCATAGGATTAATGTTACCATCTCCACATGCACATGGGAAATATTTGTATGGTGATAAAAACCTAGACGTGTATTTGTTTTTTTTTTTAGGTTCATATCTTAAGTGTAGTAACGATTTTGTTTAATATAACCCCACTGTTTTCTTCTTTGAATATATTGGAACTGTATAAACATTCGATCCCATATGAACTATCTAAGTTCCGAGATTAAACAGAAAACATCTGTCCCGCATTTGTCCTCTCCCTTCAACACAAACCAAATGTGATGACATTTGAGACGATTGCCGTGCCATAATCATATTCAGGTTATGCTTCGAGGTGCTGACAACAAGACAGATCAGTGTGCCACTTTTATAGTGTGAATAATAATAGTTAAGGTGAGAATATAATTTGTCTTTTCTTTCTTCACTTTTCCAAAGAACCCTAAACTTAGATCTATATCGGAGATCAAATTGAAAAGAAAAGGCTTTACGGCAACTCAACACACCAGGTTGTGCCAAATGCATTTCGAGACTCATGATAAGTATTTGGTTCGAGCCGAAAATATTGCCTTGAAAAGCCGATGAAGTGCCGAATCTTTTGAATGTTCTACTCATACGACAGGACAGAAGAAACGACGTACGCCGGAGAGTTCTAGTCGCTTCAGATTGCGGAGTCCTGCTATAGACCTTTCCAGTGGCCAGCTCTTACATATTTACCTCCCCCTGTCCGCTACGTGTCATTACACGCGTCCGCCATTAAGGTACTGATTACATGTATTGATTCTATATATGACTTACCCGAGAAAGACTGAATAAAAGAGGACATGCAGCAAACACTTCCATATTTCTTTATTGTTATAAATCAACTTTATTTCCACATAAATCTTCGAATATATACTCTCAAATCCTACAGAAAATAGCTACATCAGAATGTAAGTAAAAGGAAAACATACACATTAATCAGAATACACGTGTTCACAAAATTAATGTCCTTATTTCTGAAAATTTATCGCACAGGAAAATTAAGTAATTACTGTCCATATAATTTAAATGGAGCAAGAAAAGAAATTTTATTTAAAAGAAGTTGTCCAATTTTAACCTGCAGTGGAATTTTGAAATCTGACAAATTATCTGTTCAAGAAAAAGAGACTGAAATGCCCAAGTAATTGGAAAATCACCCATTTTATACATTTGATGGTTTCATTGTTTACCTTTCTGACATGTAATCACAAATTAGAAGAATATACGAGCATTATGATTAATTTTCTCCTTTTCTTGAAAATTGAAAAAGCACTTACTATAATATATTTTCGAGAACAAAATCTTAGAAATATCAGCTAATTTTTACAATTTTGTAATATAAGCAGTTTCTGGGCAGAAGTAACATTTTTATTTCATACTGTTTTTGATAAGTACATAAGTAAATAACCACCTTTCTAATTACTAAATCAATAAATTAATTCGATTAAAAAATGAAAAAAAGGATCGCACAGACGTAACCGATGTATTTGATAGGCAAGTTCGTTTATAGTTTTTATGTCTTCGGGGCATTTACAAATTTGACATACATTCACATAGTGAATATAATTGAATTTATTAATCAATTAATTAATGTAATTTTGTTGAAATTAATAATTATTTAATTCATTCATCTGTGTCTTTACTTATCGGTATATATAATTCAATTATGTACCCACATAAGTCGATAAAAAGTTTTGACAGCTATGCACCGTTAACCTAAATGCATGTGCAAATAAATTATATTTACAGTAAATGTGTACGAATATAGCTTCCACAGTACAGAGCGCTGGGCGATATCAGTACCGTAATGGCGGAATGTCACGTGATACACAGATGGCTGTGCCCATTAAAACCGTAATGGAAAGGTCAACATAGAAGAAGAGAAGGCTTGAGATAATCATCATCGTTTTACTGATTATCTGGTAGATTATAAGCATAGTAGGGTTTGTCATGTTTATGACTAATTATTTCAATTTATTTTTGAGGCCATGGTGATAATGTACAGTTTGTGTGCATGTCAGAGAGTGAGTACTAATGCTACTGAACTATGAATTTTGTTGAGCATACATTTGTAATAAGCAGTTAACGCTTCTCAACAGATGGAATTCTCTCCATGAAACTGATTCTTATCTATTCTAATAATTTCTCATGGGCCACTGGTGAGCGAGTGGTCTAAGGTGCTCGCCATTACAGATCACTAACATCTGACCTCTGTCCGCGTGGGTTCGAGTCTCTGCCCAGAAAACGTGGGTATATGACAAAGCTTGCCAGGAACTTCCCGTGGGTCGGTGGTTCTTCCTCCACCAAATATACTGGCTGCCATGAATGCCTATCATGTGCTGAAAACCACAATCTTTATTTATTCCTCAGACGGTCTTGGTCATGTTAGGTCCTCAAGTTTGGGGATCAGTCATGGCTCAGCTACATTTCATGTCATAAATTATATAATACATGAGCGCCTTGATACGTATCAGGCTACAGAGTGTCAAGTAGATAGAGGCCTAAATATTGTTATGAAAAACACAATATATAGAAACATTACATTTGAATGAGTCAAGTCCAAAGCATGATTTCTTTTTCAAAAAGCACAGCAAAGAAAGTACAATAATAGTATTAGTCTTATTAGTTTGCAGATGAGAATAGCATTTTCTTTCTGTATGATAAGATAGACATAATCAAGGAAGAACGTTTGATTAAATACGAATAATATTGACAGGATATGACCATATGATATTCATATTATGTTTGAAAGGCATCACATACGGTACATACACGTTTATTTATTGGTACTGTATAGTACTGATTACATTCAATGATGAAATTACGAGTACAACATCTAAGACATACAATTGTGTGTCTAAACTTTAATGGGATACAAATGTTAGGGTACTATTCGATATACAACTGAGATTGAAAAGATCTGTAATTATGAGATCTATTACTATTAGATATGTCCGAAACCCACTATTACTGTAACAGGTTATATTGTTAACTTTGCTTGAAGACAAAATTAAAACATTTCATCACATACCTTTAGTGCGATCCAAAACGTATTCAAAGACATATATATATATATATATATATATATATATATATATATATATATATATATATATATATATATACATACAATAAATCTTTGATTTTGGAGACCCAGTTATCTCAACCAGCATCACCGCGTTACACTAAAATTTTAAAACAACGTGCAGATTATGTATAATTGTATAGTCATATCTGTTTTATCCTGTACTTGGTACGTTTTGAAAAGTATTTAATACAGATACGATATCGTGCACATTCACCTCTAGAGAATAAAAAAAAAAAATTTTTTTTTAAAATTCTTCAGACAAAACAAAACCGGTTATGGAGATTTTCCATCTGCTTTGAATATTCGTATATCCACAATTGTGACCCATGGGAATACAATTTGAGAGACCATAGTGTCGAATAAATTAAATGATTCAGAACCTGCCATAGGTCCAATTTTGTTTGCAAGTTATTAATGGTAATTAAATATATCTTCCTTGTGATTCCAAATATTATTTCGCCCTAGTTCAGATGATTCTGTGAGTACATAGAATCCCGATATATTTATATGCTGATCAGTTTCAATATGTTTACATCTATATATAATCTGCACATTCTGTTCAATATTTTTTGTTTATCCAGATTAATCTTTATCTATGTTTCATCACAAAATTCCTCAAAGTGTTTATTTGGAGTTGAAGATTTATCACGCTATATGCTCCACTGGGAACATCATAGGCACACAATATGGCACAAATGGTATGTGTATTGCAGGAAATAATTATTCCATCTCTGTATTTTCTCTTAATTTGGTTAGATAATCGTGTATGAATAGATAAGAAGGCAACCTTGTCTTGTTGTAAAAGAGATGGAAAATAATGTGCACACTGAAGACCAGCTCTGACGTTTGCACAGAGACTATTATACATTGGTCCTGTTCCTCTCATACCTTAATAACCTAATTTATTAAATATTCAATCAAATTCAATAAAAATAAAATTCAATCAAACGCATAAGATAATAAAAACTGCCACCAGGTCCGATCATGTAATTAATTTTCCAAAGTTCGAAGAAAAAACATGTTATCCACGGGAGGGTACCCTTTTCGAATACTAGACTGGATTTCATCTATTACCTTCCTTTCATGTAACCATGCCCTCATACGCCGGTGAATACTTCATTCAGGGAGTGATGGAGTCAGGGCACACACATGCCCATTACAAACAAGGCTCAAGTCCACATGGAGACTCATACATCCTCGTATATTTCTCGGACCAGATGTTCCCCTAGAAAGATTCAAGTATTATAAGTTTATTTGAACTTTCATCCTAAGTAATGATACTCTCCATTTCTACATGTGCCAATTCATCTGTAACATTATCAGCTCTTTAAGCCCTGTGCATATATATATATATATATATATATATATATATATATATATATATATATATATATATATATATATGTATAGTTACGACTCTAGGTCTTAAAAAATATGTAACATAAAGAAAGTGAAACCAACAATGTAAGTAATATCAACAAGCAATTTATTTCCTTACAATACAAAGTGAAATTCCAGAGATACTTACAATACTGTGAATCAAAATCCAAACAATCCTTAAAATGTCCTAATCACAAGTCCAAAATATAGAATGTTCCGAATGAGTTCCATGAGTCTTGAATGTCCTTATATAACACAATGATACAATCCAGAATGTCTTTGAATGAGTTCACTAAAGTCCAAAGTAATGTCTTAATTCAAAACCCGATGAGCACTTTAGCAATTTCAATGAATATATATTGCATAAATAATTCCTCTCGAATCATATCTGATTTCAACGGCACGATGTAAAATCTGAACACAAATGGATTCCCACAAACTTATCTAAACAGAAATGAATTATCTACTTACCAAATCCATATTTATACACAATTCACTTGACCTATATCAACAGGATGTGAATCAATATAATATAAAAATAAAACATTTTACTTTTAAATAAGAATAGCCTTGAAGTCTGTTTACAAGTGACCAGCATATAAAAGTGCAATTTGTCATCATGGACAAAATTCAAACACACATATTTTAAATATACATAACAATATATATATATATATATATATATATATATATATATATATAGATATAGATATAGATATAGATAGATAGATAGATAGATAGATATAGGGAGAGAGAGAGCGGGGCGGAGGGGGGAGAATAAGTGTTGAAACTTTCTCATATATTTTATATTTATCCTTTATCTTGTTTTTAGCAAGGAACTTAACTTGTTCATCTTTAATATGGGTGAGGTCTTTGGAGTAATGTTCGCCACAGTGTACATACCATCTTATCCCAACGTTCCCAGACCGAATATTTCCCATACTTTTCATAACTTCTTCCTCATAAATAGGCTTCTCAAGGAAGTACTTCCTTCTCATCGCCAAAGGGAAGCTAGTCTGAATAAAGTTGGGTAGCACTGTGTGTAAAAGTCATGTAAAATGATTATATCACACTTTACATATGTCACTTTTTATGACTTTTTTGTCTAATATACTTGACAGTTGTCCAAAACATACATGGGTTGTTCCGTGTTGTAATTAACTCACATTCAGAGCTTATTCCTATATTGTATTTTTCTTCTTTCTGCACAAAGTACAGGCATTCAAAGTTCTTTTTGAGTATATGTTCTGAATTTAAAAAGGGCACGCAATTTAGTTATCAGTTCACTACATAAACATGACCCAGCAAAGTCAATAAATACCAAGACTGGGTGGTAACAACTGTAGAAGCAGACGTTCCCTAGCTGACGAAAACAATTTCAAAACTCAGAAAAGTGCCTGACTCAAGTGATACCCTTTGGAGAGGATCTTATAAGACGTGCACGTCGTTAGTCGTACACATTAAAACTAAAACACAAGAGAAATTATATCCTAATTTCTAACTCGCATCGATCATTTCAGTTAAATAGTAAAGATTGACCGCTTGTATTATTTTTAAAGCCTGTTTCTGAACTGTGAATAACGCAGATTTGGAAATTTTAGGTTAGATTCGTTTCCTTAAAAGTAATACATATAACTTGCTTATCTGTATATGAGCAAAAGTGGGAACTATTTTTTGATTGAACAACATCACTTTATATGAAACGGGAAAACATCCCACCAAATTAAATATCAAAAAATAAGTAGTGTTACATATTGATGAGAATATCTGCTGAAATTATGCATATCATGCGCATTTCACTAAACAGTTACTTGTTTGAACAAATATAATTTTGTAATATATTTTTTAATTACTACACATACTTTTAAATTTCACAGTAAGAACACAAAATAGTTTAAAATATGGGCGACTAATAAAGTCAAGATGGGAACAATGAAGAGCCACATAAGTGGTCCATCGCCAGTTTAAATGCACGTGCAATGCAATTACGCGTTCGAACTTGAAATTAGATATTCAGCTGGATAGTACGATATATGACAGAGGAAATGTCCAGCCAGCGCCCGGAAAAGCACAACACACCCTAATCACGTGAATATCAAAATAGTTGATAATGTCTCATTTAATCTTGATTATTGTCTTGCAAAAGCTACCCTAAGTAGGCCTTCTTAACATGAGAGTGAGACACGTAACAAGACGTTGATGGGTGATGAGAAATCCAAGTTCAAAAGGTTGTGACGTTCGTAAGACAGTCTATCTCTACTCACGACTGCGGACTAAGATGAAGACCCAAGCAGAGCGTGCCATTCTCGAGTGTTACATGTCAAACAAGGACACGAGGTGGAAAACTATTGAATGGTCAGTGTCTTGAATATATGTACATTTACTGCCACAAGGCAATGTATACAGAGACTTTACATGCAGGTGAGTTTTATAGTTTGTATCATTATTAGGATTATTACAGTGCTTTGGCCAACCCATTAGTCAATCATTAGTAGATTTTTGTTAATGCTCTTCGAGGGCCTAAATAGTTGTACGATTCCTTTGTATGCGCCATGCTGTAAATAGTTGTACGATTCCTTTGTATGCGCCATGCTGTAGAGTTAAACATAGGCAGGGCTGCTTGTATGCACTTCAGAAAGAAATTTTGTCTAGTTCATAACACTAAATCTGATTAGACAGTGGGAAAAGGTACACTTTAACAACATGTGGGAAAAATACACTTTAGCTAAAGCTTATGTAAAGTTTGCCTTGCATCTTCTACCAGTGACCCCAAGGGACTATGATCAATTATGTATCAAATTTGAAAAAACTATTATTTTGATAAATGAATGGCTGTGGTTTATTCAATATTTTGTGACACCATTTATAAGTTTGTAACAGCTATTGTATAAGTGCTAAATATATAATTAAATTCGGAATGAGCATTACATTGTATAGATGTTTCTTTTTTCGTTGGAGGAAAACCAAACTGAAATCAGTGAAAAATTGCTTTACAGACTTTTATTGATGTACATATAGTATTTGAGGTACAATTAACTCGACAATCTAGCAACAGTGCATCACCAAATTATAATTCACCCTCCTGAACCTAACGGTATGCACGTATTCATGAACCAAAACAGTATCGACGTGAAATATCATACCCATTAGCTCAGTTTCATCGCTTGCGCTATTTCGCTCCTTAGATGAATCTGGATACCTTTGGTATGTGTAGTACAAATTCCTAAACACCTGTTCGTCATCTTCTGATTTAAAAATACTTGTATTGTCAGAAATGTGAAACAGAGTGTAAAACCTATGAAAGATTATGAAGATCAATTGTAGAAGAAGGAAGATACCAACTACCAGCGTGAAGGCGAGATATATCGGCTGTAAGTAATCCACATCGCCGCTTCCAGTGATGCATGGAAGTTGGATAGAAAGACTCTTCGTTTGAGACGTAACTTGCTGAAGTGTAAATACTCCGCAGATGAACATTGAACATGGCATTAGCCAGGGACTGAATATGTAATAACTGTTTCTCAGAGTCGTGAGATCTGTAGTTACTTTCTCAGTTTCCTCGTTGTAGGTATTTTGAGATTATCTCTTTTCTGAATTTCACTTCTTCTGAATTTAGTCTGTTCTACCCTCCATTATTCAGCTTTTTGTCGCACATCCATTTTCTCTCTATATATATTTTAAATTGTAACGAGCAATAGCAGTGGGGGTCCACACACACACACACATATATTAGGTACTTACTATGACGGTTAGTAACATTAGGATGTTAGCAAATATTTATTCAGCGCAAACTGGCTTATATTAATCCTACAATTATGTATTTTAATAGTAAAAATCAATTAAATATTTATGTGAGAAACGCTCTATCAAAGCCTTTGCATGATAAACACGCATTTGACACATCTTAAAGTATATAAGAATCGATCTATTCATGGTTATGGTCAATAAATACGCATTCAATCTCATACTATATTTTCCTATTTTATCATGTGTGAAGATTCTTCTCATGTCTTCACCCAAAACGGTATACCGACTGGTACGCGAGATAAATGAGTGAAAGATAGATAGATAGATAGATATAGATATATAGATAGATAGGTAGATAGATATATGAACAAAAATTGGTAACGGCGCAGTTACAAGTCAGTTTCCTAACATTTCGAGATAATCAATCTCTTCGTCTGGGAACTTACCAACTGATATAATCAAGTCAAAACATGTAACACAACAGCCGGAAGATAACAATAACTATGTACCTGTTTAAAAAACGGGAAATCTACAAAACAGAGTTATATACTGAAACAATATTTTCAAATTAACTGCTGTGGTGGACAAATTGGATGTCAGATTAGTACCATTTTTATTTAGGACAAAGTAGACATCATTAGGTGTCTTTTGGTAAAAAGCCCATGTCATAATAATCATCCATTAAGGAGGAGTGTAGTGACAGCAAGAGCTTCAATCAGCAATATTAGAAGTACAACTGACACTATTTTCATTTAGGTATCATAAGACGTCTACTGGTGCAAAACCCATGTTGATATGGCCATCGGTTTGGGAGAAGTAGAGATAACACTATTTTCAAGATAGCCACCATGGCGTTGATACGACCATCCATTCAGGAGGAGTAGCGACAATATAACCATTTTCAAGATGGCTGATGTGGCGGTCATATTGGACGCTAGATCTGCACCATTTTTATTTGGGACCAACTAGACACTGTACGAAGTCTTTTAGTGAAAACATCATGTTGATAACACCATCCATGCACGAGGAGTAGCTCAGTGGCGGCCATATTGGATGTCAGATCGGCACCATTTTCATTTAGGACCAACCGGACATCATAAGAAGTCTCTTGCTGAAAACTATATATTGATATAGAAATCCATTCAATAGCAGTAGCGATAACATATTGGATGTCAGAGCAGCATAATTTCATTGAGGAATATCTAGACTATGGGATAAACGTGTGTGTAAAGTTTCTTGGCAATCCACCAAATAGTTTGGTAGGAGTAGCGATAACTAAGATAACAGACTTGTGCTAACGGACGGAAGGACGACGGACTAAAGACAATACCATAAGCTAAATTAGATGATAGATAGTGTAAACTACATGTCTTTGCTGTACTCGGGGCAGAATAGAAAAAGTTTATCAATAATCAAAGATAGGGTGGTCTGCGTAATTGCATGTTTATCGTACGGAGAACTAAACTGCTTTAACTAATTGCAGGCTCAGGACAAATAACGGAAACCTAGCGTGGTGAAAAACAATGCCATCTAAGAGCAGATACGGCAATAAGCACTGCTACATATAGCCGCGTAGAGTTCTCCGTGGATAAGGTAATAAGGGAAATGTGAAATGAGAATGTTGTAGCGGTATACTGAAATGGAGATAATAATAATAATAATAATAATAATAATAATAATAATAATAATAATAATATTGAAAGAAACTTTTCTTCAAAGTGTATATAACATTATTTACCTCCTTTGCAAAGAGGGCTGCGTTGTAAGCGGTATATATATATATATATATATATATATATATATATATATATATATATATATATATATATATATATATATATATATCCCTTACATCGCAGCCCTCTTTGCAATGGAGGTAAAATCATTCTCACGCATCCTGATTTAAGCTACAAATTTCTTATGCACAGAATTCAATTGCATATTGCCAAATTACATGACTCCCAAATAAGGTTAATAACCTGTCTTTCTTACTTCATCTGAGATATATACATAGGTGACTGAATTTTGCATTCTAAGGAAAACACTGTTATGAATTCTTTGTAACAGCAATTATGAATCAATGGCTCACAAGATCTATTTTTTTTTTTTGCTCATTTTTTCCACATATCCTAGCCCAGTGTTATGTTTTTCCCGCTGTTTTCATATCTCGTGAAAAGAGCTGATGACTCGATGGGCGATACAGACATCTTGACTCTGTCTCCATTCCTTTTAGAACCTCTTGAGCTGACTTTATTATGTAACAAACAAAGTTCGATTATTACAGTTTCTCTAAATTTGTACGGAAATCTTCCTTGATATTCATTTTCCTATAATATAATGTTATTTTGCACACGGTCAGTCGATTCACTTTCTACTCTCTTTTCCTCCACTTCTATTTTTTACCTTTGATTGGCCTCATAACTGAATACCATACAACACGTATGTTTGGTAGCTTATGTGCATTTATGTATTATTCCAATGGCAATTTAATACTATTGATAACATGTACTTAACTGTCATGCGAGCAATGGGCAGAAAGACTATGAAGATCTATAAGTTTGTCTTTGGTGATCGATAGATTTTGCAGTAATTCATTTTCATACATAAAATGTTTTTCCAGGTCTGTTAATGCAACTTTATATATTTGTGAACACAAGCACTTTATAAAGATATACTAATGATGTATCATGCAGATAATATATATATATACATATATATATATATATATATATATATATATATATATATATATATATATATATATATATATAGGTTGGTGACTTATAATTCGTCGCAAACAGGAGTAGATTCCCTGTCGGATGGAACAATATCGCTGCGCACTACGCATTTAACTATCAGCTACATGGACAAACCCACTGGATTTATATTTAGAAATGCAATGTATATGCATACAATTTTAATTATACACTGACAAGCACAAACACACCCCTACTGAGAATCAAACCTGGATCTGCTAATTACGGCGCCCATAGCCGTGCCTGCACGCACCAAGCCCATTACTCTCTCGAACAAGCGAACATCGCCAAAAAAGTATGGAACCGAGTCATGAATATAGGCATTTGTGTGTAGCAGAAACATTCTCTTGGCGCCCCAGTAATTAACTTTCCTCTAAATACACAGTCCTTCTGGATTCCTCTTGTTATTACTCTAGGTCTTAAAAAAGAAAGTGAAACCAACAATGTACGTAAAATCAACAAACAATTTATTTCACTGTAATTAAAATGAAAATTCAAAAGACACTTACAATTTTTGAATTAAATTCCAAATAATCCTAAATCTCCTAAACACAAGTCAGAAATTATAGAATGTTCTGAGTGAATGAATATTCCGAATGAATGAATGTTCCAAATGAATGAATGTTCCGAATGAATGAAAAGTCTTGAATGTCCTGATATGCCACAACGATAAATCCACACTATCGTTGAGAATGTCAACAAATATCCAAAGGTCATATATATAAATCCAAAGGTTAATGAACACTGTATGGTAACTCCAATGAATGTTCAAATAAATAAAACCTTTCGAATTATGTCTACAGCACAACTATAAACTCTGATCATAAACAAATTCCCAAGGACTGATTTTAAAACAGGAATCAACAAATGCGTATCAAGTACATATTGTATACACATATTCTAATAACACACAATGCAACAGAACGTGCGTCGTTCTTGTGGCAAAACCCCAAACTAGTTGTGAATAACTGTCAACAAAACTGGCCTTGAACAAAAAGTCGGTCAACAATGTGTTTACTAATTGACCATAACTTTAAAGTGCGACTTGCTATCATGGACAAGGTTAAACACACATAATAGGTTAGCTATACATAAAGGCATATATAGATTATTATTATCAATTACAAATATACACGAAACAGAGCGGAAAAAAGTGCTATGCTGAATCCTGCTGGAGGATGAGTGATATTATGAGGCTAAATTACACGCAGAATTAATTTTATCATTCAGGTAAGAGAATTATAATTCGTCCCCTAATTAGAATCCAACCTGGATCCACAATGTTCGGCATCCGTCGCCTTGTCTGCAAACTCCAACCCAAAAAAGAACATATTCGGCTAATCAGACATCGCCAAAAAAAGTTTCACTCTACAGTTTCGTAATTTACAGAGGGTTTGTCTTTTAAAGGAAAAGAAGTTCCTAGATTTTCCACACTGGTACTCCTGGCTATTTAAAAGAGACCTTGTATATCTTAGGTATTGTTAAAAGAACTTTTAATTACCTTTATCTTGGTGTATGAATGATGGGTGTAATTTCGGTTGGACAGTATACATCTTGGCCTTACTTCAGATGTGCACCTATCAAAAGACTGCTAGCTGCGCTTGGTCACTTCCACTTCCAATTGGAAAAAAAACGAGCCGAAAACATTTTTTTTTCCTTTGGCTGATATTTTATAATTCATTCATTGCACTTTCATAAATTTGCATTGCCTACTCTGGCAAAATTCATTTTCCCTATTTTAATAACTGATAAAGTTAGTGTGCTTTGGACTAGTTCAAGCCCATTGTTCGAGCACATGGGAGCAGCCATTTTGAACAACTGTATGCTTTAGATAGCGCACGATTTCCATAACTACCACATGTAAAGAAATTTCAGGCAAAGTACATGAAAGTAACATAGATGTATGCCAACATTCGCTCCATTGTGCATGTTGGAAATGCAAACAACTTCGCGTAATAACTGTAAAGCGGAACCATAAAGAACATTAGGAATGTGTACCCATGGAGTTATATTATGTGCTGCATGCATTGATATTGGCCCATTTAGTTCATATTTACAGCACTGTAGCATTTGAATTTGTATCTTTATTCCTAAAATCCACTTTAAATAAGAGGCTGCAAGTAAGCTTGAAAAGAGATACCCCCTTGTCATTGTAAACAACACTGTAATAAGTACAGGAAATATAAATCAGTGTGTAATGATAGACATTTCTTTTGGGGGTTTTTTATGTTTGCAACAATGTCACTTCTCAGTTCTTCTTTGAACAGATACTAAATTGGGCATTTTGATTTTTCTAATGACAAAACAAAATGTATGGGTTAGGAAAACACAAGAAAGAGTTCAGGTTCATGAAGTTTAATATTTTTCATTTTCAGATAACATTTCTGTAGTATAATATGGTCTTGGTTCATCCAACTATGTCAGAAATATTTTAAACTAAATTAACATCTCAAGAAGTAATGACATATACAAGAGTTGTAGCTCGACATACACAATTCACAAGCAAGTGTTATATTTGGACAGGATCACGTGATCGTTACGGTTATGGAATATTTTATGTAACCATTCGTGGGAAAAGAATGATTGTTTTGGCTCACCGACTATTTGGAAACTATGGGGAACTGCGTGTTAGGTATCAGATAGATGCCTACCAAGACTTGCATAAATCCTGATCATTTATCTCGTGAACCAAACAGAGTAAATATGGCTAGAAAATCATGTAAAGCCAATGGTGAATGCCAAGGCCACAGGTATTATGGGAGGTGGATACTTGGATATTCAGGTACATTTAAGAAGCGGTATATGGTATTAATTTAAAGGATTTAAACTATATGAATATTCATTGGTTACAAAATTATTTCTTGAATTGGCAATTATTCAATTCTGAATGAGCGTTCTGTTGTAATTTTTCCCGTTTAATGTAGCGTGTATACTTGTGTTGAAGACTCGATGTCCTATCCATATCTTTTACTGTTCTTCGATCTCATTCTACCTTGTGCTGAAATACTGGAACAGATTCTTTACAACCAATTTCACGAGATTGAGGCATTAAGAGCGTCGACTGTACGGTACCAAACACAGAACTATCAAGGGCTGAATGGCATAAAACATCAACATTTCTGATCCATACTGATGTTTTAGATGCATATGTAAAAATTCTATTGTGCAAGCTCACACAATTATTTGTGTTGAGAAGATGTGAGATTTTACCTAGCTTGACATCTGAGAACAATATTCTTAGCATCGATTCCAACTTTTTACTGTCTTTACAACAAAGATTCAAATGTTTACCATACTGCAGAGATTTTGGTGAATAGGATGCCAAATAAGCAAAGCAGACAAGGATATTTTCTCGGCAATTTCATTGCCTATTGCAGAAACATGGAATAACATTTTCGACTGCTGCCTTTGCCTTTGCCAAAAATATTTCTTCAGAATTGAAATATCGATGTATGCATACAAGTTGAAATGCACTTTACTCCTAATAGAAGATGCCTATTTTTTCAACAGAGATGTATGTCATTCCCAGGGAAAAGATCTATTCACTCTAACTTTTTCACACGTTTATGAAGTGTAATCATGGCATGTATCAAGCATATTTATTGCCGTATGGATGGCTGAAACTTAGCCGAATGTTCCCTGACAGTTTTTTCAAGGTGAGCACTTGCATCACAAGTTAAAAAATCAATCTTCAATATGTTTCCGATTTCAAGCGTAGCTCCAATTTCTCTTCCCAATTTGGTTTCTGTCGATGACATCGAATCTTCTAGGCGATTCTTTTTCTTCGTTTTTTTTTTCTTCCCCAGTTGACTTGTGTGCATGTATTTTTATTTTTGCAGAGTTTGTTTGCAATTGACACACAGATTGGGAGTGTTCTGCCTGTGGAGTGTTTCGAGTCTTATGTATATTTAATACATGATATGTGTTCAAATCTTGTATGTGGGAATCCATTTGTGATCAGATGTTATAATTTGTGCCTTTGAAATCAGATATAATTCGAGAGGAATTATTTATTTAATATATTCATCGGAATTACTAAAGTGCTCATCAACTTTTGATATAATACATTACTTTGGCCTTTTGTGAACTCATTCAAAGACATTCTGGGTTGTATCATTGTGTTATATCAGGACATTCAAGAATAATGGAATTCATTAGGAACATTCTATATTTTTGGACTTGTGATTAGGACATTTAGGATTATTTGGAATTTTATTCACAATATTGTTAGTATCTCTTGAATTTAAGTTTGTATTATCGGGAAATAGATTGCTTGTTGATTCTACTTAAATTCTTGATTTCACCTTCTTTCTGTTACATATTCTTTAAGACCTGGAGTCGTAACAAGGACTCAGTGGCAGCCTCCCACCTCCACCTCTATGGTGTGTGGTTGTATGCGGTGTCTGTACATGAATGCCTGTGTGCATTAGTTGCTTTACCTCATGAACAAACTTTTAACTTTCTAGTAAAACAGATTCATTGACAGGTATTATAGTGCTAGAGACTTCATTCACTTTTTTATATAAAGAGCTTGAAGAAGAAGGACGAATATATGGACAGGAGAGAATAAATCTCAGGTCAGTCACTCGACCCTTCGCTCTAAAAGCAGCCTGGTCAACTTCATGAAGATTGCACTTGGCACATTTCACTTTTAGAAACGCACAAGGCCCTTGCGTTTTGCTTATAACAATTTATGGACTTTATCTTGTACACTTTCCAAATGGTTCATGCATTTTGCGTAATGTTCCAAGTATAGTTCACTTTTAAATGTTTATAATCATATTTCCACTTTCGTCGTCAAGACCGTCTGCTTCTGGCGACCCACTGAAGAACATGTCTTCAGTTTTTCTCTTCTTTTTAGGACGCAGCTTGGATGGTACTTGATATGGGTCACAGGAAGATAGTGAATCTTCATATATATCCAATCTTGGGCGCTTTATTAGCGGAGGGGCAGAGCCAGATTGCCAGCGAGATCGAAAGTACCGATAACTCGAATCAAAAGATTGGGCCTACAACGCGTCGACTTTTCGAAAAGTTGTAACTTTTAAAGAACACGTTGTAATGTACAATCCTCTTTCAGGCGAAGAAACCTCGAGATGCCTTGAAAAATTTGGGACAAGAATTGTTACGTTATTATACTAACTCTATACCCCTCTCTCACCCTCCCTTCATCTTCTCCTCTCACTCACCATCTCTCGCCCCCCCCCCGTTTCGCTCACCCTGAATCTCTCGCTCATCCTCTCCCCTCCCCCACTCACTTACACTCTAAAGCTAGCTATCTACTCTCTCACCCTCTCCCTCACTCACCTTCTCTCGCTCTCTCATTCACTCACTTCCCAATCTATTTCTCTCTCTCAACCTCTCATCTCCCCTATCAATCCTCCTCTGTTGCTCACCGCCTATCACTCATCCTCTATTGCTCTGCCTCTCAATCGCTCCCCTCACCCTCATCATGTCCCCATCCTTCTTTCTCCACCTCACAATCTCTCACCCCTATGCTAAGTATATCCAACGTTCCTTACTTCTTTTTAAGCAACTGCAGCCATATTTGATTCATTTGTATAACAGTCAAAGCTATTTATTGCATGATACTATATATCAAGTTTAGTCAAAATCTATTAAACGGTTTTTAAAAAGACGTTTTTTAAAAAAAAATTATTATCATTATTTTTTAGTAGCGGCGGTCACATTTGAAGACAGCTGCACATCCACTGAACAAATCTGAAAGCACTTGATATCACAGTGCTTCTTGGAAAACGATGTGCAAACTGATCAAGCTGTTTTTGAAAGTTGCAAATAGCAATTATACACGGACGAAGGACAAAGAACCATACCATAACTTCACTTGGTCTTGCAACATTCAAATATTTCCAAGTGATAAATGAGTCCTAAGTTATAGCATTTGATCCTCTGAAACTGAACGTCTACCACTAGAATCGCGATTAGAAGTCATTGAGAAAACAAATTCATCCTTTGATATAAATCTCTGATCGATAATTATGCACAAAAGCACTAAAATTTGTTGATGGAAATATGTCTTGGAACATTAAAAGAAAAAAGTTTTGTTTGCAAATTAGTCATCCTCTACGATCTTGACAGTTCAACACCCGAGTTCTCCTTTATCCCCTGTTGAACTTATACAAATATATTTGTGCCAAGAGAAAATGTAGCCATAAAGGATCTGATAAGACTACTATAGAAGTTACAATATAAACGTTCGAGGTAGCAAAGTCAATGGAATTAGATATGGAATTTCAATCTTAAAAGCATAGGATATACGGTTAATTTCACTCGTGACAAACTGTGTAAACTTTACACATGTGGCAAATCAATTTACCCTAAAATATTGTGAATTGATTATTTTGAGAGCAGCACCAATTGCCAGGGAGTTCGTGGTTGCTAGAGACCACGAATTTAAAACCCCAACAATGCTCCTTCTGTGGAAAGTAAAGGATCACTCCTCCGAATAACAAATCCAAGTACTGACAAAGGACATTTTTCTAAAAACCACGAATATTCATACGCACTAATACAACTAAATTGACAGTAATCACGGAATCGCATTAGTTCAATAATGTGTTAAAAGTGCCATTGTAACCAACATAAAAGAAACAAAACACAGTAATTACATCCGCATTTGCATATCTAACGTCCTTACCTCCAATATGATTCGACTGGATGAACTTAAAAGAGATAAACAGTAGCCAGCAGTATCAATTTAGCCATTCAAATGAAATAGTTACTGAATCAGGACATGAACAGAAAACAAAACAACACCAAACAAAACAAAACAAAATCGTCTCTTATAGTAATCAGATGTACCTTATTCCTGCCAAAAGATGTGCTAAAATATAACAGCGGACTCCTACCTATCTCATCAGTTACACTAACAATCTACATTCCGCAACGAACTGTTCATCCAACTATCCACCCGATATATGCACTTAGCATATTCTAGTCCAAAGGCACCTCATAGTAATATTCAAATTATGTTCTCTCATCACAGACACAGATAATTCCTTTATTTGTTTTTGTTTTTTAATGAAATCACTGATGATTGAGAGAACGGATTAAAAGCTGTGGCTTTAAAAGTCTATATCCGACGTATGCTAACAACCCCAAAAACACTACTGTGCAATTTTTCATAAGAATAAAATAGGGACGTTTTCATTACCGTACAGTTTTAAATGAGTTGTAATGAACGATAAATACACTACTCTGCAGTTTTTCGTGAGAATAAATTAACGATTTGTGATGAAAGATAAAGATAGAGGCCTATTCATGGAGCTCTTGAAATCAATTAATAACACAAGCCACTTTAACCTGCTCCCTTCAGACCCTTTAATAATTAAAAGTATGAGCATGCTGATTTGCAGTCTAGTATTGAGGTTAAGTAAATTATGACTGCAGTGAACATAAATAATTTTTCGGATCCCAGCGTGAAGGTTTTGCATTATATTACTGACTTTTAACCTTTGGACTTCAAAATTGTAATGGGATTGAGCCAACCCAGGACTGATGTATCTATAAAGTTAGCGGATGGGAAGAGAGATATAGATAGAATACTTGTAAAGAAGAGGGTGGGGCGGAGGAGGAGAGGAGATGGAGAAAGAAAGTCAGAGAGAGAAGAAAGCGAGATACATGATCAAAATTTTGGAGACATAAATATAATGGAATCGATGAGGGATAAAGAAGAAGATGGAGAAAATAATACAGAATATTGAAAAACTAGGAGATGGAGGATTGAATGACAAAACAATTACAAATAAACTTTAGGAATATTAAACCTTCTAAATAAACATAAACGTGTAGTCCTTCAGATAAAATGTGAAATGTAAATAGGTTAATCTTCTGCAAAAGGCATACAAAATAAAAGATCGAGGTTAAACAATATGCAAAATCCATTTTTTTTTAAAATAAAATGGGAAAAAGTGAAACAGATCAGGATAAAGAGGTGAAAAATGAGTGAGATACAAAGGGTGTGAGGAAAACAGTAGAAGAGGAATGGAGAGTGGAAAAGTGAGAATTTAGAGAGAGAGACGGCTGGGGGAGGTGAGAAGAGAGAGAAGCAAAATGACCGAGAAGGTTGAGGAGAAAGGCAGGGTGGTGGGAAAAAAAGGGTGGGGGAGGGAGGAGTGATGGACGGATAAGGAAAAGGAGCGAAAATGAAAAGGAAAAACATAAACATCTGAGTACAGGATTACATAAAGGTGTCTGGGTAAGTGTGCCAGGTCGGTGGGGAGATATGGAAGGGCTGGTAGGGATATAATGATATATAGACGGAAGAGTCTGAGAAAAAAAGACATTTAGTGTTTGACACGGAGAAAGGGAGGGAGATGATTGGTTTGGTTTGGTTTGGTGCTTTACGGCACAGCAACACAAGTAGGTTATTTAGTGCCGAGGCAATTGGAGTATAGTGCCTTGCCCAAGGACACACCAGGGTCGCTGACCCAGGCTGGTCCTGTGGTAGGATTCGGACCCTTACCCTTTCGTTCGCGAGTCCGGCATGCTAACCACTGAGCCACCGCAGCTCCCCAGAGGGAGATGAAAAGAGATGGGATCGGAAAGAGGAGCAGTCGAGGATTTGTGTACGTATGTATGTGGTTTAACGGCGCGTCAGCACAATACTGCTATACAGTACAGAGTAAAGTAAAGTCTGAAAATATCACGATCAAACATCGCAAACAAGTTTAGGAGGATAAATCCTTCCAAACAAACATAACATGTAGTCGTACAAAAAAGAGATGCAAATGATAAACTTATGTAAATGAATTTAAATTAAACGATAAATGAATATATACAAATCCTTAAAATATTGTCACACTTTATTATATAGACCAAAAATCTTTTAATAAGTCCAACATTGTAATGGGTGGTACATCAAGCTTCTTACGGAGTTTAAATCAAAACACTTCTCTCTCAGAGGGTAGAAGTAGATACACTAGAAAACATTTTGTTCCACTGTCAGTGGACACTGGCATGGTATGAACTCCGGTCGAGGTTCACACTTCATGGGGTATGCATGGGACAATCATACGTAAATATTTTATAATAGTGACTTGTGCAATTGTAATAAAACAATAGTATATATTGAACAATATAATATTTTAAGTCACTATGTGGAATATTCCATTTAGCAACTTGTGATGGCAGGGCAGATTTGACTGCTTTATCAGCCCTTGTATTATCTTCCATACCAATGTGAGAAGGATTTGGGAAGATTTGGGATATTAACAGATTGTCAAATCCAAGGTTTTGCAAGGCTTACAGTGCCGAAAAGTAATCCGAGAAAAATGAAATCTGTTTGAGATGTTTCAATTTTGTTTAAACATTAGAGAATGGCTCTAATGTGTTCGTTAATACTGGGGGGTTTATCTGGCAAAACATTAGGGACTTTGTACAGAAACTGACTAGAGATGGTGCTGTGAGATGTTGCAACAAGAGATGCAACCTGGCTTCCATCTATCGTACCGTCTGTCTAAACGGACATGTGTCCACGATAGGACCCTCTTAGTTCACTGCATTTGCTCTGAAAAACGAAGGGATTTTGAAGATTTTTTAAAATTGAAAAGATTAAAGGAGGGTGGGGGAAACAATTGATGACAAGAAAGGCGATGAGAGAGAGAGACAAAGAGAGATAGAAGGAATGGGAGCTTAGATTTGTAGGTGTGTAGTAGTATTTATGTATGTGTGTAGTAGTACTTTACGGCATTGCAGCGCAAAAGGCTATGTAGTGCCAACAAAAGGTTATGTTCCAAAAATGTAAAAGTGAATTGCACAAAAATTAGGAAGATAAAGCCTTCCAAATAAATGAATAACAAAACTCAAAAAGATACAGTATAAAACCTAAATATGTAAAAATTATGTAAAATAACAGATAAAGGTAACACGTTTAAAATCCTTATAACGTGATTAAAATTTCTTGTATAAACCGCATTCCCTTAAAAATTCCAAGATTTTCTCACGTGGTACGTCCTCGTACAGTTTCTTCAAGCAGTCCACGTCAAAATATTTCTGCCTCACAGAATGGAAATCGCCACACTCGACAAGAATGTGCTCCACTGGCAGTAGACACTGGCAGGGTATACACTCCGGTCGAGGTTCACCCTATAGGAGGTATGCACGAGTCAGGTATGTGTGTCTGATATGCGATCGGCACAATACCACCTCGTCTCTCCGATTTGTTCTATATGAGGGATACCCTCACCTATAGTGGATCTGATGTTCTTAAGTGTGTGGAGTTTTCATTCCTCATAGTTTGCTAAATATGACGAACATGCCGATTTATACAATGTTTCAAGGGAGAGTTAGAAAGAGCGAGGGATGGGGTACGATTAACAGAGACGAGGAGGGTGGGGGTGTTACGAAAGAGAGGAATCGGAAGACGAGATAGACCCGAAGAAGACAAAAAAAGATATATTCTTTCTATAATTGCTTGACCTTGCCTGAAGGTGATGGTAGTATGCATGGATGATAAAATGGTAACAAAAAAGTGACAAAAGCCCTTGACTAGGTATCGCGCTGGAAAACTAAGGAGAACTAAGCGCCCCAATTGACCTAGTAATAGAGTCACATATTTCTGAACACCAAAAATTACATCCTGGGTAAAGCATTTCTTGTGAGATTGAATAGTAATTTGTCTGTTCTGATATAATTACTAGGGGAAATACTAATATTTAGCTTTCGTAAAAGTATCGGAGGATAAAAGGGGCATGAATACATAGTACTAATAATTGAAAAGAAGGAATGTAGCAAGGTTAAATAAATAGGAATTGTGGTAAGAACGTGTATTTTTAAGTTATAAGTGTATTAAGCTAAACTGATATGGACCATAGGTATCACTTTAATTTTTTCTTATTATATACACTCGTTTCACTAATTCTATAGCAAACCATAATAAATCAATTGCAGATTCATGTCTACTAAAATTCTTTTTCTGTATACAGCGTAAGTTTCCTCCCCTTTTAGCACCGGGGTAATAGCCACCACCCAAAGCAGTCGCTCTTCTCTACAATATCTATCTGAAACTATGTATTTTTAAAGGTACATAGCTTTTTTTAAAGAAAACCTTGTAAATGTATTCAGATTCCATAAAATACAGAAAAATAATGTCTTTTATATTTTAATTCTTATAAGTTAAAAATAAAGAAACGTTACATATTTTATCTGTATACTCTAAAGAATGACACATGCAATGAAGAGGCAACTCGCCGCCAGGATGGGAAACAATACCTATGATACACCAATACACCATTCATGTATGTCTGCCTAAGTGCAAACAATTCCAACTTACATACATACCTGCCTACATACGTTTGTAAGTACATACACACATGCATACAGACATATATACGTACATACTGATATATGTAGTGTTCAACGTTGCCCATTTATTTCACTATATCATTTATAAATAATCAAATCATATGGTAACTAATATACTTACCTAATCAAAGTTTTTTGTATAGTAGCTATCTTTTGTCGAAAGCTTCCCAAGTGCCATATATGAAAAGAGAAAACTTCTCTGATAAAAACTGTAGCTTTATTTCTTTCTAGAAATGTTACATATTTGGTGATTTGTTTAAAACATCTGCTTCTATAAATGTATTGCTTCATTCGCAAAAAGAGATAAATTAATAACATCATCAGCTTGTGTTGTGTTCCATATTCCCAGTAACATACTCTTTTTTTTTTTTTTTTTGCATATTACTTTATTTCAGTAATAAAGGCTACTGGTCCAAAGTCACATGTATACATATTAAAGAAACAAACAAATATGAGATGAGTATAACAATTACAAATACAGTAGGTGTTGATATTTACATTTTCATAATAGTTTTATTTTTCCCTGCTAAAGAATACAGACTTACAACGTGATAGAATAGTGTCTCTATAATTACTTTTAAATGCATCAGAAAGTTTCTCTAAATGTGGGTTCCAATACGGAAACTGAGGTAAATACTTCACACGAATGTCGGTAAAAATTGGACAACATCAACTAAAATGATATTCTGTTTCCACAATGTTAAGATTGCAGTATGGACAGAGTTTATCTTAATATTTTAATTTTTCAATACGTCCTGAATTAACCTTAACATAACCCACTTCATCCCAATATACAGAATATATTCCTAAAAAGGGCTTGTTTAAACAAAGCAAGTAATCTTCAACACATAAATCTGACTTTACTACCCTATATTCTCTCAATCTGTCCGTCCTATTCACCTATGCTTGCCAGTTTTGTGTATCTATATCTTTACATCTAGTCTTTAACATATTCGTCAAAGACTCCTTCCTTCCCACTCCTTGTTTATACCATGCCGTACTAAAACCACAACTCAGCAAACATTTCTTAACATTAGGAGCTCAAATTGTAGAGATACAACTTGTACCCTGAAACCAAGAGAGTAACATTTTAAAACACAATTTTGGCAATATATTATCTGCCATTTCAAGTAATTTCAACCAATGTTTGAGAAGTCTCACAATATATTCAGATTTAAGAGAGTTACGGCCTAATTTTCCACGAAAAAAGCAGTTAGGACTTGAGTTGCCTAACTGTATATCTTTACAAAAATGATCATGCACCACCCTTTCCACATCATGTGCCTCACTAACGCTCCATACCTCAGCAGCATAAGACAGAATGGGCAAAATTGTATTATCAAAAATGTTAAATAAAATATTTACATAAAAGTTTCCAAATTGAATTAATTTACTTTCATAGAGCATGCATTGCCTTAGATGCCTGTTCTTCTAATGCTTTTTTACATTTATTCCAATCTCCCATTGATGAGAAAACAACCCCTAAGTACTTATAAGAAGAACTAATATTATGTTTCTGATCGTCAAAATAGCATTTTTCATGATCTCTTAAGTACCGCCCTTGCGGAAAACCATTACCTCAGTTTTATCAAGATGGACCTTTAATTTCCAACAGTCACAGTATGTGATTTCAATTCTTGTATCAGCCAGCAATACCAGATTATCTTCATGAAGTAGAAAAAAAAGCTTCAACATATTTTGTATATCAATACCACTGTTACCCTCAGAAAGTGTACTATGTCGGTCATTTGGAAAAAGTGAAAACATAGCTGGTGATAATATTCAGCCCTGTCTAACAACCTAACACTGAAAAGTATCACTTAATCCATTTGAAGTTCGTACACAAGCTCTGACATCTGCATATATTGCTTGTAACATTTTCAGCATCGTTGTACTCAAGTTACAAACATTCGGCTTATACCATACAGCTTTCATATCAATTCTATCAAAGGCCTTCTCAAAGCCTTTAAATGTACAATAAAATCCTACCTTTTTCTTCCTCAAATATTTTCAAATAAGTGTATCCGGAGCATATATCCTATATAAAGGACTATAACCTATATGTGTGTGTTATCTACCGTCCTTTAACCTCTTCGAAATCCGGATTGTTCTTTACGTAGTGTATGGTTTTCTTGTACCCATTGTGTGAGCCTTTTATTCAGAATATTAGTAAAAACTTTACTCACAACTGGAACAGGCTTGTTTCTCTATAAGTATTCGGGTCAGTTTGGTTACCTGTTTCAAGAAGTGAAACAATCGTCAGTCTTATAGAAAGTATATGGCATTAAACATTGCATTAAATACACATGTAATTTTCAGAGGCTTTTATAATTTCACAATTTATGTCATCACATCCTTGTCCTTTCCCGGATTTCATATCATGTATAGCTTTCCTTAGCCCTTCTGCAGTAATATATGTTTCAAGATCATTGCACGTATTATTTAAAAAGTATGATGTATCAAATGAGTCAAGGCGAGGAGGATTAAATACACCCTGAAAGTGATCAAACCATCTCAGCTGGGAACTCTGCTGTTTGCAATGACATGATCGTGATCTAAGTAAATCCCAAAATGCTAAAGAATCTTGGATTTTAAAGCGGAAACAAGCATATTGTATAATGTATTTTCATACTGACCTCTCTTTTCTACGTTTAACTTCCTGTAACTGTTTTTAAAGTTGTGGTAAGTTTGCAAGTTTTGGGCATGTCTATTAAAACTTGTTAGGACACTGCCATGGTTTTAGCATTTTGATATTCCCTATCAAACCACTCCTGCTGTTGTACTGACCCGGACAAATGCATAAGGGAATACTTAACAACTATTTTCATATCAGATTTCTACGCAGCTGATTGAATGATTTGCACTAAAGAGGTTAATGCTCTATCAAAGCTCTTATTATCAATCATTTCACAATATTGATAAGAGAAGGATAAAAAAGGCCATGCAAGCATGACGAAAACTGGGTTTCATACTTATGTGACCATGACAATTGCATTGTTCTGATTAACTTTCATTCCCCTTACTTTCTTTCGCTGGACTACAGTTGATATTAGGACAGAGAGTAAGATGTAATGGCATATATTTTATTCTAACCTCTCTATGACATCAAATTGTTTGATTACATCAAACAATTGACTCTCTGCCAGAAAATAATCAATACAGCTAGTTTAATTATTACAATAACATGTATAGGATCCAATGTTTTTATCTATTCCAGATCTTCCATTAACTATTCAAAGTCCAGTAAATTTACCAAGCTCTAAAAGAGTATATCCAAAAGATTTAAAACTTCCTATGTCATTTTCAACAGAAGCCTCTTCTTCCTGGTGCACAGATGAATTTTCAAGTGTACAGTATATTAAACATAGTATAACATTGTAAGGTATACCCATATTTACGCTGTTAAAATTTATCCACAAAACATTATTAGATTAACTAGGTAAAGCTTCAACTTGTAATAAATCTGCTAAAAAATGTCACAAATCATGCTATTCTACCCGAATTTCTAATAGCATTATTTGGTGTAAATCTTACAAATGCAAATGTTTTGTACATCACTATACTAAACTGATTAACACTCTCTGTCCGAGTCTTAAGAAATCGTATTGTGTGCCAAAACAAATATTAAAAATCACATTTATCTATGCATTCAATGTTTCCAGGTAACTCTTCCCCAGACCTGATATGTTCCATTTAAGAAATTTCTATCCAAATTGGTCTACACTAATAACAGAATAATGCACTGAACTTAAACAAGTACTGGTATTAGTTTCACTCAGCCTACGGCATACTGGGCCTCAGCCTGATTCCTGTCCAAAGGCTTGAATTGGACCCTTTTATGTCTCATCATAGACATAAACTATACCATCTACAACAAGTTTCTCATATCGCAAATGCGCCATCTTTGTCTCTCTCAAATTGTACTTTAGAAAAGATTCTAGCTCTTTTTAGCGTTCCTAACTCACTCCGGAAAATCTTTAGATATGCCGATTTGGTGAGCCCTGGCTAGTGGTCCTTTCTCAGTTCTATATATTCCTTCTGCGTCCCTTGTTTCTTTTCTACTTTGCCTATACGATACTAGAATCATTGTTTTTTTTCCTTCTAACGTGCAAATTTTACAACTGCTGGCCGTGGAGAGGATATTGCACTGAGCCTATGGGCCCTTTCCACTGAAATATTTGTATCATTTATCTCCAGATCATCAGGAATATACTTGCAGATTTTCTTTTAAGTTTCTTCCCATGTCTCTCTACCGCATTCTTGAAGTCCATAAAATATTACATTATCTCTGCGGGATTGAGCTTCCTGTCTCTTTAGTTTCTCTTCATTTTCTTTCACTGTTTTGTCCACTGTAACAACAACGTTCTTCAAGTCAGCAACATTTTTCTTTAATTCAGAGTTTTCCTCTCAAGCCTCTTGCTGGCACGATAATATTCTTCCATGCAATGATTAGGTTGTTTCAATTGGTTATTTGCTAACTTTTACCTCATTTCTTATATCTAAAATAACTTGTATAATATCAGCATTCTGTCGGTCTCTGTCTCTGTCTCGAAACCTACGGACTGTGAATCTACAGTACATTGTTTCTGTGGTGACTGATTTAATAAATAGTTAGGTACACCAGAGTGTCTGTTATGCATTTATTGCGATTCATATTTCTCACTTTGATTGCGCAACCATACAGTAACATGAATCTGTCTATTGTTTCCTGAAACATTATTACTTCTAAAGGACCTCTGTATACCCACTTTTTCTCACCCATGTGACAGAGAAATCTAGCTGATTTGCTAACCTTACTTTTCTTATCTTCGTCCAGCTGTCTCAGTCCGCTTGTCTCGGCCATGGTGACCACGAGCAAGGAACTACTTGTTTCAAGGGAAGCAACCCTTGTTGTCTTCTTCTGTATCTGACGGAGTTGTTTAAAAAAGAAACTATCACCGATTCTTGAACAAATTTATCAATATATTTTGGAGGCAAAATACGAATAATTTCAAAAAATAAAACATAAACAGCAGCTACAACAGAGATACAAAAACAAATAGAATACAAGTTAGGGATCAAGTTGACCCTTAAAGGTAGGAGAGCAAAAATCGTGAATGTTTGCCACCTACTTGATACCTATTCTATGCATACAGTAAATTTTTTTATGACGGGACTTTCCAGAATTTGATAAACATGAACTAGTAATTTACCAAAACTCAACAAAGTATGAGACAAATGATCTTTCCTTTCTACTTTATGACTCGGGCACAAATGAAACTCAGGTGTCTCTGAAACCCCAGCAACTTCCAGCTGAGAAAATAACAAACCCAGGAGAGGAAAGAAAAAGGCGTGAAACGGTGATGGAGAGCAGATTTACGGAAGTGGACGAAGAATTGTTGGCACTGTTTTTAGAGCATGAAAATGTGAAAACCAAAAATAAAAAATTGGAACATAAAAAGCATCTCGTAGAATATCTGAAGAAGAATAATAAGAGACTCACTATACACGAAGTGCGAGCATCTGACCACAACAATATTCTCAGGATTTTGCCTTTTATTCGTCAGAATGTAAACAGTGAATACTATCAAATGTTTTTTGTAATTATAGTCTAATGCAGAGAACGTATGTGCCTCGGATCAACCGGTCTCGCCACGGCCCTCATTAACATATTCGTATTAATGCGCAGTGTTACAAAGCAATAGCAATTGGCTTGAGACCTCTTGGTGCGATATTTACAACACGTAAAGATTACAACTGTTAAGCTGTTGTTTTTTTGTTGTTTTTTTTTCTTGTTTTTCGCGTTTGTTCGTTTTTATTTTAGTTATTTATTTTTATTTTTTGTGTTTATTTTTTTTTGTACAGATATAGTTTGATTCTACTGAAATAATTGATTATATTTTTATAAAACATATTAGACCGAATGACCCTGTAGAGAAATGTGAGGAAATAATATTGCCTGAGGAATACTGTATGTGAGGAACTATGTTGCAAAAATGAAAGATTATTTCGATTTGAAAGGAAAGGATTGAGTGAGAAAAATAATCGCCATTGGGGTTTGCACCGAGACAAGGAAACCCCAGTCGCGGGGTTACATTTTTTGTCTCCCCGCGAGGCTCTACCGAGTTTACCGAATTTCCTTGTCTAGGTACAAACTCCAGCATAGATTCTATTAGTCTCTTACTATCAAGGAAATGGCTTGGTGATAAAAGGCTGTTGAATATTACTATCAATATTTAAATTCATGTTTGGTAAGAATGTATCTCATTTAAAAAGACTATGAAAAACTAAAACAAAATTGTTTGAACTATGACCTTTTTAACAACGTTTTCAAATGTAACCCAAGTACCACCCTCATTTACAAAATTGTACCTACAATATTCATTTTTCAAACAATGTTTTGTAAAACAAAATACTGGTTCATCCTATCCTAATACTAGGATTCTACCATATATTAGCCAGGAGAAAAGCACTCTTATTACATATTTTGAAAGTGTTACATAATTGAAATAAGGAGATAAAAAACATTTACCAAAATGTTGTGAGTTGCTTATATATAGTCTTACCGATCTCCATCACCAATAGGAAGTAGTTGTCTAGTTACGACGATAAGACTTTCAAGATACTTTTCCATGCTGGTTCGGATGTTATAAGTCTTACATACGACGATATGACTGTCAACATACTTTTCCATGCTGTCTTGGTATCCAGGTTACTTTAAGAAGAGTCTTTAAATAGATGTATATTTAGCATTTTGAAAGCACATTCCCTTTGATCTATAACCATCATGTTTCCTTTGATTTTGTATTTAGTCACATGCCAGATAAACTCATAAAAAGTGAATTCAGGTCTTGCAACATTATTGACGACGTGTTGGATAGTGATATTAATAAATTAGTAATTTTTGGTAATGCCTGATATTTGTGCTGTTTTGTTTATTTTGATTTCGCGAAGGTGAATTTTGTAAACTTTTCAAATTTCTTCCAAGCTTTTTTTCAAGTTTTGTATAGATATTTGCATAGAGCGGAAAAAAGAAATGTTCATAAACATTACAAAACTAAAATTATATAAAAACAACATATCGAGTTAGAAAGGAAATAAGGGCGAAAGGGATACAGGAAGGAAAGGTGTGAAAAAAAGATGGTAAGAAGGAAAGAAAAGCAGAAGACAAAGAAATGGTCTGCAAAATATGTTTTCCTCACTGCGACTGCAACAATGACTCTAAAAGTTACGTTTGTATGTACCAAAGCAAATGTATTCAGTATTTAATACTAATTGAGAAAATCACAATAAGTCCTTTAAAAAATCAACTGATTTATGGTATGAAGTAATCAGCACTTACTAAACGAGAATTTCACATTAACTTGCCTCTTAAACGAATAATTTAAATATAAAGAATTGGGATGTAAGATACGAAGTATGTATGTATGGGCTTTAACAGCACATTAGCACAATTACGACGGTATAGTATCGAGTTAGAATCAGGTAGTAAAAATGATAAAGTCAGAAAGTGTTAAAATATTTTGGAAGAAAAACCCTTGCGAATTTTACTAAATATGTACTCCTATAAGACAAAAGATAAACGGTAAAGAGACATATCTAAATAGGTGTAAAACCAACATATCAGGGGAAAAAAATAAAATCCTTTAAAATATAGGCTTAATATTTTTACAAACCGCATTTGTTTAGAAACTCCAAGATTTTCTCTGGTGGCACATCATGAGAAAGCGTCTTCATCAAGTTTGCATTAAAATGAATATGTCTGACGGGATGGAAGTATATGCTCTCAAGAAGAAAATGCACCACTGTCAGTGGACACTGGCAAGATACACAGTCAGGTCTAAGTTTACGCTTCGGGAGCGAATGATAAGTCCGGTATGTGGGCTCTATACGCGAGCGACCTAGCAACAACTCATCTCATATTTGTTTGTATATGAAGAATGCCACTCTCCAATAATGTTTCTGGTGATGTGACGAAGCTTGTTTCTGAAATTTTCAGTCCATATGTTTTCAAGTAAATAAAAAAGGTCAATTAGTATAAGACTTAAAGGGACATTTATGTATTTTGAAAGACTGTTGATGTAGAGAGTTTAATGGAAAACTCCTTAGCTCTAAACAGGTATGATAAAGTTATGAACTTTCTGTTGAATATGTAATTGCAAAGTGCACGGTGGTACAACACAAGATATGGTGTTGAGAAGATGAAAACAGAATTATTTTATGCTAGGTCGTGAATTATTTGTTTTTCAAGAGAAATAGATTTGATAATTCACTGGAATGAATTACCAAAAATATTTTTTCACTGCGCTCAATGGACATCGATAACATTATGATCAAACAATTTAACCTCCCAATTTGCAACTTGCTTGGTCTGGTAGTGAGTATGACCGCCTCTCACCCAAGAGTGCCAGGTTCAAATGCCGCAACATGTTTATGTTTTTATCTTCAATGTGTTTTGTTTATGTGGGGTTTTTTTGCCTTGAATTAGAAAAGAGAGAATTATAATACTACTGATATTTTCCGTGCGAATATACACACACTACAGCTGACATTATCGCGAGGGATACCGTTAGAAATCTGCTACTGATATACATGTTGCTAGCCAACACGTTTGAGCATAAAATAAGAAGAAACTTTGCTTGTTTCGAGTCAATAATGGACAAATATCATCTTCCGTGTGAAAACCTCAAGTATTTTCACTCACTCGATGACATATCTTCGTTATTCATTCGTTTTACGTGTTCGGTGGAAGAAAACAATAACCGATATTTATCTCGACTGAGGGATTTCTTGCTCCGGGGTAACTCAGAAAGAAATGATCGGGACTGATTTGCAGCCCGTATAGGCGGGAGAACAATTGAGTGAATATGTACACATATAGTGCACGCTATCTGTACGTTATCTTCGCTATCAGCTGAGGAAACGTGCATAGCGATACTGTTTTGTACACCTGTGGTTTAATGGCCATCAAAATGACTCATTTCCAGGTTATGAAATCTGTTTATATGCTTCTGATATCAGGTAAGGCTACTATCGTTTGTTTTCATGGACACACGTGCTAGTTTGTTGATTTCTATCAGACTGCGCCCAGCGCAACTGCGCACGCACCAAAAGTTACGTTGGGCATAAGTCGGAATAATGCTAGATTCAATTGTTCATATCATATAGGCACTAGAGTTTTGCTACAGTGCACTTTAGAAGTATGTAATTCACACATAGCTCTAAACTTTATATGATGTATGGTAATATAGGTACTTTTCCATATAGTTTCAAAAGTCAAAATTCAATAAAATATGTAAACAGTCTATTTAAAGTCACAAAATCTCCGATTCAGAAACATGTGACTGCGGAGGAGGTTCGGCTATTTATCTGCTCTTTAATTACCATCAATACCAGTATGACTGGGCAACCAACAATAAAGGATACTTTTGTCTCTAGATTTAATGCGAGTGTAATATTTCTCTAGGACTTGGCGCTTTAATTATCAAATTTAAAGTCTCTCTATGCTTTCATTAGAGAAAGGAAATCAGTACAATAAAGAAATAGGTTTCTAAGAGGCCTTAAAATAGTTCCAATATACGACGATGGCTCTAATTTCTGCAGTAAAGGAAGTAATGAGCAGGAATCCGGTAACATGCTCGAGATAGTATTGTGAGGTGTTGTAACGGCAGATTCGATCTTGCCTCCATTTTTCTAGCTGTCGATATACAAGGATATATGGCCACGATAGGTGGGTTTTGTTTAGTTGTTCTTACACTGAAAAACAAAAGAACAACATAAGACTGGTAAAGGACTATTGATTTGACAAAAAACAAATATAATATTTGCAGGATTGCATTACCACGGGGGTAAGTGGTGATCGATAATTTTGCAGTATTGGTCAGAAGTAATTTTGCATCTTTAAGATGAGGGTGAATTGGTATGCTAAAAGAGCCATTTAATTTGGTGTTCCTTTATAGATATTTTCGTATCTGGGCTTAAGAAATGACCTCACGTGAGAAATATGACAAATTATACAGTTTTGTTGTGTAATGAAGTACCAGTTTCTATCCTTTGATATAAAGTGACGGTTATCATTTGGCATGCTTATCAGTTGGTTTAAACAAGAATCTTAGGCAGAACTTTGACAATTGTTTCTTCTCGTTATGAATGGGTATTTCACGATTCAACGATCAGTAAGAATCAAAGTACACAAAGAGATTAGAATAGTATTCATTAGTACGAAAAATTTAATGAGCTTTTACTACAGCATGGATATTATTAAAAATATTTTGGGGAAAAAGATCCTACCTTATTAAGTAATTGTCCAATTAATTAATTAATTAATTGTAATTATCCAATCCAAATGAAATGTGGCACAATATTTATACATAATCTTAAAAACCCGACAAACGTCAGCATCATTGGAAGAAACGGTGTACACCTCCGAAGCTTAATAAGAATTATCTGCAGTGTATGTTTTAGAATGGATTATGTTTAATAATTCATAATACGAATTCTGGTGCATACTCTTGCGAATCACTTATAACTGATTTGACTACATACATGAACAATTTAGTTATTTTGATCTGTTTGGTTATGACACTTTAATGAATCGGCCATCAATGCTTTATTGTCTGGGTGAGGGTGGTTGGGAGAAAGCAAGTTTACTTAACGAGTACGCGTTTGATGAGTGGCCTACTTCCAGACAGATTACATGTTGAGACTGAGGCGTACAATTTAGAGACTAGCTATATATGCCTATAAAGTGGAATAAATGTACAGTTGTGACCTTTAAACTCACGCAAAACTTTGAGGACGACGAATACCTTCCTGGGGGTGATTATTACTACGATTTTAGATCTAATCATACGTCATCAATAAACCATGAGGGCACGCTGCACCTGCAACCTATGCTATGACAATCGAAGGAGAGGGTTCGTAAACAAATAGGTAAGGGATCTGTTGGAAGATAAAACTGAATTTAGGAAATGTTGCCGTTGTTTCGCGCCCATTTCCTTATTTCTTTTTTGTGGCGGAGTTAGGTGCGCGCCGGCTCCACCCCTGGGTCCACCCCTCACAACGGTTGAGATTCTACACAACACTTTAACCATCAGCATTAGGTTTCATTTTGTAGTTTTAAGCCTTGTTCAATGAAGAGCCACGATATTTGATACGACCTCATATAAAGCCATGTATGTTAACAAGCGGATAAATGCATCAAATATTTTACATTAATTATATAAACCGACTCAACCAATAAATGTTGTTTGGATATATAACACATTTTTAGACAGTGTTGATTGTTTCTTCTAGAATCATTATGTCAAAGGGATGAAAATCCAGGATAAAAGATAATTCACCTCCCTCCCCCAACCAACCAAAACGAGAAAGTATACTGGTGGTTCTTTCCTTACAATAGATAGATAGATAGATAGATAGATAGATGAATTGAAGAATGGAAATAGAGAAAAGTATTTATAAAATATACCTTTTGAAAGCATAGCCTAATGGGTAATTTTGGAACTAATGTGAGCTGAAGGATATAAATTATTTGCTTGTTTTAATAATACTCACTATGGTACGAATAATGATAAATAGGCCAGGATAAATATATATTTAACCGAAAGATCCATAATGATCGACAAGTATTAATTGTGGATGAAATCTACAAGACGTATTCTATATACCGTGTATTCCTTTGATTAGTTTTATGTCCAATTCAAATTTGCTCTGCCTGTGGTATGGTAAGTTTTGCTGAATAATTTGTTCTTTTCTTAGCGCTAATTAATCACAAGAAATGCCTGTTACGTCCACGTCGCTCTCTACCCCCAGTCCCAGTCTGCAAAGTTCGTTCTACTTCTACGATATCAATTAATATGATAAAGGGCTCATTACATTCGGACTAATTTTGCAAACACAACCAGATCAGCTTGCACTGATAGTGCAGTTATTGTTATTATTATTATTATTATTACTGTTATTATTATTAATATTATTATTGAGATAAAAGTTTCTATATATTTAACTGAAGATTTGTATCACGTCTTAAAACCCAACAAAATATTCATAATCTTTACCTACTTCTGAAAGGCGCGATAATATTGAGAAAAATAAAATCAGTTATGAAACATTTTATATATCAGCACGTTTTACAATGTATATTTTTTTCATAAAAATCAAATGCCTTTCTTGCCATAAAGCCAGTTCAGACTGAGGATCAACTGTTATCATCTATCATAAATTCGCTTGCGATGATACTTTTCTTTTAACAAGAAAAACATGACATTTTATCCATAATAATATTTAGTCAATGTATATGTTGACACTACTCTGAAATCATACTTTGGACTGCAGTTATAAAATGACAGAAAATCTTATCAGTATAAATAATGGTGCTGTAACCCGGGAACACAGTAGCGGGCGAATTAAAAATAGTATCTAGCCTGTATGATAATATTTTTATTCATATATATATATATATATATATATATATATATATATATATATATATTTATTTATATATATATATAGACAAGTTTTCGTCTTCATGAAAATATCACTTGCAAAATCGCTTCAGCACTATTACAGACAACTGCTTCTTGACGTGTTTGCGCTTAAATTTTCATAATGACGAAATAAATTTGGAAAGAAACAAAAGACATATATTAAAGAGAATGCAAAACAACTGCATGCAGCATTGATTATTTTCACAGCGGTTGTCAAACAATCTCAATCAACAATCTTAGACAAGGCTATATTGGTGAAACCATGATATAGCAAACTCATTTTGGTTTGTTCATCTATGATAACGAAGAGATAATGTATAACATTATGCTTCTTCTTGTAACGATATTGAGTGACATATTATAACAATCTGATAAACGCGTGCAAACAAAATTGAGAACCCCCAACAATCAAATCGTGCTTGCTTATCTCTCTTCCTATATTATGATTTATTGAAACCAGACAGAGTTTGAAATATTCAATATACTACTGCTTCAGCAATTAGCCGGGCAGAGTATCGATCATATTAAACAAGAATAAAGAATTACTGTATTTCCTCTCAAAAAGAGCTCACCCTATTTAGAATAATGTAAAATCTGACCTGCTGCCTCATAATACTCTGACTGTTCAGGTTATAATGTGTTTGTTCTTAA
The DNA here is from genome assembly GCA_029931535.1 of Margaritifera margaritifera. Taxonomy (NCBI): domain Eukaryota; kingdom Metazoa; phylum Mollusca; class Bivalvia; order Unionida; family Margaritiferidae; genus Margaritifera; species Margaritifera margaritifera. The sequence goes on from JAQPZY010001008.1 coordinate 410,173, forward strand.
TATGACTTCAAGCTGATAACATAAACCCTGGTGGATAACATAAATCCTGATGGATAACACATACCCTAAAGGATGACATAGACCCTGATGGATAACATAGGCCTAACACTGACACTGATGGACAACACATACCCAGATGGATAACAATGGCCTTGATGGCTAACATAGACCCTAATGGATAGGAAGAATATCTTTGTCAAAATGCAAAATATATACTAAATATTACATATCACGATGTGTACGTTTTTTATTTGTTACATTTATACTTATATTTTTATTACTTTCGTACATTTTTGTGTAGTCCTAATTCATAATTTTGAAAAGTACAGACAATTCCTTTGTGACTATGGAAGCAGAGTGTGTGATGTTTCCAGCTCAGAGTCCAACAATGTCATGCCATCTCTAAGCTAAGGTGTAGTCGATTTGAGTTGCAGAGATCCAAGTGGATAAAATGAAATTTTGTATTAGTTTATCTGCTCTTCGTTTTCTCAGTCTACTGTCTCAAGGTTTAATTTGATTTAATTTGCTTTGTGATACTGTATGTCTTTTTGAGTACTTCCCTTCAAAATTAATCTACTGAGACTGTGCAAATATCCTATTATCCTTGTGCAAAAAGGTTTTATGTTGTGGATCTAGGTGACTACAAGAACTTGATAGAAACTCCACACAGAAAACCTTCTAAACTATGTTGGGCGCCAATTCCAATAAAGAACATCTCAAAGCGTAAAATATGTTGTGTTTTTTTTAGGGGTGTTGTTGTGGTATTTTTTTTTTGGGGGGGGGGGGCGGTTGGGGGTGGCTGTGTTGGTCTTGTGCCTTTATGTCATGATACATTCAATTTCACGTAATACACCACATCTTCCATATGTAATTTATTATCAGCAGGTGATAAATTATTTTTACTTTGTTTAAAGAATTTTTAAAAGTGGTATTCATTGACAAAAAACAAATAAAAGTCTTTCAAAACAAACAATTTGTCAATGAAAAGAAAAGTCACACAAGTATTAATTCCGCCGCTAAGCGGTAAATTGAGCGAAAACTCCACAATTTCCCTATAAATCCAAAGGTGTGGTCACCCTGACATGTTTATTACATATTCTAACTCGAAATCGGGAAACAGGCATCGCCTATAAATACTCATTGTCATCTGCTTGTCATAATTCGAGTGTAATTGCTCATACATGCAAGTAAATGTATTATGGCAAGCAATTTCTTACAGTCATGCAAGGAAATGTAATAACTTGATGTATATGATTGTAAATTCAAAACTGAGATTTGTTCAAAATGGTGCAGAATTAGCCTTAGACTTTAAAGAAAAGCCATATAAAATGAACTAAACTGATGGCACATGTCAGTTACCAATCTGAAACAGTCAATTACCAATCTGAATCAGTCAATTACCAATCTGAAACAATCAATTACCAATCTGAAACAGTCAATTACTAATCCGAAACAGTCAATAACTGATCTAAAACAGTCAATTACCAATCTCAAACAGTCAATTACCAATCTCAAACAGTCAATTACCAATCTGGAACAGTCAATTACCAATCTTAAAGAGTCGGTTACCAATCTCAAACAGTAAATTACCAATCTGGAACAGTCAATTACCAATCTGAAACAGTCAATTACAAATCTGAAACAGTCAGTTCCCAATCTAAAAAAGTGTATCTTAAGTAGCTTTCATTCTTTAGCTACTCTTATTAAACATATAGGGACAAACGTTATTTGTGTTTTCAAGGAACTAGATCGTTTGGTACAAATCAGTACAAAGCGATCAAATATTGTCAAGCTCATTTTTCAAAGAAAGACTATCCTAAAATGATTGTATCTCTTTTAAAGTAAGCATATCTTTATATTACCGACATTTATTTATATTGCTATGCTGTTTGCTGGGATATTGGATTCCTTAAATGGGTATTACCATCCTAAATCTTCCACATTTCGAGACCGTTTCGAATAATCTTCATAGCGTAAAGCCACATCAGATTCGCTAAATATTAAAATATCAAATTCTCCATAGAATATAGAGTAGGTAATTTTAATATTTAGAATCAATTAGTTAATATCAATAAGCTTCCACGATAATTCTCCTTAATTAACCTGCGACGTAACATACTCATTGGATTTGTAGTTTCATTTCAATCGCATAACAAATGATGTAATATCATGCCCCGAGTAAGATAATGTTATGCATAGGAAAGTTCATACATATTAGTCAAGGTAGATATTCGGACTTGTAATTTCTAGATTCTGTATCCACATAATAGTGTTTCTGCGATTCCCAGACGCAGGTCACATGTTAGAATTCATTTAATTGTATTGTACAATGCATACGGAGAAACATGCTGGAAATATTCCAGATTATATGTTTTTATTTATGCTGTAACAGTAATTCTATCTACTGTATTCCATACCTCTAAAATTCCTGGTTTATGAGTAGAAAAATAGCGAAATGCTATAAACATTCATAGACGTTAAAAATTACAAAATTCAGTTTCGTTGCGTCTCAGCATAAAGGCACTTCCTCTTAGCTGTACTAATTGGATGTCTTATGAACAATAACCGTTTTGTCTCGTGAACTCTTTAGTATCTGAAGCACTATGTGAACATTGTGTTTTATTTTTTGATCAAGCAACTAAGTATTATAACTGTGTATCCGTCTTTTAATATATTTAGTTAAGTTGACAGAGTTAAATTTAAAAGTCACAACCCCTACATTATTAATTCAGTTTAGTTATTGGACATTTAGTCGTTTTAAACTCAATTTGAACGAGAACGAAAAACAAATTCTGTCAAGTATAATAATTTTCCGCTGCAATTGGTGTCAGACGTTTTATTGATTAAAGTGCAATTAGTTTCAGACGAGATAATTTGCTACTAATATTTAGGGACTGTAACTAAAACAAAGTGTTAATTATTGTGCAGATATGTTTTATTCAAGCTATATGTTTGTTATGGAGCTTAGATGCAAGACAATCCCAGTGTCCTGCTTTTGTAATTGACCAAGCAGTTTTCATGGAGCTACACGGGTCACAAGTACCTTCGCCAAGAACACAGAAAACATATAAAGTACCAACATTTCTTTCAGGTGGACGGTGCAGACAGTACGCAAATTAGGAGTTTATACAGCATTTCAATTCCTAACCGCCCCAAATACAGCGCTCCAGAACAGAACTGTTATGCGCTCTTCATACGTTAATGGGCTTTTTCCTGCGCATTCTATGGTGTATTGCAGTATTACAACACTTCTGTCGGCTGGTGTCCAAGTCTCACATCTACATCTGCCTATAACATGGCAAACCCTCAGTGACTCGAATGAAAATGTCGCCAGGGAGTTCAGCTCAGTTTCAAGCGCCCTACATATTTGGATATCTGGATGATGATTTATTTGATTCAAATGTATATTTCTACACAGTGGAATGGTTGCGTAAAGAGACTGAAATCCTCAAAAATGCTTTGACTGATACTTACATCAGATTAGTCGATGTTTTCCCTCAGATATGACGCGCTGACCTTCGTGGCACAATTATTGTAGGAATCGATAAGTAATATCTTCGAAGCATCGCTGCGGAGATAACGTGTTGCCCGAAACGCATAGAAAAATCTTATAGGGTCTGAGAAAGCAACAGAAAAAGAGCATTTAGGATAATGCGCTATGAGTGGAGGCAACGGTGAACAAAGCATATCCTAGTATAGAAGATACTCCACTGTTTCAGTACGTCTCAATTAAATATGTTCTGAATGGCCTACGCCATCAGTTCTACAGCTAGGAGCAGAAATGGAAGGGAATGATAAAGGACTGGATGACTGTGATACCGAGATCAGACGAGTGAACGAAAAGGGTATGTAACGGCAGTGTGCCTTTAACAGTTCAGCAGGGAGTGAAAACAATCAACTCTCAATGAGGTGACACACATTGTGAAAAGCCTCATAGAAGAAAAGTTTGAGGAAGGAGAATCTCTCACACCGACGAAAAGACTTCTGTGCTATAACATGCAACGCAGAAGGACACTATGGTCGAGATTGTTCTCGTAGAAACAAGAATGTAAACTCTAAAAAGAAAGAAATGCTTCTATGAGGCTCCCATCAACAAATTGAAGAAAGGATATTCGCTTAGTGAACTGCACCAAGTCGATAGTATTAGTGAAGCTAAACTGGTAAAAGAAGACGATTTTTAGACCAAAGTAAAAAATAAAAGAGGAAATGTTGTGACGCAATGGCAAAATTTTATGAATAGAGTAAATAAAGTATATTATCTGTTTATGTGTCTTGTTGATATATTTAGTTCAGTTTGGTTCAGGGTAGATTCGTAAGATCTAACCCCTATATCATGCAATACGATTTAGTTATTCCACACTTAATCGTTTTAAAAACTCTATTTGCACGAGAACTAAAGGCAAATTTGATCAACTAGAGGGATTTCCCGCTACACATTCATGGATATGTAATCAATGTTTCGAATTAATTCCAGTCCGTATTAGCAATAATAAGACTCCAGGACATGTATGTATGCATTTATCAAAATATAATCACGTTACGTTTTTCCTATTGTTGATAATTTTTACCTGTGTCGGTCGTCCATAACTATTCATGGACAATATCTACCTGAGCGTCATATATATCAATCTAATTGGTAAAATAATGGACGTAAAATTATTTCATCCGAATTGTCATCCATAAGTCTAATTTATGAAGGCAGACAACTGGAGCCTGATTTAGCGACGCAGACTACATCTGATCGTTTTCACATGTACTTTAGAAAAGAGCCTTAAGGCATTTTTCCCGATGTTTGAAGTCAAGAAAGCAATCAGCGGGGATAACAAAGAATGAATGTTGACACCCTCTAAGGCAGATTTAAAGAAATAAATGTCAAGTAGATTTCTTTCCCACAACGTATTAGATACGCCTGTTGACGGAATGTACAGAGGGCTGGAAGAAGAAATAAAGTGCTCAAAGTGGGTACAAGAAAAGTGCATGGAAGTCACTTAAAATTATTTCTTAAATAAAGAGTACTTATCAAGGTGTTCCTTCTTTCTATTTTAAATGTTTGCATGTGTTCTAATTGTACACATTGTACTATTTTCTTCAAGGGGAATCTTTCTGAACAAACAATCTCTTGCCGTGTAGTGTGTATCACTCCAAAACCGATACACTTACTAAAATAGTTATAACAATTCTTTTTAACTCCACGCACTTTCTAAAATAATGATTAAAGGGCAAGTAAATAACTTGTAAACAGATAAATTAAGTAAAGTATCAATCAATGCACGGTAAACAATGCACGGTAAATAGACACCTTGCCTGTCGTGTCCTGGTTAGGAATAAGTATTACATCAGGAACATGTCAATCAGTTTGACACATTCAAATCGCAAAAACATCAGTCCATAGACCGTATTTTTTTAATAATGGCTTCTTATACACTGTCTCACCAAAAAGGCTTATTATTTTTTGCCGTACGTGCGATTTGTTATCTCGTTTAAATTAATGTATTCCCATCTGCAATTGCATTCCATGCCCAAATATGCAAAATGTCAGTTTGAAACAAATCGGTATAGAAAATAGCTAATTCCGGAAAAGACATGTTTTACTGTCTTCATTCGTCGTCTTTTGGTCTTATTCAGTCGTAAGTGGTTACTCTGCTCAACGACATTTACTGAAACATTTATTTGGACAAAAGATATTCACCCATTTCTAAAAAGTCGTAGATTTCTACTGAAGCCAGGATGAACATATATATATATATATATATATATATATATATATATATATATATATATATACATATATATATATATATAGAGAGAGAGAGAGAGAGACAGAGACAGAGAGAGACAGAGAGAGATAGATAGATAGATATCACTATCAAAGGTATTTGTATCCAGTCTTATCTTTTTCATACGCTTGCATGATAAGTATGACAGGAATGTCCACTTGCACCTACAATCTACATAACTTACAACATTTGCATATACCGTTCTATCTAGAGATGGTTTATCGTTTGTTTGTGAAATGCGAAAACAGATTGTTGAGTTAACCGTTCTTTCATTTCATACTGATCAATATTTGTGTGACCAAAATGACTTTTGAATTGTAGTAAATATATTGTTATTTGTTGGTAATTTAAAACAAAACAAAATCATCCGGGGAATACATTATGTCTAATAAATTGCATCAGGTGTCATTAACAAGCCAAGCAAACAGTCATTTACAGGTACTTTATTTTGAACAATTTGCAACATATCTTTCATTCTTTCAAACCTGTGCATCATTTCTTAATTTATGTCCATTTACTTAATTAACTGAGTTTTAAATCTGGCTTTGTCCGGTATGAATTATATTGCTGTTTTTGTCAAATCGTTTTAAACTGGCCTAGTAAGATCCGAGCTGTACCATAATTTTAGCAGAATACACACTAGCGTATTTACCCACATCAAATACGTATTTTTATGTATTCATGCTGCACTGTTGTAACCATTTTGCTAGTAGGCTGAAGCTGATTATTTCGATGTTACAATCATTGAATGTAATCTGTAAATCTGCATCTGATCCAAAATATTGATGTTTGCAACCAACAAAATTACACGCTTATGCTCTTGAATTTTATACTTCAACCCAGATTCTTTTGACTACGCTTAACATTTGTTGAACACAAAATGGAGCAAAACCCTTATTATGGTTATAATTAACACTGCTAAATTCAATAATGTAATAATTGGTCTAGAATCGGCCATATTTACCTACATAATATTTATAAACAAGTATTACAATTATTAATAATATAGCGTGTTGCCCAATTTGGCAATTTCGTTATCTTTCGTGCAGACGACGTTTCGTTCTGTTAAGGCAGCCAGTCGGTACTGAAAACCAGCTTTTATCAACAATGTGCATGCCACGCGACTTTTTCTCTAAGAAACATGTTATTTTATGAATAATGAATATTTTACTAAATCTGAGACAGGTAGAATGCTTCGGTAAAAGATGACAGAAATATCATATTAAAAACAGCATGATTGGATAGAATGTCTTCTTTTGACAGTTTCTGTAATTTCAAGGAAATATTTAAGTTCTCCGTAATCGTGTTTAAGCCTCTATATGAGCTCAGTGTTTGTATTATTAGGTCCTTAAACATAAAAAGAGCTGGCGAGAAAATGTAGACAAGCAGTTAAAGAGGATTGTAGTATTAATTATTTTCAGAGCGCTGGCTGATATTTGTAGTTCCGTCATATCACATACATTTTCTTTTCTTTTCATTATGATATTCATATACAACTTTAATATAATAGTTACATGGTAATCTATACAATCATATCCTTCGTGATATATAATATAAATCGGAAAGTCCTCGGCCTCTCCATAGCATGCTAGCAAAAAATATCGGATGTAAATAATAGCCATTTTGAACCTCACTTAAGCCCATGGTTGCTGTTACATCATAATAAGTTCATTGAAGTCACAATGATAAGATGACGTGTCATTACTAACAGCAACGTACGCAACAGTTTCAAGATATTGAACCAGAATGACTTCTTCAATTTTTTTAATTGCAAAGCTGCATAAAAAACACTAAAAATTGTTGAAACGTCGTCTAGTGTTTTCTTTCATCATTTCTGAGAATATGTTATTGTACATCTTGTGGATGTTCGTCCGCCAAAATATACCAATTTGGGAAGTATCTCTACGACTACCCCTGAGTCTGTTACAGAGAGTCGAAGTTATTCGACTCGCATTGGAAATGACGAGGATGTTGCGAATGATCTGGTATACATGCGGCAAACAGATTTGAGAATCCCAAGAGTATTGTGCTTATTCGATCTCTCTGCCAGGAATTGTGTTGTTTCTGTTATATTGTGAAAATATGCCCACGCGAGCACGATAGGTTGTTTTGCAGAAATGAAATCACTATGAGAAAACCAATATGTTGTATTACTGTTGACCGAATGTGACCTGTACAGTCAGTCGGAATCCTGAATAATTTTTACATCCGTAATACTGTAGTTTTTGAAGCTGATAGAGTTTCAGAATTAATATTCAATATACGAATACTTCTGCAATTATTATGGAAGGGTACCAATCATATTAAACAAAAATTGAGTATGTGTATTTTGCTCATAAATAATACTTACCCAACTTCGAACATATTACACTAGGATCTGCTGTCGCCTAATATCCTGGTAGATCGGAGTCCACTCTGTTTCTTCTATCTCTGGCTGAAATATAGTTACGATCACCGTCTCCGCAGATCTGGATCCACGACGCTCGAAATTTAATGGTGTCGTTCCTTTGGATGAACACCATCGGTTGCATGTAATTGAAACTGTTTGAAAATATATATCAGCGTCACGAGATGCATATTTTTTCTTTCTCTTTTAGTCTGATTTTTGTTATATGGCTTATAGTGTGTACAAACAATTCTTTGTAACAAAGGTAAAAAAAAAGTTCATTTTGTAGTCAAAGTTATGCGATGTGATGCCACCTTAAAGCTAACCAAAGGTCGTCATGTAGAATAGCGATTAGAGTTGAAAAATACAGATAGTTACCTACATGTTTATTTCGAAAGAAATGTAATAACTGACTTGCATGATCTCTATCTTTTGTTCGCCTACTTTTAATATTATGATATGAGCACAAATATAATATTCTACATACGACATGACGCAAAACACTTATTTTATTCAATAAAGAATGCCAAGAAAGTATAGTTAACTAAACTGAAGTATATTTGGATACCTCTGACATTGCGCCTTTGCACTACACGACGGCATGACAGTATGTTGGCATTATATGAGTGTAATATGAGAAGAGTGGAATTGGGGTTCAATAATATAAATAGCGCAATATTTATGTGATTTTTTATGTTATTTTTTTAGGGGAATGCAGCATTGTGTTCTTGTTCTTTTATTTAATATATTTTTTGCGCCTCTGATCTTTGTGTTAAGATTAGAGTGGTTTTTACTATGTTGTTATAGTCTTTACCATGTATTATCCATGTCATAATATTCTGCATTTGAGATCGAGACACACCATAATCCCTTACACAAGGTTGAACAGTCTGGCGGATTAGACATACAAATTTCATAATGTCCATACATACCTTTATCCATGTATGGACTTCACTAACCTCTTAAACTTGTACCTATCAAACTGTGATTTCGTGATGTATCGAGTAACACCTCTGTGTAACTGTGCGCTAAACATTTGTTTCAAGGACTATATTTATTTATATGGCATCTGCTTTAAACAAAATGATTCAATGGGTTTCGTTAGCATAAACAAGAATTAAAAAAACAGAAAAGTTATATTCACGAAAAGATGAATACCTCTGCACAAATTATTTTTTGAAAATCTCAAAGGCAACTCACGGATGTCGTGATCGAATCTTAAGGCGTTGGATATTATTTGTAATTTGAAAATACGAAACATAATTATACACACACAGTAGTGTGATAGAATTTTCCACTTTTTGTCTAGCACGCTATTAGAAATAAGGAGAACATGTCAATAATGTCATTTGAGATTTTGCAAAAGACCAACGACAAAAAAAGGTAATATTTTGTTTTTTCTCAAAAGCATCAATACAGCTTGTACATGTATTAAATATTATAGGAAAACTATTGAAAAACAGATCAGATGTGGTCGATCTATAAATTGCCAATTTAATGATTCAGATAAATTGCAGCCAATAGAGGCAATAGACACATCGTTTGGTTATGAGTAGCATTGCATTACTTTTTTTCTATTTGTTTAAAGGCTCTGTTTTCAATAGCATCTGAGATTAGATATTGACTTTATTATCATTATTTAATATCGTGGAAAGAGAAACTTTGCCTGAAATACATACGTTCATATATATATATATATATATATATATATATATATATATATATATATATATATATATATATATATATTATAGTGAATCATGAAGGGGACAAATGTATACAATTTCATACAAAACCGCACAATTTAGTATCTAATGCAGCACCAACTTCCCAATTCTCGCCATAAAATGAAAACAAAAACATGTACATACATGTAACTCTACCGATCACATCGTCTACCACTCTCACACTGTATAACAAGCAACTCTGTGTGAAGACAGATCAGGGTGTATACTGGTAGCTCTACTAGCTTTACTACCGATTTTCAAGTGAACGGTTTAGATCCACATATACCGATACATTATGACAAGCTAAATCTGGGTTTACGGTGTTTGCCGGTGAGTGCGCGTCATACAGCGGTTAAACGGCACTTTACCAAAAATATGGCCAGGAACCACAACTCTTTAGTTAATTTGTTCATAAAGGCTCCCACACCTAAAACAATTATCAAGTATTCATTGTAACCTTTCAAGGCACTGCAAGATATGTTTAAGTCATGAATATGCCTGAAAACGTGTGTATATAGACGATACCTGCTTTCAAGAAGCAATCAAAATATGGATATCGGTGTCTGTTCTCTTATTGTGTCCAGCAAAATTCCCCAACAATTAATCTGAAACAATCTCTTATGCTGTAGATTTTGCTCAGTATTATATCTTCATATTAAGCCCAAGTGTCTGTCTTAGGTATAGGCGGCCGTCGACCAAAGTGTTTTATGCACATAAAGAACTTGATCTTCTCGTATAATTGAATTCATAGCTGGCACAATTTATCACCATGGAGTCTGAATAGAGAGGGTCAATCCGTTCGTTTATATAAACAAGATTGCATACAACCATGATAGATCAGGAGGTATTTATATTCAGAACACAATCCGCTTAGTTCAGTTGCAGAGGAAGATTGTTTGTATCTGTACAAATGTGAAATATTAATGTCACGATCATTTTATTTTGGTTGATTATCAGACGTTCTCCAAAAACGTATCTGTCCTTATAGATATGTAGCACTTTACCTAAAATATAACTTGATAGTGTGATAACAATTTGAAAACATTAAAACTTGCAATAGCCTCCATTATCACTTGGTATTTAAGATTAACTTTTTCAATTTTTTAACAAAATATATGATGTTGATTTTGTTATTTTACCTTTGAAAGACCAGTGACTAAATCCCTGGAAGTCAATAAAGACTGTCAAAGGTTGACTATATTTTTTCAAATTATCTTGTCATGTACTTATTTAGATTCCATGAATATGGGTAGAAACGTTAGCGTGAATTGATTGGAGATATTGGAAAATAATGAATTACCCAAATGTGCAACAACGAACATCCAGATACTGAATTTGTTCACAGAAATATTGAAACGGAGGTTCTCTTTGCTTTACACAAAAATTAATTATTGACTACTATTCGGAGGACATTACTTCAACGGCCAACTGACAATGTATTTCGAAAGTTCTTCCTCTTTATTGTTATACAAAATACATGTTTACGCTGATTAATTTTTCGTATTTTGTCTTATAAGAGTACAAAACTATTCCAAGAAAGCCTGAGCTTAAAGTAAAACAATTCTTGGAGTTTTTTTTCTAACTTATCTAATATTTAAACCACATTGAGAAAAAAATTATATCAGATCACTTTTTCTTACTCCAAATTATTGGCAATAACTCTTCGAAATTAAACTTATGTTCATTGAAACTGTGCATGGGTGACCCCGCCCCCTTCAACTCTAACCCCCTCCCATACTTTTTGGCAATGTTATATCTGATATTTGCTGCTCATTTTTCTCCGCCTTTTATCTATATAGAAAATGGTTTTAATGAAGATATGAGTTCAAATTTTTATAAAATATTCTCTCGATCGGTCGATTGATTGATGGATCCATCGATCAATCGATCGCCGGTGCTCTCGTTTTCTCCCGATCATTCCCAAAGTGATTATGTTGAACTCTGTTTTTCAATGTTTAGAAAGATTTATGATGATATGATCGTATGTAATATACTAGAATAAAAACCAGAATGAGCAGTATGCCTAGTTGTTTAGCTGTTCATAATATTCCCCATTTTGAAAAACTGATCGCTTCATAGTCTCTGAGCCTTTCTTGATTTAGGTATTTACTGCACAAAATCCGTCATTGTTTAAATAGTGGCTGGTTGGTTTATTCAACATTGGCGTCACACATAACAGCAAAACGTGATTTAGACAAGGGAGGTAATGCAATCGTTACTTTATTAATATTATCTGTGGTGAATTTTGATACTTCGGTTGGAGTACATTTTACCAGAGCAACACATTTTCAATCTACACTTAATGTTCTATAATAGTATGAACAATTTACATATTAAAGATGTTCTCCACAATTTACAGTTTTGATGAATCTAATGGAGCCTATTTGTCTTGTATTACGTATTATATTGAACTAACATGCTTGATTTTTGTTGTAATATATACCGATTTGATCATTTTCCCGATTTAAAGTCCTGTAACGATAAGCAACCTTTGATTTAAACATACAACGCAGAGTTTAAAATGTATCTTCATTGTAAATACATGCATTAGTGCATTTGTCAATTGTTTTTTGTCTTTCCTTGTCTAATCTGGCAACTACGTCGTTTTCATGAATAGGTCGAGGTTGTTACTGCAATATATGATATATTACAGAGCTGTTTCTCATAAGAAAAAGCAACGAAAAACAAAACACTTTCAAAATTTGCAAAGTTTGGGGTTTTTCATCAGACTCTCGTTCCCCAGCTTATTGTATTTCCTTTGATCTGTTCATTATGTTCTTGCAGTTTTCTTTAAAAATCTCATTTTCTGTTTTTATCGCCAATTCACATGATTATGCCATGCATTGCCCATGTCTAAGCAAACATCCTTTAAGCTCATTACAAACAATCCTCTTTTCAAGTTTGGACGCTTTTGATTCCTATTTCATGTTCATCCCCAAAACCGATTTGTACAAACATACGTGGTTACTCTTCTGATGTTAATAGTTTTCCTCCTAGATTTATTAGGTTGTGTGCACCTTGAAGATAACTAATACCTAATAAATTGGAGCATGATGGCTCTTTATAGACGTTGTGCAGCTTATACAATTAATACATATAATGATGCTAACTGGAATTCCTTTGTCTTAACTCAGATAAAACTCATACAAATTCAGATTGCCGATTTTGCAAATGAAGGCAATAGAACATTAACAGAATATCGTTGACTCATGGGTATTATTTACCTCATATTTAGCTAAAGACAAACTCTTTAACTTCATTATGGAAATTTCAATACATGTAAATTTTATGCAAATGAGTACGTTCTTACTGTAAGTAACCATCAATTTAGACGTTAGCCTCCAATCAAACAAGATGTATTTACGCTCTGTTTAATACAAAATAGTTGTAAATGATTGTTCAATAGAAGGAGCAAAGAACTTCCGCACTATGAACACATGAGCTGTCACGAATACCTACTAAGATTTATTAGAACATGAAACGCGATGTTTCTGGTCTAAATGCTGACGACCATTCACATTAACGTTTTTATATTGGTATGAATATTTATGAGATCGCTTAACAGTCCCTAATTGGGGTGAGACTTTTGAATATTAACCGGGATCATCAAGTAATTTGTATTGTCATTATTCAAAAGTAGATTTCAACGGATGAATGCAACTAAAATATGACTTTATGCTACTTCTGAATTTGTAACCTGCAATCAGAATGTTGTAGTGAAGATATATCGATCCATTTCAAACTAATAAGCAATTTATTTCCATCGCAATATGACATTGATATACAAGAATCAAATGTACAGTTGTTTTTATGTATTATTTATTTATCTATTTTATTTATTTATTTATTTTTTTTTTGGTAGAAATTGTATCATCCTGTATTTAATTTGTTTTACTGTCTTAATTGCTTATCCGTACTCGCTAAAGCATTCTGGTAGCATTGGTAGAGATGATCATGACATGGACCAAACAGCCGCCTATCTTTTTTCTTATTTTTAGATGCTACAATGAACTTTAAAATACATATACCACCACCCTATTATCCTCCATTATATTTTTTGCAAAACAATAACACTTGACCACCCATCGTCCTAGTCTGCAAACTCTCTTTGTTAAACCTAGACCACCCAAACTGCTATCTTCGGAATTTAGAAAAATACCTAGACCACCCACCCTCCTATCATTTAATTTTAAAAAAAAAAAATTTGCCTCCATCCTTCAATCCTCCAAATTTAGAAAACCTAGACCACTTACCCTACTATCCTCCAAAACGTTTAACAAACATTAGGCAACCTACTCTCCTATCCTCCAGAATTTATAACAAATATATTAACAAAACACTAGATCACCAAACCAACTGTCCTGTAAATTTAAACAAAACAACAGAACACCAACTCACTTAACTTACCTTGAATTTAGTTACGAAAGCACTAGACAACCAGCCCTGTCCTCCAATTATTATTTTTAAAAACCATTGACCACCTATCCTCATTTTTGTCTTTAACAAACCGCCAAAGACTTCTTATCTAAATTCTAAACCTTTTTGTAATAGTTTCAGAGTTCAGAGTCTATGGAAATAACCTTTTCTCCAGACTATATGCTACTATATCCTCCAGTAATTGTGACCAGATGAAATTAGTAATTCCAAACTGTTCTGTAAATTTAAACAAAACAACAGAAGACCAACTCACTTAACTTGCCTTGAATTTCGTTATGATAGCACTAGACAACCAGCTCTGTCCTCCAATTATTAGTTTTAAAAACCATTGACCACCTATCCTCATTTTTATCTTTAACAAACCGCCAAAGACTTCTTATCCAAATTCTAAACCTTTTTGTAATAGTTACAGAGTTCAGAGTCTATAGAAATAACCTTTTCTTCAGATAGTCATATGCTACTATATCCTCCAGTAATTGTGACCAGATGAAATTAGCAATTTCAAACGAAAACCTAATAATGATAACCATTTCACTTCACACTTTCATAAAATCGTACTGATAAAGTACTTGAAAAAACCAATAACTTTCGTAATGTCATTGAATAACACATGAGTTATTTTAGTGGAAGTTCCTGCGTTGTAATCTAGAAATGATTAAATACCATTTTATCACACTTGAGTCATTACTCTAGTCTTAGGTTAAAAGATATGTTTGGAAATAGATTTCCATACGCTTGAGTAATCTCAAACTAGTGTTCTCTACAACTGTAGGTTACACACTAGTTATCTCTACAATTGTAAGTTACACAAAAGTACTATAGTTTCAAGCTCAACAATCCGTTAGAAAATACACTAAACAAGAAGAACAACAATACGTTTGAGTCGTTTCACGCCAGTCCTGTAAGTGTAAGTTACTGCAGATGATCCATAGTTAATCGTCACGTGATATCCATGTGTTCAGTTCATAAATGCATTATTTACAGTGACTCAGAAAATTATATTATAAACATCTATTCCTAGAAGCTCAATGAGCACTGACTATTTATTATATTATTCACTCCAGATTTCTCATTTGCATATCTCTGCAATAACTTTAAATATTTGAAATATAAAGACGATATGTGTAAGATAAAAGTGTAGGGTATTTCAGAATCTTTAAATACACGAATCACTATACAGAGTTGCAACATATTATAATTTCCAATAATCAAGTAAAAAGAAGCACTAATATTTCTATCCTAGTACTTTCACGGCAATCCTACTGTCGAAATATCGATGAATATCGCACACATTAGCTTTTTTCTTACACCAACGAATTCCAATGAAGAATGTCTATATGTATAAACCTTATTCATCTCGAGGTAAATAACTAGGCTTAAAGGCAAATTCGTATAAGAGGCTACTACTGGAATATTGTATAGTTGTTAGCGGTTCCACTGAAGTATGTACTGTATATATGTTACAGTCTCCCTTGGGGTATTGTCTTATACAGTAATTTATGGAGCTCACTTTAGTAGTCTTTGACATAATTTAAAACTTAAATGTGACAATAATTTAAAATTATTTTGTTAAGCTTTAAATTAATTATGTCAAAAAGTACCTACCTGAAAGGAGAACATCAGTATTTAAAACTTCTTTAACACGATCCTGAAAATACAGAAGGGTTTATGTCATTCACGTGGATTATTAGTTCCAGGCATACATTGTTGACATACATGCATATCAAAAATACAACAATGGATACAACTTTTTTTTTTAACAGTGATAGATGACTTTTCAAAATATGCTTGGACTAGGAAATTGAACACAAAACAAACGGAGGCGATAGACATGACCCGAATCAAAACCAGAAATGATACAGTTCGAATAAGAGAAATAATTTTATAACCTAAATGTTAAGGAATTTTGTTGAATTCTTGTCCACTTGCTCCAACAAAAAAAATGCGTCTGGCAACAAAACTATGAAAGGGTTTTGAGAATTATTTCATCAGTTGTGAATAATAAGAACATATTGTGTGAGCCTTAACAAAATAGAATGTGATACAGAAAAAAATATTGTGCGAGACAGAAGAAAATACTATACCACTAAAGTAATGTTTGAAGCTTATAATAACCTCGTCGGATTCATACGTAAAACAATTATATACTATACAAACGTCACATCGAAATGAACACTACAAAAGATGTAAAAAAAAGATGTTCAAGTATAATGAAATCTAGCTAGTGTTACAGCAAAGGAAATTACACAATCAGAGAATTCAACTAAACAATAATTACTTGTGAATATGGAAACACTGTACAAAGAGTCTAATGTTCGTCATTTAAAAGTAAATTTGCACACGTAAGCTATACGCGCAGATAGTAAAATAATAGACAAGGAAAATTAAACACCGAATTTTAAATTTAAAAAATGGAACTCCAATAAATGGCTAAAACATTTGTTTGGTACAAAACTACTCCACTGATTCGTCTTCCAGTGAGAATAAAAATAAAAGAATTATTAATCAAACGAAAAATAAAATTATTACCAAAAAGGTTCTAAGACTAATTTAATATACACTTACATGAATATAGGTTTGAAGCTGGAGAGTAAATTGACCAGGATATATTTTATTATTTGGACCATTTTTATATCTTTGAGACCAAATGCAAATTTGAAAAGGATTTTTGTTGTAATTTTTTAAAAACGCTGTATTTGTAAAACAAACGAAAACGTTACGCAAGAGAACGAATGTAAAAATATATACTGTTGAAAAGAAATATTGTACCCATCGAAAGGATATTTCATTTATAACATGAACAATAACAGATAATGATATGGCATTAGTCTATTTAAAACAAGAAAACATAATTAATCAAACCGATTTATGGCGGTTTTTATAGTGCTCGATTTAAGTAAGTTGCTTCTGCATGACGTCTACTACAATAATCTAAAAATACCAATATAATGATACAATAGAACTTTTAAAAATTGAAATAGATTCCCTATCTATTACGTTGAAACAGCTAACTTTCGTAATATCAAACAAAATAGTATTGTAGTTCCCCAGATGAATAAAAAATATAGCAAACGTTTTAGCAATGATTTAAATGGTATTCAATTACAGGAATTGTGTGGCATTACAAGTCGGCTATATTCTTTTACAACTGACAATGATGAAAATAAGCAATGCAAGGGTAATAGAAAATCAGTTATTACAAAGAATCTAAATTTAGATGGACAAATGTTGTTTATTTGCCGAAACCATAAATCACGAGAGTTGGATTTTGTTAGAACAGACGATAACGAAATATATAATATCACATTAGATAAGGTTGCCTTTTCACCATATGGTCATATAAATGGCTATTGCAAAACTTGTATAAAGTAGCACAAGTAAAAATATAAGAAGGAAGGACGACAAATAACATGTAAACAAAATACACGAGAAAAAGGAACCACAATAATGACAATTTCAAAATAATTCACCTGAGGAGAAATATAATTTTGCTGGCTATGAAACAAAATATACAGTCAGATACAGCTTTAAAATACTTGGTATTCCATCAAATTTTTTTTAAAGATGGTTAAATTTCGCAAAGTCTGAAAGTATGGGGGGGGTAGATATAGATCATGTTATTCATTGTTTTGCTTTTGATTTTTCTGATTCTGAACAACAGAAAAAAATCTTTCTCAGGTGAAACATACGATATTTGTTAGCTAGTGAAACAGATGAAAAAAATTATATACTGCACTCAAGAAAAAAAAAAAAGAAGACAATAGAAAAGTAGAGGCTTTCAAACTATTTACTGTATTATTGATGAGACTCTAAATCATATAGTTTAACATGTTTTATCTATGTTTATGTATTTAACATTATTATCGGTGTTTTTAATTTCATAGTTTTGTTTCTATTGATTTTCTTTTAAAAAATAATGTGTTTAAACGTTTAAACGTTATCAAGTTAAGGCTGACATTGACAATCAAGTTAAGGCTGACATTGACAGTTAAGGCTGACATTGACAATCCCAACTTAAATGATACAAACACAGTAAAATATCAAATTTCGTTTGTTGTCAAATCTATCTGTAATTCATTTGAATTATCAATTGAAAGACATTTACTCATTAGAGATGAAAATCCTACTTGTAATCAAACAAGCAACAATATAGATCAAAAAGTTATCGAAAGTTGGAGGATACGAGGGTGGGTACCCTAGTTATTTTATAATTTGCATGATAGGGGTGAGTGCACTATTTTATTTTTAAATTGAAGGAAATGTGGGTGGGTGGGTGGCCCAGGTTTTGTAAATTTGGAGGATATAAAGGTGGGTGGCCAAATCTTTTCTTAAATTTGGAGGATAGAAGAGTGGGTAGCCTAGATTGTTTTTAAATTGTAGGATAGGAATATGGGTGTATTAGGTATCTCTTTTAAATTTAGCGGACAGGAGTCTGGGTTGCCTAGGTTTTCTAAAACTTGGAGGATAAGAGGGTTGATGGCCTAATTTTTTGTTAATGGAGGATAGGAATATGGGTTGTCTCGGAATTCGAAAAAAAAAATAGTTATCATAGGAGTGAGGGGAGGATATTGGTATATGAAAAAATGAAAACAGGACAGACGGTGGGTTGCCTAGGATCTTGGCATTCTATATTACTACCAATAAAATAAAACATTACTAAGATAATATGTCGAAAACAACATCAAAATATTTTACATTTTCATTCTCCCTTCCTTGTTTGCATTATTTCCATCATCGTCATCGTCATCGTCTTATTCTTCTTCTTCTTCTGCTACTGCTGCTGCTTCTTCTTCTCTATGGATATGTTCCGTCTCTAACTTTTCAAATTGATCTCCAGGCAGTTTTGGACTATAGACAATTTTGGGTCGTTTATTTTCATTTGGAGAAAAAAACAACAAGCCCAGAACAGAAAAACTTACAGTAACCTATATACCGTGCCAAACTTAATTACCAATCTTGCATCTCATTTTGTCATAGAACTACAGGACAATTTTCAACAATAAGCCAAGATAAGAAGATATCAGCCCACAGTGTTTAGGTATGGACCATGAAGAAACGTGCTACACTTGATTATATTTTAGTTAGCATTAATATTGATCTGCAATTTTTTCTGACTTTTGTGGTATCATATCAAGAATACTTGCCTGTTCAGTTTAAACTGGAAATACACCAACGTCGTGGGCGTTTGGCTGCAATTATCAATTAAGAAGCACAATAGCTGAATTATACAGACGGAAATTATATCAATATTTTAAGACGCCCAATTTTTTTTTTTCTTTAATTTTCTTTTCTTGCGTGCTTGCAAATACTTGTGTGGATTTTGTGCATTTTAGAAATTACTTTTGTCCTGTGTTAGAATTAAGAAGCGATACATGCGTTAAGTATATCATCCAAGGCTAAATAATTGATTTTTATGTATCCGATACGCAGAAAGTCGTACAAAATATTCCTTATAATCATTATCAAGAATAAATATAAGAGAGATTACAAGTACCAACGTTTTGATATC
Source organism: Margaritifera margaritifera (assembly GCA_029931535.1). Taxonomy (NCBI): domain Eukaryota; kingdom Metazoa; phylum Mollusca; class Bivalvia; order Unionida; family Margaritiferidae; genus Margaritifera; species Margaritifera margaritifera. The sequence continues at coordinate 430,009 of JAQPZY010001008.1, forward strand.
AGGCAATCCATCTTTTCTACGTCCCACATAAATCTGTAGACTTATAAAATCATACTTCGTTAAAGAATTGTGTGCAAAACAAAATAGTTTGTACTTGATCAAATAACGTTTATCGGATTCAATCTTCAATATGTAAAATTTCTAACATTTACTTGCAATGATATGAGGTAATGTAATGATAATGGCTTCTTTTATAAATAAGATGATAAGTAACTCATTTCATGTCAGTGTTTATGTTATATATGGCTGAATAAACACTGAAAGAGCTTTTTTAAAGGACCCTAAATTGATGACAAATTTCTGAATCTATTATTATATTGGTGATAATAAGGTGATGTTTTAAGAAAGGATTAAACGGCCGCTTGTAGTATATTGCCTTACATGTTTTGATGCATCTTTACACAAGAAATATTTACTTCCATCTTAAAATGTATGTTCTAATATACATTGTAAAGAACATTTGACGAATCGATAGAATATTACGCTATTAATACACTTGAGCTGCATTTGCAAATATTGCATTAATTATTCAGTCTCTATAACATTTTAATTTGTGAAAGTAAAATAAGATTAATATAAATATAAAGAGAATCAAAGGCAATATTATGCATGTCAGGAATTAGACTTGGATGAAATTACCGGTCACTATTCCTAAAGTCTTGTTCTCTTTTTATCTGAAAATCAAAAACTGTATATTTGTTTATTGATCATACAGGCACTTAAATGGCATATCGCAAGTTATTACAAATTACAAAATGTTCACTCCTTTTAATTTTCCAGAGAGCCAGAATGGATTTTAATGCAGTTACGCGAAGATTATAAGTAAAAGTCACAAGACACTCACCATTCTTGTATGTGATTATTAACTGCTTTTCCATTTTCGCATCCGTGTTGGCATTGATCAGTTTTGTTTGCTGAATATCAATGTACATGTGTATCAAATCGTGTTTTAGCTCGTATTGGTAAATCCGTTTTTGTTGTTGTTGTTGTCAGCCAATTCCTCTGTGAGGAAGTTATATCCCAGCAAAAGTTTAAAATTATTTCCTTCATTTCGAATGCCCTACATTTTGTGTCCTGATTATTAATGACATTTTGCTTCTATTCTGAAAGTTCATTTTAGCAGCGGCACGTGTTTTCAAAGCTATTACGTGTCATTAGATGACTAAGACGGTTACAATACTTAACAATCTCACAATGTAACCTTTACTATTTTGAAGCCCAATATATCCCGATGAAATCAGCGCAAATACTGTTGTAGCTGTGCAAAACTTCATAAAGTTCTCTGAAAGAATCTCAGAAGAGTAAACTGGAAACAGAGCTTTACCGCAATTTTCTTCTAGTTACATTACTCTAAGAATTATAAATTACAGACACTAGAATGTATGTAAGTATGTATATATATATATATATATATATATATATATATATATATATATATATATATATATATATATATATATATATATATATGTCTGTGTGTGTGTGTGTGGAGAATTATAGAGTAACTTTAATTGTGTTATATTTCCTTTGTACACGTGGCGACATTGTTCAATAAGCTTCTACCTTACTACTGAATCCAAAAACATCTCATCGTTTTGACATTTGTATTCGATATATGTATTTGTATTAACTAAACATGTTTGAGCATGAAAACGTACAGCATCTCTTCAAAGCACCGATACAGCATCATAAACAAAGTAGAAAACTCAGCAATTAAATAATTCGCATTATTGTTTTTAATAATCCTAATAATAATCATTATAAGCAAACAAAACGTAAATATATAAAACAATAAATAAATTCCATCAAAGTGCATGGTATGCAAGCAGCTTTTGCGCATATAAAAAATAATTATGTCTGCGGTTAAGGAAGATAATCTACATTAAATTGAAATAGATGTAAATATAGCAAGCAACAAGATCAACACACAAAAATCAAGATACCTGTCATTTTGTATCATTTTTGTGTAATTGTGATATTGATTTATTCCACAGATTGCAAAATGTTCTAACGACAGAGAGTTTTTGACAAAAATGTAAATAAATTGTAGGTTTGTCGATATGATTTCTTTCACTGAAAACTATCATGCAGGTGGTCAGCCTGACAAATAGATTCGTGACTGAAAATTAAAATATCTTTTCAGTGATAGATTTGTTCGGAAAAGGGAGACGTGTTTATGAATATACAGGTATTATGAAGGTATTATGAAGAGCAATTAGTTACTTTATGCAAATAAATATGTTTTCTACTGGTAATTAGAAAACGTTCTTCTTTGTGATTATTGATTGTTTGATAGCGTGACATAGCACACTTAAAAACTGCGCAATATTATTTGTTGACTGCTGACTTTGTATGTTTACCTCCAGGTACAATATCTGTTGACCAACAGTAATAGACCTCATGAATGTCCGGAAACGAATTTGAAAACCCTATACGAGTTATTACTTTAGTCAGACGGACTGAATTAAATTGGCATGTCGACTATTTGGTCATGCGTGATTATACTGCTTTAGTTGTTCTTCCCACGCAATTATTGATGACACTGACGACGACGTCTGGGTCAGTCAATAAAGAGATACTGCGATAAATAGTCGTTCTCCAATACGCATGCGATGCTTTTGTAAAAGAGTCGTAAATTACGAGTGTACGACTGCCTCTGCTGTAACAAAGGTTAAGTGAAAATAAATCATTGCACCAGGGTCAAAAAAGAGAAAATAACGATATGTTAGTACCAAAATCACGGATGGTTTTAAGTCTTTTGTGGCAAGTATACTCCACACCTCTACATTTCTTCTCAATAGACAATTCACGGAATGAATGATGGAGTATTCGTTCATTATATGAAATCCACAAATACAGGGTAGATGATATATAACTGATATAGCCATGGGCGTTTATAATATTATTTGCACAATATTGCGCGTGCACCAAGGAAAAGATCACGTAATTCCAGTTTCGTAGGGTTGAAACCTAATATTATTAGTAGATATATATATACCGATTACACTGTATCTGGTTTGATGTAAATGTTTAACAGTGCAATGCGAGTAAACAAGAGATAGCACGCATCGGTAACTAACCACGACAATGAAGAATATAAGTTCTTGTAATACGTTAATTATATCCCTAAGATAACCATTATGTGTGACGTTGTTTTAGCATTGTAAGTAGTTGTATGTGGGTATTGGGGTACTGGTGGGCCTCTCTGGGTACCAACGAGAATTTAACATGGAGATGGCACTTAGGGTACAAACGGGAATGGAACATGGTGGGGCACTTGGGGTACAAATGGGAATGGAACATGGTGGGCCTATTGGGGTACCAACGGGAATTGAGCATTGGGGTACTTGGGGGTCAAACGGGAAAGGAACGGGAAAAGGAAACAAAGGGAGAGAGAGAGAGAAGTAGAGCAATCATGGAAAAATTAATCTTTTCTTGACAAATATGTGGCCCTGAAAAGGGCCGTTGGAGATTTTTTACTTCCTCCAACATTTGGTTAGGAAGCCTGGGAGGTGGAACTTGTTGTTTTTCTTCTTCTGGGGTATTCAGTCGGGATGTCCCAATCGCCTGAACTTGTCCTGGATTTTCATCCAGTTCAAGTTCAGGCGATTGAATTTCCCTTCTTTTTTTTCCTTAGCCCACATAACCTTGATTTTTTGGACTTCCTGCTCCATAATGTTTTTAAGAATGGTCCGAACTCGGAGCAGGGCCGCTTCTTGTCGAGTGAGGATTGGACACTTCAAATCTTCTTCTATCTCTTTTAAACAATCCAGGGCTTCTTTAAGAAGCCCCACTCGACAAGGTGAGGAGGAGTTCTTGATCTTCTTTACCTCCTCCTCCTTCACTTCTTGAATCAAGCACATGGCCATGTTTATGTGGGCTAAGTATTGTATCTCGCAGTGTAGGTTCACTGGATACCACCACATCATTCGTTCTCGGTAATATTTGACTTCCACCATCCAGTCCCAGGCTTCCTGCAATAATTCAATGCTATTCATTCTTCAGTTGAAGTGTGAATGGCGCAACTGTGGAAGACGCCGCTTTATATGCTCTAAGAGAGGACGTGAAGGAAAACATCCTTTTTTTCTAAAACATAATTGTTTTTTATTAAACAAACAAACAAAACACACACCACACCATCCTTTTTTATTTTTTTTTTATTTTTTAATCAAACACACTTTATTCAAACACACTCTACAAACACATACCAGGAAATGGGAATTTTGTTTTGGAGTGGGGAAAAAATAAAACACACTCTATACAAACACACAAAACATACAAACACCTATGGCAATCATGAAAATTAATCTTTTCTTGATCAATGGGTGGCCCTGAAAAGGACCGTTGGGTTTTTGTTTGAGTGTATCTAGAGGTGCGGGCACCTCCTTGGCTTGGCCCGACAAGCGGGACAGCTTCCCCTCCATGTTTCTGCACTCATGCAGCGCTTGGTGTTGTTATTAAGTATAAACGGAGGATGGTCCGCTTCAGGATCCCAATTTTCTTTTTCCTCCATCATCCGATGAGGCTTCATTGGGATCTTCTTCTCCTTCTCCTCCTTCTCCCTTTTCTCCACTTCATGGAGGAGGTGCCAGGCCACATCTAGATGAACTCTAATCTGTCTAATCATTTCTATCTTGTTCATTTTGACAAGTGAACGGGGTAGCTCAACTAGGGATGACGTTGTTTTAATATACTTTAAGCGCGGACGTGAAGGAAAACATTCCTTACAACTAAAAAAAACATCACCCCCACTACCCGCGTCTGACGTCATCCCTATGACGTCATTCTAGGCTTCGCTGATTTTGCACTCCATGACCCCTGACCCCCAAAACACAGACCCAGTGCGCGGACCTAAAAGAAATACCTTTTACAAATTTTTTTATCAAACACGCAAACACCCTATCCTTTTTTATTTTTTTTTTTTTTTATCAAACACAAACACACAATCCTTTTTTTATTTTTATTTTTTATTTTTTAATCAAACACACCACAAACATACAATCCATTTTTTTTTTTTTTTTTTTTTTCAAACACACCACACCATTTATTTTTATTTTTTATTTTTTAATCAAACACACACCACACTCTCTATACAAACATTATTTTTTTAGGGAAAGGGATTTTTTTTTTTTGGAGTGGGTATAGACAAAGACACACACATACAAACACATATATATTGCAATGATATGAAAATTAATCTTTTCTTGATTAATGGGTGGCCCTGAAAAGGACCGTTGGGGTTAAGAAGTTATGTTTAACTTCTAATAGCAGTAGCAGTAGCGGTAGCAGCCGCAGCAGGGCGGCCACGTTTAGCCACAGGTCTCGTGGCTGCTGATGGACATGCTCTCTTTCTGGTAAAAGAGAAGGCAAACTCATCACAGTCTATCTTACAGCTGACTTCTCCGTCGGGTACTTTCATCGACTGCAAGAGTTGGAGCTGCAGGATTCCAAGAAGAAGTGTAGCAACTGCGAGTCAAAAGGTAATGAAGTTCCCTGGTATCCATTTTTTTCTCACAGGAAATGATAAGTCATCAATTCACACTTGACTTTAAATTTGAATGGTTTTGTCAAGTAATTCCACGAATTCTCACGGCGGATAGTTCCTGTACTCTGTTGAATGAGAGCTTCGATGCGATGGATCTCCAGAGGAGTGAGTGGAGGTGAAAAAGAATCTTGCAAGTCTTTATACCATTGTCTCAACACCTTTTCTTCCAAGATCTGAAACCAGGCCTCTTCCAACTATTCGTCCACTTTTTCTTCGCCTGTCATCATCAAACATTGGTGGTGTTGTTTCTGACTGGGACGATCGATTTGACATCCATGACAATGTTCTCGGGTCAGGCTGTTAATTCTTTCAGTCAATTCCTTAGCATAACAGGAGACTAAATTTTTTTCTTGTTCAGGCCATCGAGAAATAAATCCAGCAAACTCGGGAACAGTATTATTCTCTTCTTTTGGAGGTTCTGAATGAATGACTTCGTCATCATCCGTGATAGTTTGTGACTGTTGTGCTTCACAAAATCCCTCATCATTATCTATCTCCATAGGTTCTTCTTCTACGTGTTGCATCTTTTTTTTCTTTTCTTCTAATAGTCTAGAATAACTTCTCTCAAACTGTTGATCTCTAGAGTATTATCAAATTCTGCATACAAGACGACGTTCACCGTGTCGGGTAGAGGATCTTTAAACTGAAGTTCCACACGAAGTGGCCCTGATTTTATAGGGTGGAAATGTCTTTTGTCGCTGCCTTGGTCAGGAGTGCAATCAAATCCCCACAACGCATACCCTCCTGCATAATCGTCGTACGAAATGCCGTGGCTGGTGTTGGTGCCTAACTGTCCTGTGGCTTCAAACAGGCTCAGGTAAGATCGTAAGTAATTTTTCTGGGCGTCGCCAAAGTTAGGTTCAAAAGGTCTGGTACACAGCGTTTTGCCATCTCGACTGACTTCTATCTTGGAGACGTTGTAGTGTTTAAACTCGAACGGATTCTGATTGTGGACTCCGTTGAGGGCTGCATTACTGACGATGCCAATCAGCAAACGTTTGGGGAGCTGTCCTTGGAAGACGTGATCTTCGACTTTGGATCGGAGTCCAGCGGCAATAGTAAATGTTTTCACTTCCACTCGTCGCACAGGATACTTGGCAGTGGTTCTGCTCAAAGTTTGACTGATGTCGTTGGCTACTTTTGGTAAGACTTCCACACGTAGCACGTAAAGTCTGGCTTCTTGGATGATGGTTTTCCACTCGTTAGCATGAGTCATCAAATGGAAAGCGGGACTACTGCGATTCAGTCTCAGGCGTACATCTACTCCGTTCAACAAATACTTGTCTTGCAACCACATGTCCAAATGCAAACGATCCATCAATTCTAAACTGCGTCTGATTTTCTTTTGACGCTCGTTAAATCCCACATTGTGCGGCTCTGCTGGAATTATAGTTTTATCTACAGCTTGCGTCGCCGGCACTGACACCGCTGTGTCGTTGAACTTTTCCGAGGTGTCAGGTTTCCAGACCACCGAAGCATCCAGATGAGTGTTCTTGGCTTCTTTTCCGTACGTCAAGAGATTTTCCAAGTAAGCACGGTAAGGGTAAGTATCCAAACTGCTGCTGACCAGTTTGTTATTCAAGTACAAATCTACTTCGCTGAACAAAGAATGCATGAAATTATTGACGGGTGCCACTTAGGCATCGGCCCCAGGAAGGCTACTGTCCGCCGTTTTGATCACTTTGAGTTTCAGGTACAAGTAGCTGTTATTCAGATCGATGTAATCTTCGGTTTGTCCTTTGATTTCAAATTCGATAGGAGCTGAATCCGTCAAAGACGATACAGGATGAAATTCCACCCATTGGGATTCTTGCATCGTCATCATGGTGGGAGGCATGGTAAACATATCCAGTTCTGACTTGGTACATTCGCAAGAATCTCGGTGCATCATTTTCAATGGCTTTCAGTAATCAAACACGTCTAATTCTCTGACGGTTCTTCTTTTCTTATTCTTTTTTGGAACACCACCGTGTGTTTTATGAACTCTGAAGGGATTTCGACGTCGTCTCTTTCTGCCTTGTCCTTGCTGTGAAGTGGAGGAAGAAGTAATGCCAGGGCCTGAAGCGTGAAGTGAATTTATAGGACTCTCTCGAAGACCCAAAAGATCTTTGCCAGTGTGCATCAACACATTTTTGCCTGCTCTCATAAAGGCTTCTTTAGGATTTTGTTTGTCGATGAGGACATTTTGCAAAAATTCTTTTCCTTGCGTCAAAGCGGCATCTTTTAAGGCATGGAATCCTCGAGTCACCATGGGTTTCAAAATAGGGGCTACCGTCCGAAAAGCCGATTTTAACATATCTCCTAAACCATGTCCTTGTTGTCGAGCCACTCCTCGGTACACTGGATACATATTTTTGGATGTTACAATGCGTTAGAGAACTTTTTTCGAAAATGTAGTTTCACCGTGACTTTTCCTTTGTCAATGAATGGCACACTTTGTCCCAAATCTCCTTTTATACTAATGTTGACACTGTCAAAATACGATTTACTGACTGGAAGCAAATGTGGGTGTACAAATTCACGGTGAACGTGAAACGTGTTTCCACCTTCTTTGTACGCACCAGCAGCAGTATCCACTTTGAAAGGAATGACTCTCAGTAAGGGAGTAGCTGTGTGTCCCACCACGTTGTACTCTACCACATCGGAGTACACAAACATTAAATTCAGACCAACGTTCAATTCGATAGGGGTGCGAAAAGCATGTTCGAATTCTACGTTGCTTGCGACTTTTTTATTAGTATACTTTTTATTTCCACCAAAAATAGCATACAACCCAGGAGAAAATTCAATGGCTAAGGGTTTTCTGTCCTGCTCGGGTAAGTTTTTGTCTTTTTTGTCGTCAATGAGTTCCCCCTTCTTTTTGAAAAATTGCAGAGATGAAACGGCGTGCCACATCATGGTAAGCGATTCGTACCCATTTTTGGGCACTGTTTAAGGCTTTGCCAAATTGAGCTACGAAGATGGCGTCAATGGTGTCCACCAAATGTTTAGCACTAAAATAATACCCCTTAGGAATTCTCATGGTATGGCTCGCAAAGGGAGGAGTGGTCGTCATGAATACCTTTCTGGAATGCTCAAGGCCAGGTTTAATTTTCTCCAACTCATCATGCACTTCCTTGTTCAAAATATCCACGATGAAAGTGTTTTGACCTTCGTCGATGTTCATGATTTGCGTAGGATGAATGATATCTACCAAAACCACTTCCCAATGAGCGTCGTGATCCAATTGGATGGACTGAGGTAATTTGGCCGTGAAACAACATAAGGTGTTGTTGGGAAACACATCCATGGAACTGTCACTGGGTAAAGTTAAATAAAATTGGTCATTCATAGTAGGTCCAAAGTTTTGGCGTCCGAGAAGTCACTCGAGTTCAAATGATGTTCAAAGGGTTCCAAAAGAGGAATGGTATTGTGGTGACTGGAAGAAGGTGGGCTGACGTTGGTCGTACTACCGTGGTGTTGGCTGCTGCTGTTGTTGTGGTGACTGTTGTCCGTCGTCGTAAATTTTAAAGAGGGACTGGGTAAAAGATAACCGATGCAACTGCTGAGTAAAATGGTCCACAATTGTTTGTCTCCTTGTTGCAAACTCAAATTGGCAATAGCTGCTCCGATGACACAATACACTACAAAGATTTGGCAGAAAAAGACGATTTGATTTTTAGGCACACGTTCTCCGCACCACACCCAGAGCGGTTGTTTTTGTAATTCTTGAAGAGAAGAACTCTGCGAAGGAGTCGAAGTCGTGGTTGTGTTGAATGGCATGTTAGGTTACCTCTTCTTCTTTTTATAGTCGACGACTTGGGAAGCAGCAATCCAAGAATCAAAACTAGGAGGATATCTTTTCCAACGTACCTTGACTTCTTCTACTCGACGTTTGCCTACTTTGCGTGATCTTTGTTCGAGAATGCTTTCGATGTCGTGCAAGGCGTCTTCTTTTTTGGTCACTCGTTGTAACTCAGGCAAGTAAAATGTTCCTTTGTGCACTTCACCGTGCATGTCTTCCATTTTTTAGACGGGAGGATCGCGTCCACGCACGGGTGTAGTGACACGAAACAATTCGGTGGTCCAGTTGGGTAAATAACCTTTGTCAAAAGTGCGTTTGGTTTTTCCAATGCGAACCCAATCTCCCGTCTTCAACCCCAGCAAGGTTTTTTCTTGGGTGGTCTGCTAGGGGGTGTACCAAACAATCGATCAAACACGGTCACTTCGTTTTCAGGGCTGACCTCATCGGGGGCACATCCGATGCTTTGATGGTAAGATTGATTGTACGCTTTGACCAAACCGGGTAACACGTTGATGTACTTGAGAGTGTGTTGATGTGTAAAATATTTCCACATGCGTTCTTTCAAAGTTCTTTGAAAACGTTCCACGATACTGGCTTTGGTTTCAGGATCGGTGCCTTTGTCAGTTTGCCATCGTAAAGGGTGACGACCACTTTGTTTCAAGACCAATTTTAAGGCACGTACCAATTCGGTACTGCTTTTAGAAGTCAAAGGCACGACCCAAGCAAATTTGGAAAACACGTCGATGACACAAAACAAATATTTGTGACCACGATTGTAGGTTGCCAAATGAGAGACGTCGGCTAAATCGGCTTGCCATTGATGATCAATGCCCTCCACTTGGGTTGGACTTCTAGAAAATTTTCGTCGAATGGGTTTGTGTAACGTGTACGTCGATTGTTCTTGTAACCATCGTCGTACTTCTGGCAAACGTACACTTTTCAATTTACTTTTAGCAGCTCGATACAATTTTTGAACTCCTCCGTAACCAGCAGCATGGCCAGGATTGTAATAAAGGCTGGCTAAAAGTTTCTCCATGATGCCTCAATAAGTCACCCACTGTTCGATGCTACTACTTTGAGTGTCCTGAGGTTTGGACGAAGCGGCTTGACGCGTTCGACGAGCCACAGGAGTGGGTAGTGAAGAAGGGGTAATGATGGTAGGTTTCTTCTTGGTGGTGTCTTTTTTCACTTCAGTCTTGCTGTCTTTCTTTTTTTCTTCTGCTGAAGAAGGAGTGGACATCTTCTTTTTAACCCAAGCTTTCACGGCTTCTTTATGAGGGGTAGGAGAGGGTGTCAACAAGGAAGCTGCAATTTGACTAGGTATGCCAGCAGACGGAGTTTGAAACACTTCTCGGGGCTCGTCTTCTTCTGTTGTCCCCGTGGCGGTGTCTGTTTTAGTGGTGGTGGTTACTTTAGGTTCACTTTTCATCAGGGTTTTTAAATCTCTCAAAGTGGGTGGAGCTGTTTCGTCGACAGCTTTTTGGTGAAAGAGTTGCTGACGTTGTAAGAGTTGACCGTACCGTTGGGATTTTTCTGTTTCTGACAAACCGCTTCGTTCCATCAGCGTTTGTAATTCTTGTTGTAACTGTGACATCTCGTTGAGATTAGGATTGGGTGGTAAATGAGGTATCCGTTGTTCGTTCCAACGATGGAATTCCATCCATCGTTTGTAAGGCACTAAAGTCAGTTTTCGTCCTTCCATTTCATTAAAAGGTACAAAAATGTGTGGTCTTTCCAGAGAAGGGTGTCCTTTTTATCTTCTTTTTTTTATCGCATGACACCTCCTAAAAGTGGTCCAGCAATCGTTCCTAACGAAGGAGCCGCTATTTTTAACAACTGTCCTATCAGCATGGGTAGAAATCCTCCTCGTTGCACCAACATTGTTTTCTTTTGCTGGAGAGGTATTTTCTTTTTCACCATTTGGCGAAGAACGTTCCGATGTTTACCTAATTTTTGTTTCTGTATCTTGGACAAAGGTACCGTTCCTTTCAAGACGTTCAAACAACATTCACACACGGTATCGATGATTTCTTTTGGGGCTGTTTGAATGAGTTGTTTTCGCATGGGAGGATTGGATTTGGTCAGGACAGACAAGACGTCCCAATGTTTCGCCAGACGAGGTGGAAGTCCTTTTTTACTTTTCTTCTTTTTTTTGGTGGTGGTGGTGTGCACGTTTGGGAGCCATCTTAGAGGTTAGGAGTAAGTCTGAAGTCTCTGGCAGGTCACCCTTCTATTTTATACTGGAACACGTCTCCACTGATTGTCTGCACGACGTACCATCTTCATGACAGGCCTAACTCGACGTTGAGGTCTTTTCAATGGACTAAATCGTCTCAATTCTTCTTTGGCTAAATCCACTAAACTTTGTAACACGCCGGTTCTCTCGTGGACTTTGGTTTTAGGGGACGGTACTTTGTTCGCAGCCATGGCCAAATCAGCCGAAGTCGAGGGTCCCGGAGTGGTGACTTTCGAAATAGGTTTCCATTTTTGCATCAAATTAGGAAACACTTGTCTTAAGTCCGGTTTGGCAGGCATCATCATGAAGGGAGGTGAAGAAGGAGTGTACGCAAGAGGAGACCTCGTCACTGCTGGCTGTTGTGGTGGTGTCTTGCGGGTGTACGTTTGCGTCCTGGCAGCAGAACCTCTCTTGCGGGTGCCAGTGGCGGGTGTTTTTTTCTTCTTGGCAGAACTTTTCTTTTTCTTGGGGGCTTTCTTCTTTTTAGGGCTTTTCTTTTTTGTGGCTTTCTTCTTAGGGCTTTTCTTCTTTTTTGGTGTTTTGGGTTTCTTGGCTTGGGCATTAGGATCCCATTTCAAAAGGGAACGAATCATAACCCCTCCTAAAGAACCGCTCCCTCCAGGGGTTAAAATGATTTGCTTTTTAGTCCGTGGATCGATTCTAGGATCGGCAAAGTTGTGACAAAACCCCTATATATTTTTGAAAAAAACGTTGAGTTTGATGAGGGATGTGAATGATGCCTTGTAGTAATTGACGTGCCGTCAAAGTAAACCATCGTAACACTTCTTTAAGACTAGCTTCTAACAAATGAGCACGGACTTGTGCATTTTTTTCGCGACTGATGCCATAGAAGGCACGAATCAATTTAGCAGGAGGATGAGATTGAAAGGAAGTCATCTCGAAGACTGTGAGACAGAAATGACGTAGTGGATGTTTTTATAGTTTTGTTTTCAGAGACTGGCTGAAGGGGACGTGTAAATGACGGGGCCTCCTTCTTGGCACCAATGGTGAAACAATTGGGCACGAAATCTCAAATAGTCGGGAGTGGTCGGTTTTAAGTCAATGAGTAAATACGCATGAGGTGTTTGAGTGGCATCGTCGTACGCATAATTCAGCCAAGGAGTGCCTAACTGTTTGGCTAACACTTGCACTTGAGATTTGTCTCTGGGATTTTTAAACAAGACCACGTAATGAGCGTTGAGACTGATGGTACGATGGGCTTTACTTTGTTGAAATAAATTTTGAGTAATGTAAATGATGCTGGCATTTCGATGGTGTCCTTTTCGTGCAAACCAAAGTTTAATTTCTTCTTCGTCTTCTCCTAACATGTCGTCGAAGATGACCAGATGTGTTTGACTCACGTCAGACACGATCCCATCGTCTTCGCGAGGGATGCCTTCTACAAACTAAATGGCTTCTCCTTGACTTTCACGAAGTAAGGTGTAAGACGATTGCCACTCTTTGTAACACCACACGATGCGTTGAGGTGGACGATCGAACGAATGAGATTTGTGTTCGATTAAACGTTTGACAAATTCGGTTTTGCCTGAACCACTGGGTCCAGCAATCAACATGTTATATCGATGGCGCAGATACAAAGCTTCCAAATTAGGACGATCTAACTTTTCGTCAATCACTTTGACCACAGAGGAAGTAGAAGAGGTAGACAAGGCAGAAAAAGATGTAGCCATGACTGAGGTAGGAAGATTTTTGAGAAGAAGACAAAAGACCCAAGACATTTTATACGTTTCATACACGTTTATTTTTTTTTTAAACAAACAACAAAAACATATTTTACAAGTCATGAAGGACAAAAATGCAGACCGCAAAAATGGTACAAGATTAAGGCTAACACTAAAAGAATTAAAGTTCTGTACAAACAAGTCAATGTACAACAAGAACAAAACACTGTCCTAGGAATGGAAGGCACAGGCACTGGTGGTATTATGGTCTCTGTGGTGGTAGAAGAACGAAATGTCTCTGACGGTAAGGATGGGGTGTGTTCCTCAGGGGGTTGTATTTGGACGACGACAACGGTGTGGTCTTTCTCTGCTGTGTCAGGTTCTTCTTCCAGGATGGTTTCTAAGGTCATGTTTGACTTGGATTCCCATTTCACTTCTTTGGGTCTTGGAAACTTAGTGACGTGCCAGGTCTTTGGCAAACTGGGGTACTTCTTGTAGCCAAACATCGAAACCAATTTTTCTCCAGTCACGTACATCTTTCCAACCGGTAAGTTGTTGGTGCAACCAACTAACAAGGCACACTTCTTGAAACGTGTCAAAGGTAGATAAAGTTTGACTAATGTCTTCTTCACACGGAGGTACCCCACTCGTCTTCATCACCACTCTCAACACTTTGAGTACAATTTGTCTTTCGTGTACCGATAAAGCATGAATGGTCATGTTTTGCTTTTTTTATGGTTCATCAAAATAGTCCAAAACAACCACGGGTCCTCCAAAATAATCCAAGACAAACACTGATTCTCAAAAATACTCCACAACGAATGTCCTGGAAAACGAAATCCAAGAAAGGCAGTCACTAAGACACACACCGCATAGCGTCCAAAATTCAATGGAAACAGTTCTTGTATCAAGTGTTTATAATCATCTAAGGTCTGAACACGATCGTTGACTTCCTTCCAGTGAATACTTTTCACGAGTGAAGACCACAGTCCTGACATCGTGAGATTTTATAGGGAGAGATTCCCAAGGTGGGTATCTTTTGTGGTGGGTTTTTATATCCATGTTCCCAAGGTTGGTATCTTTTGTGATAGTCTTCTCCAAGGTGAATGCGATAGAATCTTCCCAAAATCAGTCTTCTTATACTTTGGAAGTAGCAATGGTTTAAAAATCGAGGAATGACTTTGAGTTTGCGTTTCACTTGTATCTGGACAAACTTTTGGTAAATCCGTTCTCGCAGCTCCAAAGGCAAACCACGAATGTGTTCTGGTAAAGTTTCCGACTTGGAAAGAAGTCACTCTCTTTTGTTTTCTTCACGATAGCTGTGATAGTTTCTCTCCAGAATCAGACTTCTGATACGGTGGAAGTAGCAATAGTGCGCAAATCGAGGAATGACTTTGAGTTTGCGTTTCACTTGGATCTGGACAAACTCTTTGTAAATTCGTACTCGCAGCTTCGAAGGCAAATCACGAATGCGCTCTTCTAAGCTAGTCTTCTTGGTGACAAAATAGTCATACACTTGCCAAAGGCCATCGGTGGGTAAAGGTTTTCCAAGATGTTCAGTGAAAACCCTACTACACGTCAGACGACGTAAAGGCATTTCATCTTGAAGTGACACTTCTTGTAAACGTTTTTGATATTCTTGTAAGTTGGTTGTTTGCTCCACTTCGTTCCATGGAATGTTGTGTATCACTCCACATGGTAGGTGGTGCCATCCAATTCCTTACGAGACAAATTTCTTATTTGATCAATGTCTGACCATTTGAAATATTTTCAAAGCAATTAAACTTCTTATAGCATTCAGATAACACTGGTTAAATTGTTTGTGTCGTAAAGGATGTAACAGTTCTTTACGTTTCACTTGTATCTGAATCTATTCTCTGTAAATGCGTTCTCGCAACTCCCAAGGCAAACCACGAATGTACCATTGTAAACTATCATCCGACATGTTACTTCTTCTTTGTAGGTATGACATCTGGCTCATCGAACCCGTACTCTTCTAAGGCCACTAAAGGTAAGAACTGACAGTGCGGAGACCATCTGGCATGTTCAATGTAAGCTGAGTCGGTAGGCTCCCATTGGTGAAGTCTCACACCGCAACTGAAACAATGAACTTTATCTCCTTCTCCCAAGTAGATAAATCCAGATCTGGCTAAAGCTTTGGCAGTAGTTGTATGTAGTAGATATTTAGGCCACTTGTCTTGGAACGTCTGGAGTCGCTTTTCAAACTTGGAATAACCAGGCAAAGTCACAGGTATCGTCAATTCTTTACTCCTGTAGTTATGACAATCATGTGTACGTTTAATAAAGAGTAAAGGGCGTCCTGCATCTTTAGAGGGACGGTGAGGCACACGCACAGCATCATCGCTGTCAAAGCGTACGGAATCCGTCTCATCGTGTGAATCGCTGATGCCAAAGCGTACGGAATCCGTCTCCTCGCATGGCCCTGCATCGCACTCCAAGTCGTGATGGCACTTGCAGTTCACACTAGATTTCTCCCTTGGTGGGTGGGTGGTATGAGTATTCTTATTCATCTTTGGTGGGATGATGACAAAAGCACTCATCTTTTTTTCTTCTTGCTCGGTCAACGTTGAAAGTCAGAATGAATGGTTAGGCTTGGAAGTGGTTCCTTTTTTATACCTGTCGACTGTACCATCCGCAAAGTACTGTAATGTAATCCGTGGAAACGCCAAAGAAAGGTAAGCACAGTTTGGAACCCATCTGACATGTTCCAGGATAGCTGAATTTTTAGTGTCCATGCTAATGGTAACACCACAACTGAAACATTGCACTTTGCTTCCCTGTCCAAAGTAGACAAATCCTGCTCTGGCTAAAGAGTTGGAAGTAGGTAATCCATTCCATTTAGGCCATTTTTTGAATGTGTTCAATCGACTGGCACAATCACAATAGTCAGGCAAGACCACGGGAAATTTGTATTCTTTCAACTTGAGGTCTGCAGTGGGTTCATCACACGGTGTTGAAGTCATCGTCAATCTTGGTGTTGGCTTTTCTGTTCAAGGGGTCCCTTTTTTTACTGCAGATCGGCGTGTCCGTAAGGCAAAGTGGTGTGGTCTGGAAGTCTCACTCGTTTCTGGTACACGATTTGGTACACATTTTGTAAAGGACGAGTGACAATTTGGTGATTAGGTAACCGACCGATCTTGTGAGGTTCTAACGTGTTCAATCGAAAGTCTTCCACTTGTCCAGACAGCAAAGCATTTTTGAAAGCCTCAAAATTGACCACTTGACTGGTTCGATAGTTTAGGGTCAATCCTTTGACTTGGCATTTGGTGTGAAATTGTCCTTGTGGGTCTCGGTATCGGTAACCGTAATTTTTAGGGCCACCGCTGGCAAAACTCAGGATGGTGTCTTGAGGGTGCTCGTCTGTCCAGGCTCCTAAACGATCTCCTTGGATGGTAGGGTGTGGGCAACCGGGTTGATGGATGTACATACAACTGCCGGTGTCAAAGTACAGGACACGATCTCCCAAGACTTCTAAAGCTTCGTCGTACAACTTCAAACGAGCATGGGCTGTCACGTAGGCGGCAATGTCTACGTTGCTAAACTTGTCAGGTTTTACAAACTTGGGTCCTTCTTCGAAATTGACTAAGATCAAATCATCACGGACGATTTCGACGTGTTTGACTAGTACACTTTTGTCGTCCACTAGTTGAAAGTAGCGATAAGGATCGGTCACGTATTCCGTCTTGGTTAAGATGGGTCGTTGGGCCATTTTTCCCCACAAACAATTGAGCATAACTTTGGCAAACGATCTTTTTCCTTCGTTCTTTTCCACGTCTTCCAAAGTGATGCCTTCGACGTCACGGTACTCTTCTTTGAATCGAACTTGGTCTTCGGGAGTCTGACACCACAGGGGATAGCCGCTGGCTTCTTGTTTCAGTTTTAAAAATTGGTTGACGTACCCCGAGAAAATGCCTGGATGATTCGTGGCGTCGTCCTTTTGGTATTGTGCGGTGGTTGGAAAGTGCCAGATTTCGTACACTTTCAACAAACGGTATCCTCGATCCAGAGCCCGAAACAATGCGGCACTGATCCACGTTCCTGTCAAAGTGCGTTCTTCCTTCGTGTGGTGACAAGGGTGATCTTGGTTGCATGTTTCGGCACACGTACGGCATAAAGGAAACATCAGTTTTCCTTGGCAATGATGAGGTAAGATAGGATGAAACAAGTTGGTCGGGGGTAAGACTTTACATTTGTATTGACGAATGTGTTGCACGTCGATGTGTTCTGTCAAGATTTCTGGGTGTCCGGTTGGAAATCGAGCATATTTACACACCCAAGGACACAAAGAACACACGTCGATGTATTTGATTTCTTCTGCTTTGGATTCGTCTACGTTGTACAGCAAGCGAGTGGCATTGGTTCGTCCTCCAAATAAACTGTTGAGCGGATCCAAAGGTTCGATGTCGGCCACGTCGTAACTTTCGGTGATGCCCTTAAACTCAGGATCGGTTTTCAAACGTCGATCGTAGTCGTGCTCCCACATTTCAACCACTTGGTATCCTTGACTTTCTAACTTGAGTCGCCGTTGGTAAGTGCGTTCGTACAACTGTTCCATGGTAGAGTCTAAATAAGGTTTTTTCATGCCTCGATCAGGATAACAGGTAGGTCATCCGTGAAACAAGCAACCCTGAAATTCGTACACCGTGTGAGGGTTTTCTAAATCCCAACCATCCACAGAATAAGATCCAATCTTCTTTTCTCCTCCTCCGTTTCTGGCATGTTGTATCCATTTGTCTTCTTTTTGGCACAAGTAATGGAGCCAACGCAAAGCTTTGGCCGAATATTGACGACTGGCAAAGAGAGACGTGTTGGAGTCGATGATGGCTAGTTCGTTCTCGTGCATGAAATTTTGGGTGTACACTAAGGAACAGGCTTTGGGTAGGGTGCACGCATCTTTCAAAGGATCGACGTCTCCGTGATCTAGAAATAACTCTCGAAACTTTCCACAGCAACGCCGTAAAATGTCCACATCGGATCGACAGTACTTGAGTATTTTCTCTTGGAAGTCAAACTGTTCTGACTGGTGAGCGCGGTACCAAGCTTGAAAGACTTCTCGCTGTTCGGGGCGCATTCCGTCGGGCTCGTAATAATGGAGGTCAGGCAAATGAGGTAGGACGGCATGTTGATTGGCTTCCGTGTTGAAGAAGTGAGGAAAATAGCCTTTGGCCATTTCTGTCATGCCAAATGTTTTTGGCATTCGACTCAAAGGCATGGCTAAATAACTCATGGAATCTTTGAATTTGACTTGGCCCACTTTCATGTAGATGAGTTTTTTTCCGTTCATGGTGACTTCAGGGCGTTCGGTACCTTGTCGCAAATAATAATTTAACAAAAACTGTCCATCGTATCCCGAGAAATTGTGAGCTATGACGGTCGCATACCGATGACAGTCTCCGTAACGTTCGCTCCAAGTGTCGTCAGTAGGGTCTAAAAGCCATTCAGCAAACTTGGACAAAGTGTTAGGACCCCGAAAGATTTTTTCACGTCCTCCAGGAATCCGACTACAATGAGGACAGTGAAAATGGATCGTTTCTTGAATGCACTTCTCACAAGCCCGATGAGCCACGCAAAAATTGGGAATGTGAATGCCTGTTTCTTGCATGCATTCAAAATCAAAAAAGATGAAATCCACTTTGTTCTTGTTCTTCTTTAATTCTTTCTTCTCTGTCTTGTCGTACTTTTGAATAAAACATTGATGATCAAAATCAACGATCTGGTAACAAATAGGACATATTTTCTTTCGAGCACAAATGTGTCTCTTGGGGTTGTTGGCGCGAATCTGCTGTCCACACGTGGAGCACAATTTCAATAAGTGCAAGCACATTTTTCTTGGTGTCCTTGTGTCTTGCGATGCTGTTGGTAACAAGAGGGACTGACAAAAGTGCGTCGACACGTCTCACAATGGACGTGGTGTTGTTCAGGAAGGCATGGTTTGTCCGCTAAACAGCCCCGACATCTCTCTCTGCAATGAATGTGTTGCTCCCGATTGTTAAATCCTTTGTCACATTTCTCTCAGTAGTAAGAGTGTCCCAGAAATCCTGTGATACAGGTGATGGCATCGAAATGTTCTTGGTGGTAATACACGTGAATGTATTTTCCTTCGGGGAAATCGGGGCCTCGAAACAGCAGAGCTCCGCGCACTTCTTGTGGGTGTACTTTCAAAGTGTAGCCAGGAGCCAAGACGTCTTGAAGTTGTTGCATTTGAGAAATACCACACACGGTCTCTTTGGGGATACCTGCTTGTCGTAACAGGAGTTCTGCTTCGTGTCGTTGTTTGGCTTTCTTCGATCATCGAATGTTATTCCAGGCTCTTTTCCATTCTTTGCTCTCGTTCTTGTTGGCATACGTTCGCCCCACCACGATGGCCTGGGCCAAACACATCTGGTCTTGTAAATTGTCGATTTGGATGACACTGAGTTTGGTACTTCGAAGGTCGTCCACCAGTAACACTTTCCTACTTCGTCCGCACCCTCGAGGAGGAGCAACGTGAGTCATGTAAAGTGTAGCCTTTCCATCTGTGATGGTAAACCTGTTGGTGGATTGTTGAACGTGTTCGATTTTGGACATGACTTTGTCTGGTGTTAATTCTGCCGGGGTGCTGAACTCGATCCAGACAGGCGACTTCAAATTGTCGTGATGGCTGGTCAGTCTCAATCAATCATCTTCTTTGGCTCCGCATTGTTGTTTCAAGTTCTGTAATACAGATCCCCACAAATCGCTAATGAACCCCACCGCTTTCTCGGGAGGTACTTCAGACTTGAAGTCTTTGAAGTGAACCGTGTGAGTGTAGGCTGTGGTTTTAAATTTTCGAGAGGTTATTTTTTGCGTCTCTCGAATGCGATAGTAATTTTCAGGAGCCACGGTAGTAGGTCTTTTTTGGTCAGAAGTGTTGGTGATGGTGGTGGTTTTTGTTTTGGGTGGGTTAGAAGGTGGTAAGGTTTCAGGTTCACTCATCTCTTCTTCGAAATCGCTAGCATGGACTTGAGCTAGCAGTTCAGCCAGCGGTGTTTCAGGCGGCACAGAAAATCTTTGTCGTCGTGGCCTCTTTGTTTCTTCTTCTTCTGTTTTCTCATAGATTTGGCGTGATCTTTTCATCTTGAAGTCTGATTTGAATCTGATTCAGTTTCACACAGGAGACTATATATAGAGAGACCTTCTTACCTTCAGAATCAGTCTTTGTGATTGAACTTTCCAACTGTAAAGATGGAAGAGAAGAAGAAGTCAGAAAACCTTGCCCTTCTGCTCAAAATTTCAGCACAACAGACGGCTGTGGCTATCAAAATTTTACAGAGAGTCCTTGGAAAGTATACCGATAAGACAAAGGACTACTCCTCCTCCTCTACCTCTCGAAATAAAAGTCAAGATACTTGTTATATCTGCCAAGAGAAAGGACATTGGGCTCCAGAATGTCCACAACGTCAAAACCAAAACAGAGATAAAGGGAAAGATACCTGTTATCATTGTAAAGGAAAATTACATTGTTCTTCAGAGTGTCCTCAAAAACAAGAAGAAAACCTACCAGAGAGGGAGGAAGCCGAAGGATCTTCAAACCTAGAAGAAGAAGAACATATCGTCAAAAAAGCAAGAAAGCTAGACGACTGGAAAACAGTGAGAATGAAGAAGAAGAAGAACCCTTGATCCCTGTGAAGAAATTCAAGAAGAACAAGAGAGACAGACAGTGAACAATGAACTTTTTTTGGAGTGTTATGTGATGTTCATGGTTAATTATTTTGTAAAAAAAAAAAATGAGAATAGACCAGAATGGAAAAAAAGTAAGTGTTTTTTGTTATTTTAGAGTATGGATGCACTCACGCACTCACTCACTCTTACACAAAAAACCAAGGAATGGGGATTTTTTAAGTTTTACTTGATTTATTTTTTGGCAAAATTGATTTCTTTTCTAGATAAATGGCTGGCCCTAAAAAGGACCGTTGGGGTGTTTGTTTGTTTGTTTTGTTAAAACAAACTTATGGAGTTGACATGATCAACTTCAACTGTCGTAATCCTTTTCCACGACCCAGTCCCATTCCTGCTGCTGCTTTGGTGGTGGTAGTAGTAGTGAATGGTGGTGGTGGTGGTGGTGGTGGTGGTGGTAGCATCTCACTAGTCGTCGTGACGGGTTTCGTATGTTTGGCTCGTGATGGTCCTTTTCTCTTGGGTTGAGTTAAAGAATATTCATATAACTTTCTTAGATGCTTTAACTCACGTAAAATGTCTTGGAGTAGTAGACTCACCGTTTTATCTTCCCCGCTCTCTTCTTGCGGTTCTTCACTCTTCTCCTCTTCTAACTTTCTTATTTCTTCTTCTCGCTTTCTCCTTTCCTCTTCTTGTTGAATAAACGCTTCTTCCGCTTCTCTCTGTCGCTTTAAAAAAAAATTATATTTCTTCTTGTTGCTTCTTTTTAAACTCCTCCATGACCGGCAGCAAAGAGGGTAGTGGTACAGCAGCAGTCGTAGTGATTTCAGGCTCAAATTCTTGAGACAGAAAATCTAAATTAAAATCTTCCTGTTGGAAGTTCAACACACCATTCGTTGCAGGCTCACCCCAATACATACTAGTCTTGGTAGTCTCCATTTAGGCTGTCCAAAAAGCAAAATCCCTACGAACGCTGTGATACCTTTATACCCAAAATGACGTCACACCCCTACTCTCTTTCCATTGGAAGAAAAACCGACCCGCTTGTAACGCGTGTTTGGATTGGTAGTTGATTTCGAATCATTTCAATCCACTCATAGGGTATATATACGACCGCTTGTCTCGTAGAGCTTCACCGGTTTTTTCTCCAAGACCACTCCAAGAAAAAAAACAAGATGTCGACAAGTGTGGAATCATCGACTATCATCTCGGGGATGTTGTTTAACCCAGCATTCCCCGTGTACGTTAGAACTTCATGGGCCATCACCAAGATCACAGAGACCGCAATATGGAAACGTCGGATTTATGTGGGGAGACAAGGATGTTTAAAGAGGGTACTCCTCTACGGACCAGAAGTCCGTAGAAGTCTTAGAAGAAGAAGACCTTCCAAGAGATGTCTTCTTCTCTCTTGTTAACTTCACCAACAAAAACCAATGGCCCTTTTCAGGGCCACCCATTTTTCAAGAAAAGATTAATTTTTCCATGATTGCTCTACTTCTTTCTCTCTCTCCCTTTGTTTCCTTTTCCCGTTCCTTTCCCATTTGACCCCCAAGTACCCCAATGCTCAATTCCCGTTGGTACCCCAATAGGCCCACCATGTTCCATTCCCGTTTGTACCCCAAGTGCCCCACCATGTTCCATTCCCGTTTGTACCCCAAGTGCCATCTCCATGTTAAATTCTCGTTGGTACCCAGAGAGGCCCACCAGTACCCCAATACCCACATACAACTACAATTGTAGCTTTATGACACTTGTTGGCGATATTGGCCCGGTTTATCGTCTTTACAAAGAGGCCAGTTAATCGGTCAAACACGCGTTAGCGCTCTTTTTTAAGGTATATAATAAAGGAAAATGTTTGAGTGTGTGAACTTCTAATAAAGGACCTTGATTTGTTATTAAGTGGGGGGGGGTCTTTTTTTGACTATATGCCAGCATAACGGTTTTTGTACGAGCACTGTTTTTCTTTAATACACAAGCACATTTCCCCTAATCAACGTCCTAATGGCATTCTCCATTATTGTAACAGGAACAATAATATTATTCAAAATTCAAATTTCCTTGCCATACGGTAAAACAATTCAATCGTTTCCAATTTATTAAAGTACAGGAAATTTTATTTACAGGTGGAATACAAAATAATGCAAAAATTAAGTAAAACTGACTCCATCCATTTTTTAAAAAGTACTTATATTGATATTCTGTACACGTCTCAAAACGTCAATATTTCAAATCACGTCAAATAAATATCCTGTGCTGATCTTCAATCTGTGGTGTCAGCAGGAACGGAACTTTGCATAGCACTCTTGTCGTCAGCACAGGAAGCCCTGACGACAAACACAAGTCGTTCTTACAGGGAAGCCCTGATTACAAACACTATTGACCTGAATTACACTCTCTTTCGGCGCAGAACAAATGCGTTAAGTTTCTTACATCCTTTTGAAAAGTCAACTAATGTGGTTTGTCCTTGGGCAAGGAACTTTACTCCAATTTTCTCGGCACTAAATAACCTACTTGTGTTGCTTTTCCGTAAAGCAACAAACAGCACAAAGGTTGTATGTTAACCGATTCTGATAGGGTATGATTTAACAGAAATCAGAAAACGATAACCAGGAAATATTTACAGATATAGATATAGTATACCACTAATTGTTGTTGCAATGTTAATGAATTGGTTACATCCTTATTCTTGGTTCCTCATGTGTGACCTGCGTACATTTACATGCAAACTGTGATACTCCTACAAAAAAAAAAAAAAAAAAACTTCTAAATACTATAAGAGTATTATTACCTCAAAGTGCATTATGCGTTTAGTCAAATGAAGCATCAATTGCGAGTTAGACCACGTATGCTTCAGCTTTTTAATTTTAGAAATGGGTATTTATTGGGGTTAATACTGATATTCGTCTTATCTTTCTGGCAGTTTTCGCTGCTGCGACATTTCTAATTAGAAATGTTTCTCTCGATATAAGATGTCAGGATGGAAGACAAGAATGGCGTTAAAGATGAGTTACTCATTGAACTGTTAAGAAACCTTTTCTAGTGTGGTGTTGCACGTTGCACAGAGACCAGATGTGTGTCAGATTTTATATTACCGTCCCAAAGATGACTATCGTCAGTGCTATAATGTCTTGACTGTCGTGGGGCTCGAATACAATTATACAGCTAATAATATCTATTTATCTCGTGAGAAGTGTCAACTTTTTTTTCGAGATGATTTTGGCGAGATATCTAAAAGTCCAACAGAGTCTGAAATTAATATTTAAAGAAAGCCATTCAATCTGAAATGTATGATGTACATTGTGGATGGTCTGGTTGTGGAATGTCAATGTATTCATTATTGAAGGATGAAAACGTTTTGTAATATCGAAGTGTGCTCTCGTATAAAATCCTCGTCATCGCTGAGTAAATGTAGGCGCACGGCAGCCAATTGATACTTTAAATTCCGGTCCAGTAACCATTGTAACTGCAAGTACATGACAAAAATTGCATACTAACACCTTGCTTCATTGATGTTTAGTCTGATAATTTTACCTAGCATAAGGTTTACAAAAACTCAAGCACTGGACTTCATTGGCAGCTTTTTCTGGATGTAGCAAAAAAGCAGTTTACTCTCTATTTTAAACCATTGACTATGGCTTTTCTTATCCACTTTCTGATGCTTGTGGGTAACTTTATCGATCTATCTGGAATTATCTAGATCGGAATGTATTTTTCTACTGCACTCTAACCAGACCCATCAATTTTCTTAACAGCTATTTTTTTTCTGTATGCGTCTGCCACGGTTTCTGTTCTCTCTCAATACTTTAAACAAAGCATCGAATGATGTGGCATGGGGCTTCTTCAAACAGATTTACAGAGAAGCATATAACTGCTATTGACTCTTAGTGGGATTCAATAAATTGAGTTCTAAACGAGGGGACAAAACAATTGATTGAAATGAAAAACTAAACCTTCCACACGTAAGGAAGCTTTAATTAAATACATAATATTCACAAGAAAAACTACAGGTGTTAAAAAATACGTAAAATGTTGATGTAAAGTAAATATTCTCAAGTTATACAAGCAATGGTCTACTTGTGTTATTCGTCATAAAAACATAGTGACTATGAAAAAACCAGCTTGATAAACAAGTTTGTTATCAGTTCGGTATGTAATGAGATTGCTAATAAAATATATATATCTTTCATTCAGTCTGCCTGTCCGTAAGCATATTCGTTTCGGAGCATAACTCTCAATTCGTACAAGGTATTTCAACCATACTTGGCACACATGTCAAGCAAGTTGCGTAACGGTACCTTCTGATAATTAGACTTTTACCGCATTTAATATTTTGGCTACCATGAAAGCCAAGTGTAGCATAGGTAATATATAAATTTAGAGTAATGACCATTGGGTACTAGCATAAGTAGTATAACAATCGAGTAATTTAGTGTAATGGACCATATGGTACTAGCATAAGTAGTAAAGCAATCGAGTAATTGAGAGTAATGGACCATTGAGTACTAGCATAAGTAATAAAACAATCGAGTAATTTAGAGTAATGGACCATATGGTACTAGCATAAGTAGTAAAACAATCGAGTAATTTAGAGTAATGGACCATATGGTACTAGCATAAGTAGTATAACAATCGAGTAATTTAGTGTAATGGACCATAGGGTACTAACATAAGTAGTATAACAATCAGGTAATTAAGTGTAATGACCATTGGGTACTAACATAAGTAGTATAACAATGGAGTCATTTAGTGTGATGAACCATAGGGTACTAGCATAAGTAGTATAACAATCGAGTAATTTAGTGTAATGGATCATAGGTTACTAGCATAAGTAATATAACAATCGAGATTACTGGAACGTAGGGTACTTTCAGGAGGAACATTTACATAGTTGGGAGACCAGTGGAGATGTCTTTTCTAGATTACTCCTGTAAATGATACCACTTAGCTTTTGTTGGATACGAATATTGAGTCTATATCAAGTCCAGACCACAACGCCACTTGACGATCATGCGCAGAAAGTTGGAATAAATTTGGTATTGAAAAAATATCACATTGAGGTGTTCTGGGATGCGAACAGTCAGAGTTCATTATCACAATATTTACTTTTATTATTTAACTTTATTTCTATTTCATTTTGGGATATCTGCAGTCATTATGTTTCAAACAGATGAACTGTTAATATTTTTGATTTGTGTAAACAGACTCCAAGGCGGTTACGCTTTGATGCCTAGCCTTCCAAGCGATAAATTAAAAGCAATTTTTCAAGCAGCCGTCTATGTAAATGCAATATTTTTCTAGCATTTACTTATCTACTTTTAAAACTAAATAAATATACATGGAAGCATATATTACAATGTCAAATGAGAAAGCTATGTATGACAATGTTATATCAGAAAGCCTTGTATTCCGAGCCTAATAGAATGAAGGGGATATGTAAATTACTAGTAATCTTCGCGATGATCAATAAAAACAATAACAACGAAAACAAATATTATGAGAGTTGAGGCTGAAGTTCTTAGTATCGACCACATTATTTACTATATCAATTTCCACGGAAAGAATCGAAAGAGATCGGTAGACTGTATTGTCGGAAGCAGCGCGAAATATAACACAGCGTGGTGTAGTAGGCTCATAGTACGTCTACTGGTGTTCAGCACACTTCTCAACGTATATGTCTTTATTACATGTTCTAAGAAAGCGAAACGTTAAAGAAACATTTTTAGACGCGGGAAAAACAGATTTCCGGAATAGCCTTCCAGGATGTCAAAACATCAGAGATAGAAAGTGAGATATACAATGAATGTAAATATAACATATCGCTGATTTGACCAAAATATGTTCTCGACTTGTCTTTGGAACTAAAGCGAAAAGACATTACATCAACTGAGTTAATGTCGGTCAAATCTATCCAAGCATACCGCACATCGTGAAGAAAGCAATTGTAA
The DNA here is from genome assembly GCA_029931535.1 of Margaritifera margaritifera. Taxonomy (NCBI): domain Eukaryota; kingdom Metazoa; phylum Mollusca; class Bivalvia; order Unionida; family Margaritiferidae; genus Margaritifera; species Margaritifera margaritifera. Next base: position 456,857 of record JAQPZY010001008.1, read on the forward strand.
TATCAATCTTTGTAGAAGATTGCATTCAATAAAAAGACAAAAATGTATAAATGACCTTTCAAACTTTACATGTTGTAGGAATTTGCCCTAGAGCCATACTGTCTGACTTACATTGGTTAAATACAAATTGGGTACAAATACTACCGCCCTTACTGCCCGAGGTCATTATCCCAGGAGTTTTAATGTATAAATATATCTTGCCCGCATATTAGGCAACTTTAGGATCTATTAAGTCCTATATGTGCAAATAACTAAATAATGGAATTCCGTCCATATGCGACCTGAATATTTATTAGATGGCTTGTTTCTTATCAATCGGAATCAGGCTATCTGAAAAAGTATCATCTCCTACAGAACATGATAAAGAGTTTCTCATTGGTGTCCGATAGCAAAGTCACAAACTCTTTTCAGATCTTCAGTACAGACTCTGTAATAAGGACGATTAAATATTCTTCGAAATTTGTGAATAAGTCATGTTTTATTTTTCCTGGGTACAACATCACTGAACACCAATGAATGCAAGGTACATCCATAAAGTATTTTCTTTTGTCCACAACACCCCTACTTTTGCCAGGATTGTGTTGCCACAATTATCTTAATTATATACCCCCTTTTTTTGTTAATTTTTGTTTTATATGATACTAGCACATAATCAATTTTGCACTTTTTCAGTCCTACATAATTCCGCTGTGAGGCTCTTTCACAAGTGAGTTATCTTGGGATCAAATTGCTCCAGTATTTTACACAACAGTGTAGTTCACTATGGATGTCTGCGAAATGTAGGAGTCTCTCTGTGAAAATGTAGTCGTATATTTTCTTGATTCCAATGATGTGATATTTGTAGACATTTTACGAAGATATACAACCTTATGCGAATTCCGTGCAATGTCGGCATATACTTTAACATTTGTAATGGTACACTTTTCTCAACAGATTTGTTGTGTCACCATGTGGGCCAATGCAAAGAAAAGGTATGTTTAAGAAATTTTTATTACATTCAGTGCTTGCTTGTCCACGTCAAGACATCCAGAAGTGAAAACTCCATATTTAGTAAACAAATAAAAAAATATTATGTTTTTAGTATTTTTCGTGACTTCCTGTGAATAAATGAGAACATATATTTATTAGAATATCTTCTATAAGATGAAATGTGTTTTGTATATATCCATAACAAATTCGTTTTACATTTTTTAAAACAAAAAACAAATGAATCTAAAGAAGTTTAGTTTTTCAATAATTGTTTCCAACATAGCACGTGCCTTTTTGCTAACTAGTAGTGGCAGTTAATGGAAACTCGTGTTCAAAGTTAACCAAGTTTTGAGTCTTAATTCAACAAAGTTTCGTAGTTTCAAAATTGTAAAAAAAAAAAAAAAAATAATTAACAACCATATTAATCCCTTGTAAAGACGCTTCCTTGAATTTTTTTTAAAAATTTTTTTTAACTAGTCATTGCTATAGTTCGTTATTGTTATTTATATACTGTTTTCACGGATTTTGCAACGATATCTTCATTACGAAACTTAGATCTTAAATATTATACATTGTATGGCTTTATTGTAAAATTATCATCTTGGTTTGCATTGCATCGTCTGGATTTTTTGTTTTCGGTGTTTCTTGTACAAGAAGCAAAATATGTAATGGTACTAGGTAAAATACATATATAATGCATATGTATGTGTTCCGTTTGGAGTTTTCCTAAAAATTATTTTTTTTTATGGGGGGGGGGATTTTATTTTTAATATTAAAATAAGTTCGTGGGATGTTCAATTGTGTGCAGGAAATGTTTTTCCTGACATTAACAGATGTTCGGTATCTCTGCTGAAATGTTTTAGCTCATATATCGCTTGTCATGGTATTTGATAGAGCGACAGAACAAGTAGAAAGCTACCATGCGCATTGGGAGATATAAGTTTTCCTCATTTGGTTAAGTATGCGGCGAACAGTGCCAAAATAAAACGCCGCAAATAGTATATCATATACGCGTAGGAACTCACTTGATTTTCGATCTGGATAGCAGCAAAGCTAATTTTATTAAATGAATGAATGTGTCTGTCTGTCAATCTAGTTCAGACTTCAAATGAAACGCAAGGTATAGCGGTTCATAAACAGATAGCTGTATTACACTTTGGTTTTAAATACGCAGGTTGCATGAAAGTTTGATATTTTACGTTATTTCACGATTCTATCTGATAATGTTTTGTTTTAAATGCATCCAACTTTATTCGTTCCATTTGCGGAACTATTATGCAAAGTATTGCTGTCTTTCTTGGGCTCGTTTGCTATCAATCATTACATAGGGTCAAAATAGCACGCGCTAATTCAAGCCTTTCAACAATGTGTCTGGAGAATTGCCAATAATTGAACGGCTCTAATCACATCGATGCACATATACTTATTAACTTGCTTACTTATTCTCTAACTTTCTTATGTGCATAGTGAGACTTACAGATTCAGTTATCGAAAAGAATATATTCTTGCTTCCTTGTTCATTTATGCCTTCCCTCGTTTATTACTGAAGACCACTTTATGGCGTTGCTTCTATTGGTGTTTATTTCAGAAACTAATATGACGTATGATAAGGCTTTAATGATCAGTATAGCTGGTAGGCATATAAAGTATATTATTTTCCAGTCTTACTTACCTCGCCGTGTGTTTTGATTATCACCATATTACATGAATTTAAAGTGATTGATGTTCAGGAGAAGTGGAATTTGTTCAAGTCTTTAATTGAGTTTCTTTTTCCTTATACTGTTGTTAGTCATTCAGATATAAAATAAAACCTCGCAACAATGCCCACATCTGACCGCAGCTAATATTACACTCGACCTGAACATACGATATTTTCATAGAGAATTTGCAGATATGAGTCTGGGTTTTTTTTAAAAAAATGCGCCCCCTTGCAGAGTATTTACAACAACCTGATCAGCTTTGATCCCATCACTTGTGCAAGTATTACTACCATCAATATCATGATGTTGTAATATCCATGACGTCAAATATGGAGTTAGCCTCAAATGTAACTAAATTAATCTGACAATATTCTTTATAATTTTACCTATATTTGCCTTTAGTGTGGGTGTGATTGAGCATTCTTTATTTATTTTCATTATTAATTACATTTGTCTTAGTCAGCAATTTGAAAAACGTCTCGCTCCCCAAATTCTTGTGGTTCGCTTCTCCCCCCCCCCCCCCCAGCCCTGGATTTAATGTCCACTGCATACCAATGAAAGCCGAAGCGGGCCGGGTGACCCAAGCTCCGTTTTGCCCAAGTTGAATATGTCTTACGCTGCTAAATTATGTCTTATTTAACTATGTATTATGTCATGCAAATGTGAAAAATGAAGAATAATCGCATCCACAGTGTTAATATATTCCCGATTTCATTAAATGAAGTATTATCGAAAGAAATGAATTATTAGCCCTTTAAGGAAACTATTGACTACAAAAAGACTTTATATTTCAAAGAAACTGAGCTTTAGGTAACCCTACCACTTTCATAGTGTTTTGAACGAAACAATTACTCCGAAAATGCGTCTTTTGTGGTCAACATATTTTTTCGCGCAATCTTTCATGCACATGAAAGCCCGTCGTTGATATAGCGAGCCATTCTATTCATTGATTCCACGAGGGCGTTTGTCTTCTAATGTAAATGAATATATGTCGAGCGCAATTTATAGATTGGACTTTTTCATTGGAGAGTGGCACGCCATGTCCGCTTCATTAGCTTGTTTGCGATCAAGAGAAAGGGATAAAATTAGGTAGGTTCATAGCAAATATTGAATGCTGTTTCGGTGCAAATAGACAAGACACATTAGATATATATATATATATATATATATATATATATATATATATATATATATATATATATATATATTCTCAAATTTTTATATTTTTTATATTCTTGTGTCGATCTATTATTTAAATGAAACTCGAAAAACTTAACGAGAGATACAGTTGTTTTCGCTTTGTCTCCTGTAATACACTAAAGTGGCTTTAATCAGAGCAGTATAATGTACACTTCGCCCCATACATGTTCAGTTCCAAATTCTCAAGATGAAATTGCAGTTTTGATTGTAACTTAAACGAAGCATCTGAAAGTAATTTTGTTCAATTTTCTATTTGTAGAAAGTTTTTTTTTCCGGAATGAAAAACATTATCCTAGAGCGCAAGGGAGCACTTCCATGACTTTTTTTGTCTGCAAAGAAACGATAAATTATGGAGTTACTAGGCCTTGCTCAACAAGAGAAAGCTACGTTGTAACCGAAATTAAAAATGCGGTTCAAATGTAGAATGCTTGTATGGGGATTTGCTAGAAACACCACATCGTTTGTCATATTAGCTCAGTGGTAAGAGTGATTGGGGAATTGCAACACAAGTCTCGTGATCGACTCCCGTCCGTGCAAAACATTTTTCCCTTGCTATTTCTGTTTATTTTTTTATTTTTTTTTTCAATCTATGACAATTACGTTCATTTGATTAAAGGTTTTGTGGGGGGGGGGGGTACATCATAACTGGCATTTCATTCTCTTGCATTTTTAATTTGAACAAAAATATACAGAAGTACAGACACGACTGGAATATATTATTATTTTTGTTCTATTGACTCGTAATGCAATATGTGTGACCTTATCACAGACTGAAATGTGATCTCGTAAAATTCGATACACGCCAGACTGCGACCACTTGAGTGAAGAGCTTCATCGAGGACGATCTTTTATGAAATTGTGCCTCAGTCTCTACGTTACGAGTTGCGTAATATTTAATATACCACTAAATGCTTGCAGCGAGAGGCATATTGCATTATTCAACTAGTTGCATTTCAATGCATACAAGTTTGATATTCTATTTATCACATAACGTTAAGGACGTAACATTACCCGATAGTGCTATGTGGTGTTACTAAGAGTGAATCACAGTGTGCCGAACGATATATATGATTTGACTCCCCGATACTCATAGAAGCGACCGTTATGTAATAAACTGTATTTCGGGACGACATATCATCGCAATGTTACGGGTTAGGACTAACTCGAGAATTCACGATTTCGCAATCGACTGGCATTTTTCATCGCAAAATTTATTTGACAACAAAATGTTGAAGATCTGTCTAAAGACATTGCACTTCAATGTAAGAACAATTTATACTTCTTGGAATACACCCAAAGTAGTTTATACCATTTGCTTAATACACACGTTTGCAATTTAGGACTGAATCCGTTAGAGTTGCAAGTGATCACATTACAACAACACTTTGTTGGCTCATACGTTTCACACTGCCACTTTTTCGAATGGCATATATATAGTACCGGGCAAGCATAGGGCGTACTTGTAAACTGTTCTATTGTGTTACGACTCTATGGTCGAAAAAAATGTAACAGAAAGAAAGTGAAACCAACAAATCAAGTAAAAATCAACAAGCAATTTATTTCGAGATAATTAAAATGAAAAATCGAAAAGACACTTACAGTATTAATATCCAAATAATTCAAAAATAATTAGTGTCCTAATCACAAGTCCTAAATATAGAATATTCCGAATTCACGGCTGTATCCTTGACTGTTATGATGTGCCAATGGTCTTCAAAGTCCTGATGTACTAGTAGTCTTTAATGTGTTGATGTCAAAATGAAGTACTCCAAAATATCTCTGAATAAGTTTAGATAAATTCCAAAATCATCAATTAAAAATCCAAAATCCAAAAGTTTATGAGCACTGTTATAATCCAATGAATATTTTAAAGAATTCCTCTCTTAGAATTTGGAATGACTTTCCACAACTGCAATTGCTCTTGACAAGACTGATAGTAATGTCGAAACTGAAGAACTGTCCACTAAACATGGTATATATAAAGATTGGTCACATGACAGAACATTCTAGAATAATAAATGTACGTGTGACCATTGACAGGTAACTCCTAAGGTATTTCCAGTTTTATTTGTAAACAAAATCAATCTTGACCTGAAATTTGGTAAACATTTTGTTGATCAAAACTATCCTTTAGCTCAAATCTAAAGTAAACAACCTAATTCAAGGACACTAGTTAGCATGTTTTTTTCTCTTCTGATAAACAACATTAAGATTTAAGCAAATATTAAAGTCAAGAAACATTTATAATTTCCTAAAATATCTATTATATAAACATCATACATAACAAATGATACATGCGAATGGCGAGACAAACAAAGCATGCAAGTATTTAAAGTTTGCGCCAACTCAGTATATTCTATTTTTGTACCCGAAAACGTCTTGGAAAAGATAATCTGTAGCATAGATTTAACATAATGGCAACTAGTAAATGATAATTGTGATAGATGTTTCTTTCTTTGTTTTGTTTGTATTGTTGCTTGCTGCTGTTGTTGTTGTAGTTGTTGTTGTTTGATTTGCTGATAAGACTTCATGTCATTTGCGATAATTAATCATAATGCAGTGGCGTGACGTCATTGATTTTCACTTGATTTCATAATGTAGTTTGTGAGCTTCATGCAGATGAATGTCATTTTCGCTTTTTCAAACGAAGCCTAATTTAAACGTAGGACTTACCGGTCCATTACACTTTATATTCACCTCATGAAACATTAATAGCTGTAAATTATTGACAGCAATATATCCAGAGAGTCGGGTTTAATTTTATCGATTAGACTGTGCCCATTAGCGGAAACACCTAATAGGAATTACGGTGCTATATATAAATGATGGTCATGCACAGCCCGTGGAGTTCCCATTTCAGGTCAAATTGACCATGCTAAATAACCTAGGTTGAATTCCAAGGTGCGACTACGATGAAAACTAGGGTGGAACCTACTAAGAACATGGTCATAATCTCAGTATAATGTTTGAATGCGGAAAAATCAGGTTATTAAATTTTCAATAAATTGCCCAATCATGTTTTTGAATTGATTACGAAGCGAAAAATAAAACGAAAAAAGTCAATTTTTTTAGTTTTATACCAAGTTATTGATTTTCTCCTCGTCTTCTATTCACTTTAACTTCTGAATTGATTTTTCGTTCTTCATTATTGCTTAAGCAACCTTCAGTGCGAGTATAATGGATGCAAAATTTGCTAATATGTCCATTAGAATAAAAACATACCCAACACAAAGTCGTAATGAGCTCATTTGCATGTTTGTAATTAAATATGTATTCGTCACATTAATAAAGAGCAAGCAACCTCGCCAATCTCTTTTATCTCTCATATTAGAATCGTTTTGTGTAAAACGTACTGTTTGTATACAGTGACCGACTCGACAAAACAAATGGTACAGTTTTATTACATGATACATGTGAGAGATGATTTGTTTTCAACATTTCACTTCAACTATATAACTACAAAATTATATGATTGAACTTCATTAGATTGCCATTTTTCAGAATAGTGTTTTATTTTGTTTCTGAGATTTTGTATTTGATTTTGAGAGCTGAAAGTATAATATTAACATCTTTTTGTGAAATCTTCTTTTTTATGTTCTTTTCGTTTCTTGGAAAATTAGTGCCATTATCAAAAATAAGATGTAAAATATAACAAAAACAGTTGCTGCATCATGGGTGCAGGAAAAAGAAATTAGTATGGACTTTCTGTTCATCTGAAATCGATGTTGCGTTGTTATCAATTTCAGAGGGGAAAAAACCCTCCTGTATTTCGTCCTCATTGCTGCATAGTCGATGCCCAATACTACACAAAATTCTCTAAGTACTTCACATTCATATCATTTAAAATGAAAATGTGTTATACAATCGTCTTTCTAGGTGCAAATTCTTCACTCGACTTCACTCAGCAATAAGCTTATGCCAATTCTATTATTGTGCGTTATTGTAATTGACATACTGCTATTTGTTTTTTTTTTCTAGGATTCCTTCGTCATGAAATTTTTTAGTCAAAAGTAAAGGAAAGACAATTTTCGGAAAGAAAGCGTCAATTTCCCTGTGGGACATGCCGTATAACTGTGGTAGGGAAGCCTAACAGTAATTTGGTATGGCATGTGGTATCTAATTTTCCAAGGATGCAGTGCATTTTAACGAGAGGACTGGTTGAACATATTACCTTTAATCAACATACAACGTATTCATTGATACGACAAAATGTAAGAATATTTTACTTTGTCGGGGATATACGTGTATATTTGTGTATGTCCTTATTTCTTTCCGCATATATTCATTCTTTTTTCTCCTACAAAAATATCTGATTAGTACACTATAACAGGTCGTCCATGTAGTGTCCAGCCGGAGACCATACGCATACCTTTCATACATTTAAATTTAATTGTTACATGTTTAAGGGAAGCAATATGATCAGCACAATATCATTAATAAATTTGCGATGATAATAACAAAAGAACTACAGCATATGTTTCCTCTTATAGGCAGACAAAGGCTACTTATTACTGAGTAATTAACGACGAAAAGTCGTATTGATTGAAAATCTCTGTTTTAACTATCTCAAATCACAGGCACCCGTATCGCGTTTGCTAAATATATGATGAAGGAAGGTGTTTGAAAGAACATGAAACGTCGTTCCAAGCGTATATATCGACACCATAGTACTTTCATTTTAAGCCACTTTTACGATTTTATTAATGTACTAGCCTTTAGTGTTAAATGATTGAATACAGTGTTAGGCAAAAATTGGAAGAAAACTGATTCTCATAGATTACAAATAGCTGGGTAAGTATTAATGAGCACAAATAAATTTGTTTCACTTGATTACGTATGTACTCAATTAGTGTCTGACATTTGTATTAGTGACTTTACGTTATAATTTCATTTTCATTTCCCTCCTAAGCTTGTATTTCAAAATGAGACGTCACATCGTGGGCGTAGTAAAATATTACCAATTAAGGTACGCCATGGCTGAACTGCACTCAGTGGAAATGGTAAAAGATATTGCGGCCCTAAATAGCCATATTATGTGATTCCATGGATGTTAATGTGTCATTTGTGTGCTTTTAAAATTAAAGCAGTATTGGTTGGAAAAACGAAGAAATGATGTATGTAAAAAATCACCGTGTTCCAAAGAGGAAATCAATTAACCAACACCCAAGAGATTTACAGGAAGTAATATTTTATATCTCGTCATTCGGGTAAATGACCATTTTATTATTATAAAGCATGACATACATTCAATAGATCATTGAACTTGTTATGGTGTTTAATGCATTTGAAAGCTTTCTTTTTGTTTACGTCTGCCACATAAACCAAGTTTATCTTTTGAGACTTCATTTGCAGCCACTGTATCTCAAGAAATAATCATATGTGTTTTGTTGTTTTTATCTTATATTCCACTTTTCCATTTGCATAATGCATTATACACAAAAACGTGAAATTGTATCGTAGACTTTAACATTTCACTGAGACAGAATATAATTCAATTGGATATCAATTGTCTCTCAATGTGGACCATGAGAGCATGTAAACACAAAGGTCGTAAAAAACTATTCATCGATCCCATCTTAATGGCTCCTACACACGACGTAAAAATATGTGGTTGTACGTAAATTAAAGAAATACGATTAAAGTTAAAAACCGTATTTAATGAGCACTACACAGCTGAATTAAAGACAGTTATGGAGAGCATTATTATTTTATAAAACTCTTTCAAAGGATCCCTGTTCACGTGCAGATAACTTTAAACAAAGGTAAAATTAATTTTAAATATAAATGTAAAGAAAAATAATTCTTCTTTCGAGACGTTTCTTGACATGTAAATTTGTATTCCAGGTTGATATAACCTAAGACTGCAGATACAGTCCTAACATACTGAATTGCTTATCTGTGTAACAATCTAAATGATGCCTGAACTCCACCCTAAAAATAAAGTAAAAGTCTAACAGTCCAGAGTTAATTTGCTCTGGAACGTTTTACTGACTCATAAAATATTGATCTTTATAAACTTGACAGAACAAATAAATTTGGAACTTGTATTTCAATATTTTGACCTATTTCATTTCTCTCTCTTTCTCTCTCTCTCTCTCTCTCTCTCTCTCTCTCTCTCTTCATCAGGATGAACATATCTTAAAAAGTGTCATGACTGTAGACCATATAGTATAAATGTATGTAATCAATAGTGAGGCGGCATCAAGAAATGTCTAAAAACAACACCAAAGAACAAAAAGTGGGCTTCAAGTATTAACTTTTAATAAGTTATCCACATGAATCATGTAAATTGTCAGTGACTGAAGTTGCACGACCTGTTGCTATTCGATATTCTGTGTCACCCGTGCAGTATCGTATACCCGTGAAAGATTAATGCTTATACATTTGAACCAAGAACGTTGGTGGTGAAGTTATTAACCTTTCTAGGCTTGAGAATATGTGTAATTTAAAAGAATATTATGGACATTACACTGTTCCAGATAGGCATGAAATTAATCTTATTTTAAAAAATCTGCATTTAGACGAAACACGACGAAATAATGATCGGACCCCAAGTGTAGACATGAATACTTTGTCACAGATCCCAAAATTAGAAATGAATATTTTGTCACATATCGATAGACTTGGACTAGAAACCTTTCAAGAGAAGAACTCAAGAGCAAAAGTGCTTAGCGGGGAAAAAGAGAATTTAAATAGTTCAGAAGCAATATATATATATATGTATACACACACAGATAGATATCAAGTAAAACCACTCATCTACTCGACGTGACCGTGTAAAAAATGGTTGGACCGAGTAAAGCTGCAAAACTTTAGTTCGAAAACGTTCCTGGACAGAGTATATGCAGATTTGCACCTTGAGAATAAATCTGAGTCCATTTTCTACCCTTAACAAGCACTGAAGTTCAACATCGCTTACTATTTGGTGTGCTTCATTTATCAATAACCTATGCCTAATTTGCCTACTTGTTTTTGGTCTAGAACATGTTGCAATGGAGACGAATCCCTTTTTTACACCGGTGCCGGATGTAAGCTTGTTACTAAAATGGGTAAATTTTATGAATTAGTTCACACTTAGCCCTCGACTTCTTAATCTTGTATGCGTTTGCAGTGACACTTTGCAGTAATTTAGGCGTCAATTTGACGTGGAGAAAAGTTCCCATTCAATGAGCTATCAAACATTTTTATGAATCAGGCCTCTGAGAATTTAAGAGACAGAGAATATCAATATTTGTGTGATTTTTCATATCAGAAGGCAATGTTACAGTTGCCGCAGATCACATGTATTTTCAATACCGAAGCTTTATTGATACATTGTCATGCCAAAGGGAAGATGCCAGCAGATATATATATATATATATATATATATATATATATATATATATATATATATATATATATATATATATATATATATATAAGCGTGTAATGTCTTTTCACAAGAAATAATTTGCCAACTTACATTCAGAATGAGTATTTTAAGTGTCAGGCGATTCTCACTAAATTTCACACAATGCATGATGTTGAAATCTATTTAGAAAGCAGATAATGTCGAGATCACAATTGACTGGCCGAAATCTAGTTGTGGTAATGACCTAGCAATGTTTGAAATTTTTGGGACAAGCAGCAATCTTCCTTTTCATTGCTCCCGTATGAAACTCAATAGAAAGGATGTTTGACCGAAATGGACCATTTAGTATGAAAGTTGTGGAAATTGAGCTGGTTGGAACTATTCTTTCAACTGCACGTTACTGACATTTTTCCTGTGAAAAGTAATTACATACTTATATAAACATCTGCTGGTGTTTTTACTTTGGTGTGACAATATATTAATAAAGATGCACAGTCTTGAAAATACTGCTGATCTGGGGAAAACGTAATGATGTCTGAGCAGAAGAAATGCAGACAATTTTGACATTCTCTGTCTCTTAACTTCTCCCATATCTTACTCGTAAAAATGTGCAATAGATCATTGAAGAGAAGAATATGAAACCTAGATTACTGAAAGGTTTCACACTAAACGCTAATACCACTAACAGATCAAGGGAAATGTGTGCTACTGCAATTGCTCGAGTTATATATATATATATATATATATATATATATATATATATATATATATATAGAGAGAGAGAGAGAGAGAGAGAGAGAGAGAGAGAGAGAGATACATACATATATATATCCTCAAACAACCATATTTGGTGGAATTAACGTGAATTTTAACGCGTTCGTTATAATATTGTGAGAATCTATTCAAATAACCATAGAAAGTGTTCAACTATATCAGCTTCATTTAATCAAATCATCGTTATAACATTTTTGGCATTCATCTACATTAGTTCAGAATTATCGTTTTTCCGAGAGTGTGTAAGTTTGCTTATTTCCGGAAGAGTGTCCATGCTTCGTGACACTGACTAAAAAGTAATGTAGCATATGATCAGAACGCGCCAGTTACACCAAGGTATGGATATTTTTAGTTTTTAGCGTCTCCGTGTTTTTGGAATTTAAAAAAAAAAAATAACTTAAAAATGATAACTTTTTTCCCCTTAATTCTATATGCAGTTTGTGCACTTACATTACTGTTTGCTTGTTCTTTACCATATAAATACATGACTCAATAGACTGAGAGAGACAGACAAACAATCAGAGAGACAGAGGGAGGGAGAAATTTAAAAATAGACACTGGTGAATGGATACACTTTTTATTATAATAGATTAAATGTATTTTTATGAGGAATAGTGTTCATTATGAAATAATACTGAAACGAAAAAGTCCGTAGTGAATATACATTTCGAGTGTAAATTTTTCTTACTTTGTATAAGAACCCCACATGATTAAAACCAAATATTTACATTGACTACCCCTTTGTATAAATTGAGAAAGTGAGGTTTCCTGTTCAAGATATGTAAACACAGCCATCATGTGATCGGCGTACCTGTCTTTAGCATATAATAGAAAATTCAAGGCCAAAATATCTGACACAAATAAGGCATTAGTAAAAATATAGATTTTCATTATGATTTTTTTTAATTACATGAAACAACCTATTTGAATCTCGTTTTGTCTGATTTCACTGATAAAATACTTCCTGTCACTCTTAAAGAACCCTGGTGACACAGTTGATGACGTCATTATCTCAAAACAAGCGCGTTAGGTCGCGAGAGACATGGCGCACGATTGAAGGATTATTACGACATAAGGAGGTTGGTTGATATAAATATATATATATATATATATATATATATATATATATGCACCATGGTATATATAGATAGATACAGTCAGACAGACAGAGATATATACTGATACCAATAAAACCAAACAGCGGGTCAGAGTTATAATTCGTTCCAAGCTAGAATCGACCTCAATTATATAGAACAGATTGCTGAAAACTGACACATGACAAAGACATTTTTAACGTTATAACGTTACGCTTCATGCGTTTAAACCGTGTATATCTTTTAATATGGATTATATTTGCGTTGCATAAACTACGCTATTTTCAGAAAAGATTGCGTTTTCGAAATAAATAAGTAAAATTGCAAACGGAAGTTAATATTTCACGTCGCAGCTCATATATTTAATATTACATTATACCTTGCATCTGAACATATATTAACATAACTTAATTCAGCCCTCCCATATAAAGAACAAAAGATACCCCATAAGTACAAAAGTCAACTCAACATATCGATCTGACTAGAAACATGTTTTGTAAGCTCTCTAAAATCAGCTTAATAAGACAAAATATTGATTAGTGTACAGGTGACCCAATTCTTACTGTGCAATAACACGGAGTTTAAGGATCCAAATCAAGTTAGCACCCTCTTTGAAAATTACCACACTGCAAAAATAGTCTGTATTTCAGTGTCTCTTAACTTTATTACTTATACAAAATCCATACTGTAGTGTCTTATATAGCTAAACTGCAGCTTTTTGTATATTACATATCGTTATTCATTTCTCTCTAAATGTGATCACCTTCCTGTCATTGGTAATTATATCAGACATTACCCGTCTGAAATACCTGCGTTGAACTTTAAAAAACAATCCCTTCAGGTGAATGCCCAACACAATTTATATTCTGGTATTTATGCTACCTTAAAAATCACAAGATTGCGGAACTTATTCATACCGGATACAGGCTGTTCATATAGGATAATGGCTTGTTCATAGCGGATACAGGTTGTGTTTCTCATAATCAGAGGAAGAAACAAATCAGAGACAATTATTCTTTGGGTATCACATACATGTAGCAAAGTTAAAAGTCGACCAAATTTTTTCTTAACTGTGATTTTGCCAGCCAGAACACATTTAAATATATCACAATTAGTCAAGTCGTTCCTTTATAGCCACAACATTCTTTCATGATCAATAAATAAAATATAAACCCTCACCACACAAGAATCCTTTTACGTAACCCTTGCCATAGACGTGTTTTATTGCTGAATACAATTAAATGTTATATCTTTTCAAGCAGCTTGTTTTTCTTTCAAATCACACACTCACACACACACACTCGTATACACTCACACACACATTCTCTCTCTCACACACTCACACACACACTCACTGTCTTAGCTTATTATGACGGATGGTATTTTTTAGTAGTGTAACGATTAATCAAAATATGTGAGAACTGGTGGGAATAATAAAACGACAAAGTTGTTCAACTATGTTTTTCGAAAATCAATATAAACAATAGACGCATTCTTCGTTGAAATATTTGTATCTCTAAACCTGGAAGTTTGGCGTTTTCACAACATCGCAACAGATCGTGTTTATTCGATCAATGCTATATCATTTTAGACATACATTATTTTTGGTCACCGACATCCAATTTCTTTATAAGATTACCTGATGACAGGTATAAATCAGTCGGGAACATAGAGATAGGTATTCAAGTGTTACATTTGCCATGAATAAATATATAAAACTTAACTGATTAATATGTATGGTTTATTCGTTCTAGTGATAATCTTACTTGACGAAAACAACTGTATCATGCCACATAAATATTGCAGTACAAAATCGTGCTAGATCTGGCCATACAATATATGGAATCGTTAATGCTTATAGATTTGAAGCAAGATATATATTATCATCGATTTTGACACTGAAAAGGATTCCAGTGATATTGTCTACCAAACAGCTTGATCGAGTATTTGCATCGTATATTTGGCTACGAATTTCTATGAAATGTATGTAAATACATTGTTCTTTGTATATATCAATATTGTAATGAATTATTGCTTATTCTTCTCGTAAATATAAACATGATTCTTGCTTGTTTGCGACATGAGAATTATATAAAATCCAAACAAATGTATCACCATATGTAATATAATCCTTCTGAAAACAGGAAAGACCTTTTCTATTTTTCACCTCTTGCCAATTAGGAGGACAGTATATCAAGTATTGAAAAATTAAATATTTTGAAACGCCTTGCAATGCCTCATCAGGAACAACTCCCAATGTTTTGTCGACAAACCGCAATCACTGCCATCAATCGTGCATTTTCTTGACAAGTATTGTGACGTCTAGATTAGTGCAGATACAAATAAAATAGCCAATAAAGGAACACAGTCAATAAACCGTCAGGGCGTTTTGGAAAATGTATATTGAATGTGTTCATTCGACACAGTCAATTAAATGGTTCAGTTATGTATTAACAGTGTAACTAATGAACATAAAGTTCAATTTTATTATGTAATTAAAGCATACTATGTATCTGACAACACACCACCACCAGTAAAAAAAACCGCTTCCAAGTTTCTACCCGAAAACGCCATGTTTGAGCATTTTGTCTAGATCCTTGAATGCAAGGATATAAATAGGGCGCCAATGTTGTTTGCTATGTGCATGTGTCTTTCGTTTATAATAAGGATGCATATAGTTATAGTGTGTGCATTTCAGTGGTTTCCAAGCTTTCATGGCTTAAGAATTTCAGTTAATGAATGTAATGTAAAAATATGATCCGCTGCGTTGTGGACTATCCTGGTTTAAATAGAGGAAAACAATTTTCTAAAGCAACTGAGCATATTAATGGA
Organism: Margaritifera margaritifera; assembly: GCA_029931535.1. Classification (NCBI taxonomy): domain Eukaryota; kingdom Metazoa; phylum Mollusca; class Bivalvia; order Unionida; family Margaritiferidae; genus Margaritifera; species Margaritifera margaritifera. The sequence goes on from JAQPZY010001008.1 coordinate 472,777, forward strand.
TGTGTGAATTTCGGGCATTGAAGGATCTCCGCTTTTCGTATAAAATTGGAGTTAGCTTACCTTCTAGCTATGTGTCTGGTAAGATGGCTGTGTAACTGTGTGATTAGAAAGTTCTTTAATTTCACCACTAATGGTGATCTATAATGTGCAAAGTGCCTCTGATACCTAAGACGAATAAGATAAGATAGTGTTTTCTAAAATGGAATAGCAGGTAATGAGGCATAAAATAAACGTCAAGTGATTTGAAATAAATCTATTAAAAGCTAAATACAGTTACTCTAGATATTTCAGCATCAAATAACTTGCCGGTTTCACGTACAAATGTATATTAGAAATAAGTAACGCATAGCGATCCACAAATAGGTTGACTTAATTACGTTTGCCTACCAATACGGGTATCACGTTTAGGTAAGGTTTATTAATATTGTTTGTGATTTGCTTTCCGCAGTTTTAAATAAACTGAAATAGCTACCATTTTCAGAAAACAGGCACGAAACATTGTTGTCTCTCTAATGATGTCGTCTGCTATGAATCATGTCATTATGATTAGATGCAAACAATCCAATGCTCTCATGACCGCCAGCAATGCTGCTTAAGATCTCGCAAATTATTGAACGGTCTTGATCAATGTTTAAGGAAATCCAGAAACAGGCATTGGAAAATGTGGTTTAGAGATATGGTCTTCTGTGGCTAGATTTAGATTTGGGCCTTGAAACAACACAACACTATACCAGATGAAGTTTTTTTTATTTTGCCCGGAAATGGCTTGTGTGTCAATACACAACATGCGGCGTCTTTATCAGGTAGGTAATTTGTCAACAGTTACTTTTCGATGTCATCATGTAGATAACGGCAGGACATACGTAATTTCCTGAACAGTATAATAACTAAACAATAAGATTCGATTAGGCTAATGTTAGTTTTTTTTATTGTATATACATATATATATATATATATATATATATATATATATATATATATATATATATATATATATAATGTATTATATGGCTTGAAGTTAATCAAAATATATTTTCTTTTTATATTTATTGTATTTTGTTAAATTCTGTTTGTTGGGGTGGGGTGGGGGATTATTTGCTATTCTAATTTAAGTATTATACCAATCGGAATATTATATACCCTTAGCAAAATATGTGGAATGGAAACGCCACAAAACAAGCTTCGGGGCATCAAACCCATCACTGGAGAGTGGCATCATTCATATAAAACAAATCGCAGATATTAGGTGGTACCGTGCAGTCGCGTGAAAGATACACAAACTTGACCCAGACATACCTCATGGAGGGTGAGCCTTTACGGAAATATGTCCATTGACAGTGGAGTACGTTCTTGTCGAGTGAAACAACTTCATCACGAGAGACAGAAGTTTTTTTTTTTTTTGTTGTTGTTTTTTTTTATTTCTTTTTTTTTTGGGGGGGGGGTAGGTCGGGGATTGCAAACTCGATGAAAAATCTTTCTTTTGATTTTTTTGCACTTTCTGGGAGAATGTCGTTTATATCACTATCGTTGATCCCATATTTTAAGGTATTCGTTTAATTTACCTGTTTCTGTTATTTTATATATTATATACAGATTTTCTGACATATCTACCTCTTTTCCTTCAGAAGTACGTACACTTTACTTTTTATTTGGAAGTATTTAAGTTTGTGAAGACTTATTCAGTTTTTATCTCTACTTATACATCCTTATCTTTACTCCTCACTATGTAGCCACGATTGTGCTGATGCACCTTTAAACCTCATCATACATATCTCCTCCAAATCCTTCTTCTTCTTCCAAACAATGTGTTCAGTTATCATTTACAAGTTCGTGTATCTTGCATCCTTTTTAAATGTTTTGTGCATTACGTTCAACTATAAAGTTGTTAGAAAGGTCAGATGCGATAGCGTCAATAAAGGATCCTGACGATATTGAGTGAGCTTCGTCAGTCTTTCTTAAGGTAGTACTTCTAACTATGTAGCGTATCTTGTAAGAGACATCAGGGAATGGAATGAAATCAAGGAAACTTGATTTAGCAAGACTGAGTCAATATGTTTGTTGACGCTGCATTTTGAAGCTAATGATTGTCTTTTGACTATTCATCATGTCCGAGCTGATTGACACTTGAATCCATCATATTTTGGAGTCATTGTCATCTTTATGTAACTTTACGAAACCTAAGTGTCAGTATCATCTCTCTGCAATCATAAAGCCAGCATGTGAAAGATAAGTTACTACTGTTATGAATTTGGGGAATTTTCTTATGAAATATTCCTATGGATAGGGAAAAAAACTTCCTATTCATAAAATGTACTTTTAAACCCTCTCATCGGGCAACGAAAAATAGTGAATATCTATACACATAAGACGAAAGAAATGGATATTCTAGAAATTTCCTTTTAGGTCAAATTCATTCTTTTTTGTATAATAAAACAGAGATTGCGAAAAGAAAACATACATGTGCCCCACTGTACAAAAAACAGTTACTTAAATAATTATACTACTACATTTCTTGAATCTTTCTGATGTGTATTTAATACAGTTCCATTTTGTTTCCATTTTTTATCAGCTGCGAGCAAACATTATATACCAAATGTATAATTTTTGAATTATATACTAAAAGTATAATTTTGAAAATCAGCTGGCAGTGATCCAAAAAGAGCTAGTATATAAGAGTATGTTTGCACGCGCACTGTGTGCAGGATTTTTAATATATATTGGGGACCGTTGCTATATATTTCTTGCGCCAAGCGTTATGCGTTCCACATTGAAGCTTTTAGTTTCAAGAATGGTATCAATGTATGTATGTACGCGTGTATGTATGCATGCATGAATGCTGGTATGTGTGTGTGTGTGTGTGTATATATATATATATATATATATATATATATATATATATATATATATATATACATATATGTATGAATGAAAAAGGTAGTTAGATGGATAAAGTGACCGGACGAAAGAACGGCGTATGGTTAGATAAACGGAAATCGGCTTCAGAAACAATTGCATATGTATTTCTGTTCGAGTGTGTTGCTCGTAATAATTTGTTGTTTGTTAATACATACTATACATAGTGAAATCTTTGCTGATAGATCTAAGTTAATGATGTGAACATAATAAACAAGACTATTAGCTACTGCACTGTTATAAATGCTGTACGATTAACTATAATTGCTACATTGTAGATTAAATCCCACAGTCATCTTGTAAGGAATACATACGTTTTGACATACAGTAATCTGAGTATTAGTAAAGACGCGAAAACAAAACAAGCTTTGACGGATTTGCAGTTATTTGATTTTTGCACTGATGTTTCTTTTAATGGAATACAAGTTCTTGCTAAGATATTCATCTGTGAATGCACTTAGAAGTATTCTGTAAAACATAAACATGCATTCACGATTGATTTGAAACTGATCTATTCATCATGCTTATTTTATCGGCTGATTTATGTTTAGCCTCAGATTAATACGTGCAACATTTAAGGGTTTCCAACCTCCGTATCAAGAAAACAAAATGTAATGTTCGAATTAAGTTCGTACATTTTTATATCTGAAATTGCCAAGCTTTTAATGTGCCGCACATGTCGCGAACATAACATTGATTGCACCTGGGTGTACAGATCAATCAAGGTAAAATGTCTGTGTTACATTCAGTTCGGATATGGAATTGAGGAAAATAATTTGGTTCCCTTTAGTTCATATAAAGACGCATCTATCTGAAACCATAATGAGATGCAAATCAATACTGGGTATAACATTCTATATTATTCTTAGCATAATTCCACAATTAAAATATAATTTGGATATGAACAATATCTTAAAATAGATATATGAAATTTGTTTTTTAAAATATCATCCTTAATTCACAACAACTATTGCTAAGGAATTTGAAAGATGACAATAAATAATGTATCTTTCCGTCCAAGTCATGTCTGAGAAGCAACTAAAAGTTACTGATCTATCTGCTTTCTTATTTAACGTGCGTTATCCTTTATGGGTCTGACTGTATGTATACTGGTACATGTGAGAAGCAAATAACAACGAACTGATGCCAAATATCACTCAGACTTAGCTGATTACTTATTCATGACGTACACAACTATTATTCATGACGTACACAACTATTATTCATGACGTACACAACTATGATAATTGCAATGAATACAAATCCTAACATCAGTACAATCGCAGTTTTGTAAAGAACACAGTTGCAAACAAATTGCGTTTTCATTGCATTAGCTGACGATAACCGTTCTAATACATCTGAAAGTGAATAGTGTATTATTGTTTTAATATTTTGAGAGGTAGTCATGCGTTAGTGTTATGTTGGAGACAATGTTCGCTATATAAAACTGAGTAATGATGTTTAATGCGATGAATTTTGTCATGTTAGTCCGTCCACTACCATGTTTGCATCTTTCCTATAACAAATATTGGCATGCTCTAAAAGCCGTCTGCTTTAACTCTAACAAAGTCAGACTTATAGACATGTTGTCGGAAAATTCTAGTTTCAAATCTGTTAAAAGAAGTTATTGAGCCGCTCTCCGTCTCGTTCTCTCTCTCTCTCTCTCTCTCTCTCTCTCTCTCTCTCTCTCTCTCTCTCTCTCTCTCTCTCTCTCCTGAAGCCACTGATATAGTAAGTCCAATACAATGATTCAATTAAACATAAATTATCCCTTTCTGACATTTTCATTTGTACTTTCGTATTTTATGCCACAATACGGATATACATTCATCAAGAATATTTTTCAAAATTATATTGTTTAAAGTTTCCTCTGCCACCATTATGTTTCCATAACAATAGGAAATACATGTTCTACCTTTATTCTATTGTTTATCTCATATATATCTAAGAAATTAAACATAGCAAACTGTATTTGGATGTGGGAATAAATCGTTCGTAAGAGGCTTTAATAGATAACATATGGTTTATGTAGGAACGAAATGCAAACAAAATACCTTTCATATATTAACTCATTAACCCCGAGAGATTCTTTTCATTTTCGCCTGAAATGGGTGTTGGAAACGCATTTTTGGGGTTACTTATGAATGCAGGAAAACACATCTGCTTAAGAAAGTTTTTCACTTAGCCGGATGCTTAGGTGTATCAGACACATTGTTTTTGATTGGCTATTACGCTCGCCATTTGTGCAGAAGGGTAAAAGTTGGATTTTTTTGTGTATTGGACCCTCGATTTTTGTTTCCTGGCCCCTTTTTACTCCTAATCTCAAACTTCTTATACTTTTGCAAAGGTTCATCTGTCCGTGTGCAGTTCGGTCCGATCTGCTTTAGATCTAAGGCCTAAAGGTCTAAAATCCGGACACAAACTCCGGCTCCGAAACTGGCAATTTTCGTCCTAAACAAAATCGGGTCTCAAAAAGTTAATTTTGTTCGCTGTATTTTTTAATGCGAGTAGAAAGTCTACATTATTTGGTATCATTGTATAGCTACATATGTCCACTATCCTGCAATACCATCCACTTTGGTATATCGTAAATGATGTTACAGAGCTCGGAAATAAGGTACAACCTCATGACGCGTAAACGTGGAGCTAGGGGTTAATGAGTTAAGTGAATAGTTGTTTATATGATTACAGCTATATATCTTACCATGAATACATATTTTACAACCCTATCTGTGTCAATCTCTAGTGATTGATTACATTTTGAATATAATGTCATCACAAAAGAATTTACATGTCTATATTATACTGATCGAGCCAGCAAAGGCAGGTTCCGACTGGATATGGTCAGTTGCAGCAAGATGCCAATGCAAATGTCTTCTGCTGTATTCTTAATAGCTTGTAACATGCCATAAAATGGGTGAATGCTACTTGTAAAGGTCTCGAATGACAAATTGTAATTGACTTGCTCAGAGAGTCCCAGATTAGTAGGCGAAGCCGCGATTAATTGTTGGACGAATATCGAGCTTGTAGTCTGACACCTTCCCCTTCATATATTGTTAATAGTACGGTCTATTTTCACTTTGGGGAAACACATTCCATCTGATACTTTAAGTGGGGTTTTTTTTGTACTTTTTAAATCGAGAATGTTTGTCTACTATGGCTTTTTAAACAATGTGTATAACAATAATTTGTATGCAGAACGATATGCTTGGGGATGATCATGATATTGTGTCTCAGTTAATACAGTGGCATGGACTTTTGGTTATGTTAGTTTCATACACAATAGAGGTGGCTCAGAATTCGCAATCGAGATCAACAAACTGGACATTATCTTACCCTCTCCATTTTATGTTATGCTACAAAGATTCTTTTCTTCTAATTATATGCAAGAAGTTGCATAAAATTCAGAAATAAAGCTGATCCTACTTTACTCATTGGAAATTATCGTCACGGTTTTTGAGATGGGTTTATACTATTATATTTCTGTACAATTTGGTATGATAAAAACAGCATAGTTCCGCAACGTTTCAACCTATATTTAACGATCAATTTAAATATATATATATATATATATATATATATATATATATATATATATATATATATATATATATATATATATATATATATATATATATAAACATAGAGCAATATAAAAGTAAATGAAATACAGAAAAATGTAAGTCACATATGACGAATGTTTTGATTTTGTTAGTTTTAACGGCACTTTTAGCACCTTATTGGCTATATCATGCCGACAAAAAGAGAGCTGAGCCCCTTTCTCAAGGACGCAAACCCTCCCCCCCCCCCCCCCGCCCCCATTGGGTTGACCTTGGTTAACAGGTTCCACGCTCAATCAACTGAGTTATAGCGGCTTCCGTATGGCGGATGAATATGGCTGCTGATATTTAAATGCATGTCACTTCGTCTTGTACAGCACATGATTTTAGTATTTAAATAATTGAATATTTAGATGTAATATCCAAGGATCTTGAAAGTTATACCATTTTCAATTAATACCTGAAGCATATATGTTTAGGTATTCCATTGAAACGTTTCGTATGATAAGACTTAGCAATATGTTTTTTCTCTGTACATACGTATATATGGCACACATACACACACACATATATACACACACACACACACATATATATATATATATATATATATATATATATATATATATATATATATATATATATTACGTTTTATTGTTTTTATGCCAGATTAATTTCAGATTTACTTCTCTAATTTTTAATGACACTGGTTAAAGAAGGCAGTGAAGGCAATGACATAAAGCCAGTTATAAGGGTCAATGCCAAACGTGATACTAAGAACTTAATAGATATAAGTTTACTCAGAACTGGTAGAATGCAGACAAAACAGACTCCTTATGATTTCAGTATTTCTAAAAGACTCAGTTAACAATGGAGTTCATTTTTGATTGTTTTGTAAACATTTATGCAAAATTTGGATTAACATTTTAGCACTTTTCTTTAAAGCAAATCTCATTTGGTTAAGTAATTTCGGAACGTGGATATTGCATTCTTTGTTGTTGCTTACACAGTAGATGGCACAATCAATACAACGTACTGATAAATGGAAAGGCCAGATCTTCAGTGTATGAGCAAGGAAATTAGCAATTACGAATAGTGAGCAGGATTGATTGGGCGTGATCGAGATATGTTCTGAGAGGCAGTTTCGCATATCTACTAATCCGTCCAATGAATATTCATAAAATCTAATTTCATCGCCTAAATGGAATCGAACTTCTGAAAAGGCAACTTAAAACAAATGTAATTCTTCTCAGGAAGTAATACTCAGTAAAACAAAATAAAGAAATAGACAATATTGTCCTCGTTTTATCTTGGGAACGAGCAAGATAAACTAATTTGCACATATCAGTTAAATAAGTCAATGGTGATATAGATAGGTTTCAGTGCACTCAGTGGAAATCACTGAGATAATCGGCTTGTAACAAGAATATATAACATGGGTCATTATACTTCTTTAGATAATTATATTTTGACATTGTATGTGCAAAGGTAGAAATTCTGTTAAGAAAATATATTTCCTCTGATAAACAAACTAGTGTCAAAATTTACACATTTTGTCAACAATCAACTAAAGAAAAGAAAGAAAAAGTCATGCAGGTTGTGTAGGCGTTCGGTTCCGACTACTTCAGCTATAGGTGTCGTTTTTGAGAACTTGATTACATATATCTTTAGATAGCGATTATTCAAATTATTTCGTCCATTAATATTCCTTGTATGATCATTATCTAAACGCCCCGAGAAATACATACGACAAAATCTGTTAAAGTAAGTTGACATTTTTAGACGAGGCCAGGCAGGAGGTGTGATCCAGTTTAAACTGGATTGAATAACGCGCAATGATGTCACAATGCAAGTGTCTCATATTGGAAAAAAAAAAACATCTGAGCTATCCCTGATCTGGTAATGTTTAAAGTCATATAATAGACTAGACATCCGCTTTTCCTGACCAAATTTAGTGCCAGTTTGCCATTGTAAAAGTCCACAGCTGTCCATAATTTTCATCTGGAAGTTTGATGATGACAACTAAGGTGCAGATTATTCAACAATCAGGAATGAACAGCTGGTTGGTACAGATACTTTAAAATTAAATTTTAGAACAACAATTAATATTTGATATACGATCAGTAACGTCGCCTCCAAAACTACGTATACTTTACATAACCTCAAACGGGGGTTGCTTTGTGCACATTTGTTTGTATTTTGTAAGATATTCATGTCAATAAAAACATCTCAAATAATTCTGAATGCAAACATTATTTATATGATAAGTTATCATTAAATACGTTAATGGTGATAAAAACAAGTTTCAGTGTACAGTAATATTTTGTTTTATAAATATAAACATATTTTCTTCCACATACATGTTTGGCACTTAAAGCTAATGTGAAATGTTACTCTTCAGTTATTGTCCATTGTACTGATGATATTTGATATTTTAGTTTATGCCTCGTAACTTTGTGCTATGCGATAAAGATATCGGTCGTATTAATACAAATTATTATCAGATAAACACTTGTATTAGAATCGCTGTTCCTAAATATAATATATCGGCAAAAATTGCCTCCTGAATAGTAAAATATTGCGACAATTGATTTTCATGTTTATTCAACGACGAATGTTTGACACCCACGCTCAACGTTGATACCTTATCAATTTGGGCTAAACTTCTTAGGAGTGGATACTTTATTTCTAAGTGCAAGATTAAAATCAATAAGGTTTGAGAACTATTTAGGTCTTTAATGGAGAGAATAATCTTAAATTTAGTGCGTTTTTATCTTGAATAACTTCCATATATTATTGAATACATTTTGTTAAACAATGGTCACAGAACAAATTTTATTAAAAGATAGTTGTAAATATGTATTAAAAAAAGTTGTTTGCTTTAAATAGTTAAATATGTTCTGAGTTGCTATGAATAGTTTATTAAACCCGGACATAATTCCCGGATCGACCAAGTTTCTGATTTCTTTTTTTAAAACAGACGTCTTCTTTATGCAATAGAACTAAGATGACAAGCATGCATTCCTGTGAGTCAGCGAAGTGATCTGGAAAGTTGCCAATTATTGAACGGATTTTATCCAAAAAAGAACCAATAAGGAATCGGGAAACAAAGCAACATAAACTCTCATGATATATATCCCTGACACGAATGGATATATCCCTGGCTTTTTACAACACAACTTCTAATATGCATTGGTGACCAGATCATCATCACACGGGACTTAAAGAATCATTGATCTTTATCCTTCATCGAATCCAACTGGGTAAGTCACATATTTTGTTTCTTATCTCCCTTGCTCTCCCTCTCACAATTTCTTGATCTCACATGAAGATTACGCTAGTACAAGACACAAAGTATGGACCAAGAAGTCATTAATTGATATTTAAACACACTGATTACCTTGCCTGAAAATTATTCGTTGAGGGTAAAAATATACATTGAAATGTGAGATCTTGTCAAATCTTTCTTTCTTCCCTCCCCCCCCCCCTCTCTCTCTCTCTCTCTCTGAAATCGGGGGTTAATGTTTTATCCTTCCCCTGAGCATCATCATCATCATCATTATCATCATCTTCATCATCATCATCATCATCATCATCATCATCATCTTCTTCTTCTTCTTCTTCTTCTTCTTCTTCTCCTTCTTCTACAGGACAGTATTTCAACAAAAAAACAGAGAACTTCGTAATGTAGATTCAGTACCATTCCCAAGTGTAAATCAGTCGCATGTAAAACTAAATTTGCATACAATAAACCTCGTGCCATATGCGCTGCATATTAAATTATTACCAATAAAACCAGTTAGATGACATCCAAAGAATTGTGTTATTCCATCGTAAAAACCGCATTAGTAGATGTATTAAAGACCTGGAGAAACATACCGAGGAGACTTGTAAACCTGAATGTGATTTAGCGAGACATTCAAGAGGGATTGTACGTGTCTCCTGCCTTGAAAAAACTATTAGTCTTCATTAGCTGTTCGTGTTTGTCATATATAAAGAAGCTTGGTGGAAACGTCTAGTCTTCAAAAGCTCTTCACAGAATGTTCAAACTGAAATGTCAACATCATTTCCTTCTTATTACATATATTCAATGTAATGAAATAGTATGTAGTAGAATAGTGACGTTGGCTTAGAAAGTTCCAGAAAGATATGTTAGAGAGCTTGTTATGTACCCGAATCATGTTAGATAGGTGGGAAGCAAACGTCAGTGATCAAATCCTTGTATGTGAAAATAAACAAAGCACTAATTATTTTTCTCGTTTACTTCGCCTAAAAGTACACAAATCAATATGCATATGTGACACCCATTATCGACAATCTTCCTGGACATGCGTTTATCATAAGCTGTTCAGAGGCAATCCACCTGCATTGAATCAACGTATGAATCCTATTATATAAGAACTCGGGGAAAATAAAATAACGATCTTGAGATACGCACTTAATGTTATTTTTGCGACTTTCGTTTCCTTTAATATCGACTTACACTTACCGTGTCTATGAAATATTTCGAAAAAGATTTTTACATTTTCATCGGATTTCTTAGAACCACTTATCAAGAAGCTTCTCATTTTAATAGTATATGCATGTTACATGGAGATATAGAAACGTTGTATCAACTAATAGAAACATTTGCAATTGGCGTTCGAAGTTCTGACTTGCCTTTATAACTAATACGAAGTCTCAAAACAAACGACTTTTTGATGACCATGTTATTGTTTCATATTTTACAGGGAATAGTTTGGATAAGGTGCCTTTGTTGAACAAACAAGGGCGCATAGTAGCACTCCTTTGTGATTTATTGTGAACTCCAAATATATATAATTATAGTGACATTTAAAATATACATGCTTTTCCTCATGTGTAGAATACCAATAGGCACTCATTGTCAATCATATTGTTTCATATGCTACTTTTCTATATTTGTCTGTTATTTATTGTACCGGTTTTCCTTTTAAATGATTTACAGAAACCAATAAACTTAATTGAATTAATTAATGCACTATTTTATTCACCTTGCTCCATATTATATCCAAAATTTGAAGGCAATAAAATATCATGAAAGTATTAAAGGCTTTTTTCTCACTGTAGACAAGAACATAAGTAAAAATACTGCAGATAAATGCAGTATTTATTATCGCCCCTTTCAGATCTCGTCGTTTCCTTCACAAGGACATATGCAAGCAAAATGTTTTTAGAAGGTTAGCTTCAAATTTCAAATTGTTAAAAGTCGAATATGCGGTAAACCACTAACTGTTTATTGCTTAGCAATTAACTTAATATTCAAATTTAGCAGTCAGGAAAAACAAATGCCATACAATTTCATAACAGCTTTAATATTAATGTGTATACTGGCACACAAATCATGTTAAAAGCAGGACAAAATAAAATCGGAGGACAATCAGCAAACGGTTAGATGGTAATGCCTTTCTTCCGTTGCTGTAGTGGCCTCAATGCTCACCTGGAAATAGAAGGTCGGATGATCCCGCGCTGAGCCTGGTATCACTACTGACTGGGTGCGAGTTCCTTCATACTGCGGAATTAAAAATTAAAGAGAATGAGAAGAGGTTCATTGAACTGATCGGGATTTAAAATAATCAGAAAGCTCATACATTGATTTACCTGAACGGGTTAAAAACAAAACAAACGCTTGTATCAATGTAAAAGATAAAGACGATGTATGCTCTGGAATCTGTTTTAAATATACAAAGTGATCATGTAGACAACAAAATTAGAATTTAGATATATACAGTCACCGGTTTCAATGAAGTCCAGTAAAAATTTAGGATATTTAGAAGAATATAGACAAAAATTGACACATGTTTAAAATATTGGAAGGGAGAGACAGCCGTATGGAACGCACTATATCAATCCTGTCGGAATAACTGAAGTAGAGAGGGAAATACATGATGATATGTTAATTTTTGTTTCAATACGGTGTACTTAATGATAATAAATATGGAAGGTACTATTACCTTATATTATAAATATTGTTCAAGAACTCGTGTCATCACAGATTATCAAATATCAAGAACCGAAATATATCTGTAACAGCTCTTAACTTTTTGTTCAATATACCAGAATAATTATAAGAACACAAAAACTTGTGTTTCAATGTACATAATTTGATTGATAAAATGCCACACGATGGTTCAGATGAAATATTAAAACAACTATCAAAACCAGTTGGGGGGATTAGGGTGGTGTTAGTGGTTGGCGTTGATTGATTGATAAGTTTCGTGTGTTGTTTATTATGATTCTGTTATTATTATAGTGTCGGATTATCCAGAAAGAACAAGACCGAAAGTGGACATGAAGCGTCCATCTCAATACGGGACAATTAAACAAACACATTCCGTCAGTGTTTTGTTTCTACCTCAAATCAGCCAGAAATATAAACCAATAGTCCAGGGTATTGTACGATGCATTAATTGCCAAACGAGTGTATGGAGAATTAAGACCGTAAAATGCAAAACCTTATAGTGTTCTTAGATGATGTTGAAAGACATTTTAATTCAACAAATATATGTTGAATCTGTGCGAAAATATTAACTGAAAATAAAACAAGAGTCCACGAAGTGCACGCTCAAACAAAATTGCGAGCCAATGAAGGTAGCGATCATATAATGCAAATACACACTGAATGGACGAACGTGGTTCTAATATTCAAAACACTTCTTTTGTACATAGAATGATTTTCTTTTGATATAACTAAATAGGTGTGCATAATTCTTATGAATCATACTACTATCAGAGCCGTCTACTAAGTATTAGACAATAGCTTTTTTCTCCCTATTTACATTAACAATTAGCATGCAGGGTATCAACTATTTCTCTCGGAAGGTTTGGTTTTGAGTTGGGTTTATTTTCAAATTAAAAGTCTACTGGAACAAGAACGAAATATTCTTATAATGAGTCGTATCTTCAGGGTCGGCTTCTTTCTAATTTTAGGGAATAGGCTTACCTTCAAGGTCAGCTTCTTTGTAATTTTAGGGAATATGCTTACCTTCAAGACTGGCTTCTTCTAATTTAAGGGAATTTGCTAGGAAAGACCGTGAAATACAGCCTGACAATTGTATATTACGTTACTAACAGTAATGCAAGAGAGTTCAGTGGATGTAAAAACCAATAATGGTAAATTCCACACAAGACCTGTCTTTAACATCTTCCACATTTCTCAAAAACAGGTGTAATTAAATCGCCAACTCGTCTGAAGATATTTTGTTCTAAACCATGTTTCAAGTTAATTTTTCTCTTCTAAATACCAAATTTCATTGGGCAAAGGAATGTACTCATATAGATTATTTATTATATGATGTTGCAAAGAAGCCGGCATAATCAATCAAATTAGTTGTTCAATGAAAAGGGCCAAACGTGACTACACGGTTAATTACATTTGCTACTTATATTAAAACATATTAATTAAATGTTATCACGATGTGAGTTTCAAATATTTACTTTTACGATACGATGAATATGTTACCGCCTAATTGGAATCCAACTTCTGGAGGAAAAAATAAAGGAATATACTTTCGTATCGAACCGTTGTTGACAAGGACTAATTTAATTAAAGAAATGCAAAGAAAAAATATACCACTTAATGCAGCTGGTTCCACGAGTTATATTCTGACGAAACAACCCAAACAGTGTGAAATCCATTTCACTCCTGACCACATTTAAAAACAATATTAGTAAAGTAAGATATGCCCAGTACTTATTACTTGTACAAGTCCTAACTTTAAAGAACACTTCCTAGCAAACAAGTACAACTTAATTTGTACAAGATAGTTTGCCACCTTAGACTCGTGTATGCACGCTGACGTTGTACTGCTGAGTTGTAAAATTGTATCTGCTGACATGTAGCCCTTGATATTTCTGAAAGACGTACAGTACTTGAAAGACTTGATTAAGATGCCTCTTGACTCTTTATTTTTTCATGTGTCTTAAAATGTTGACTCTCCAACACATGCGTGAATAATATGTTTAACGTATCGTGAGAAAAAAAATAGAACATTTAAACAAGCTCAGAACAAATGTCAGTTGTAACGAATATAATAACAAAATAGGTAAATAAAAGAGACAGAAAATATTTTTTACCAAACAAATTCCTATATATGTCCGTTTCTAGGGAACTATGATCAAGGCTTGTGCGACCCTCATATTCGAAATTTTCTGTCACTATATATATATATATATATATATATATATATATATATATATATATATATATATATATATATACAGCGTAACCTCGTTAATCCGGACTCCGTTTATCCGGAAACCTCGCTATCCGGACATAGTTCAACGGGAAAGGAATTCCTTAGCGTTAATTTGCTCCTTTAATCAAGAAATCCGCGTTTCGGATCCGGAAATCAAAATCGGGGACCAAAGTGTAAAATTCCTATAAAACTTGCCTCAATACTCCGGAAATAATCTTTCCAAAATTAAGACAATTCGAAGAATCGTATATGAAAATACAGTCAGTCGGATAACACAGATTGATATACGCAAATTTGGAGGTGTGTTAATGTATCAATCTCTGATTGGTCAAATTCTGGTGGCACGTTACAGTTATAAATTAATCACGTGATCATGTGTGTGGAAAAGCTTCAAGTAGCGTGACCGTATTGCAACCAGCGATTGTATAAACAGTGTCTGTTTTTGATAGTCGCCGACGACGGGGGTGTTAATAATTAAATAAACACTATGATCAAATCGTCCACACTTTTGACATAACATATGTTTATTAAATTAAATGTGTCAGTAAGTCTCTTTGTTGTTTACCAATTGTATGTAACAATCACAGTTTGTTGATGGCTGTACGAATAAAGGTGATCAATTCAAGCTGTGGACAGTATAGGGCTTAATTTCAGAATAAAAAGCGATGTCAATTATCGGCTCATTAGCAGCTATAACAGTTGTAAAATACGACTTATAAAAATGACCGCACTTTATTAGTTTACCATAATGCATTTAACTGCGAGATATCAGTTTGTATTCGTTGTACTTTTTACATTATTATGGCGACACCATCCAACAAGTGTAGATGAGTAGAGCTACCGGCCAGCATAAAAAAATTTGCCAGCACAAAGAAGATCACCCAAAAGCTACCATTCAAGATATCGGCAGGCATATTATAGTTGACTAATCATTAGACATTGGCAAGTCGACAATTGCTGACATCATAAAAAACAAGGACAAATGGTTGTCTGTACCTGCCGACTCAGCAGACCTAACCCGCGCTCACCACGCAAAATATCAACAAGTCGATTATGCCCTATGGACAATATCAAGAATCATTGCAGATCGATCCACCAAAGAATTCATGCAAACAAAGGTCACAGATTTCTTCAGGAAATTGACATAATAATGTATGTACAGTACATATATGTGCATTTACATAGTGTGATGTGTTCGATGTGTTAATTGTTTAAACTTCTATTTACGTGTATGTACAAGTGCATGTTATAATAAAGTGAAATAAACACAAGTCAATAGATGTATTCATTCATTTTTTTAATTTAACCATTATTGAATATACTGCATATTTACAGCTAGTAACTATATGCACATGTACATGTATACGGTATGATGTCATCGTAAAATAAAAATGTGCAATTATCCGGAAAACTCATTAATCCGGACATATCACTGGGAACGAAGATGTCCGGATTAACGAGGTTCAGCTGTATATATATATATGTATATATATGATGACACAAAAATTGATAACGGCGCAAATGAAAAACAGTTTCCTAACGGTTCGAGCTAACCAAGCTCTTCGTCAGGGGAAGAAACAATTTACATCCACAAAACAAAAAATAAGCACAAACGCCAAGAAGAATTCTTGACTCCTACATGTTTAAATGACGGGGAAATAAACAAACAAAGGACAAACAATAGAAGAAAGAAAGAAGACAAAATTAGAAAGCGGTCTAAAACTGGTAAACTACATATCTATGTTATGCTGCCATCAGTGAAACAAAGTTGTGTAAAAAAATAAAAGAAGTGTTTATCGTGCGTATCACACAGAGAACCAAAGTGTTTTGAGCTTAAAACATCTATCAGGCTCTGTGATTAAAATATCCATGGGCAAAAGAAAATATTGCCCTCATTTCTTCTTGCAGCCATGAACAACAAATTGAAGTACTTGATAGGGGTTAATGTCCTGCTCAGTCTCTGATTAGATTATTGAATTCAAGTCTTTGTGTAAACAGCATGAATAAGGGTCATTGTTCTAGTGCTTCTTTGAAACAATACGTATGCACAAGGATAGAAATACCGGCCAGAAAAGAGATTTTGCATCATCAACCATACCGACTTGTAATTTACTACATTTTCTGTCCGAAAAGAACGACACAGAGGCGTTTGTCGATACGGTTTTATATTTGCCTTTCAGTTTGTGCTGATGACTTTAACATGTGTTTATTTATTATAGTACATACAAAAACAATTCTGTACAAATAGTTTGTTATTTACTCAGAGCATATCAAACCGTTAGAAAAATTGATTTCACATCATTACCATTTGCTTCAGTTTCCTCAGCAACAGCTGTCGACACTATAAAATGTACCCTGATATGAAACTATTTACATTATTGAGCGGAGCAGTGGTGTACTGGCTATTGGGCATACCGGGACAAATCCCGGTGAGCCGCCGCTAAAAAAATTCGTTTTTAAAGGTGTTTTACTGGTGTGAGCAAAACCCCGGGCCTGTCCCGGCAGATAAGTCCAGGGCCGAGTTGCTTACCCAGTACACTCCTGGGAGGGGGGGGGGAGTAAGGTATGTATATTTGTCTTGTGTTGTATAAGCTAGGAATGTGATACAAAATATTTAACTTTCAGATTTATGGCTGAAAGATTTAAGTGAATTATGTTCCTTCCTCTTTTATCCCTAGCTAGTTTGTCCTGTATAGTAAGCCTGTCAGTTATCTTACAAAATATATAATGATCTATCTCATTCACATTCTTTTAAGCCCTCATACGCATATCATATGTCCTTAAAGACTCCGAAATTTGAACAAGCAGAACGTAAAGAGCATATACTGCATATCGTTCAGATGTCATGGCAAAATACAATGCTGTATGGCAAGCTATGATGGAAAATGTGAAAACCAACTTTAAAATTTAGACCATTTTTAAACATACAATAATTTCTTTCTATAACATGTTTTACGGATTATTAACTAGCTTTAATTAAAACAACGTGAGTAAATCTGTAATTGCTTACCTGACCTTCCTAAAACGATATTGATATAAAATTTCTCCTCTATGACGAATGTTTTATGTTATTCTACATTATCATTTTCGTTATAATTTCCTCAATGTGAGGCAAAATTCGATGTAGTGCACTGTAACCAATCCGATTTTGCGTCAACTTCTATTTCTTACACACATGTAATCATATAAATAAACACATTATATATATATATATATATATATATATATATATATATATATATATATATATATATATATATATATAGAGAGAGAGAGAGAGAGAGAGAGAGAGAGAGAGAGAGCATCCAAGGTATGTGCAGAGCATGGGGAAAATAAATTGTAATAATGTTTCTGGACATTTCCATGTTATAGTACATTGAAACACTTAACACGTAGTTAAGAACTTATTAAATTTTATTTCATTTGTTAAATCCATTTTTAAGCAAAAGTCCCGTTTCATTTCTGTCATCTATAACCAAGTTTATCCCCTCTTGATAATTAAACAACTTTAAGATAGTATAGTACATTTCCCTCCATGGACTTTTATTTGTCTGTGCCATTTCTTTTTTTGCTTCTTTCAATATCGATATTTGGTACCCAAGTGTCAAAGACTATGTAGATCTTTCATAAAACGTAAGCGTGAATGGTTAAGACGCTAAAGTTACATGTTTTTAGTTCAACTATTAGTTACTTTCACTTATTGTTAAACTATCTGCATAGCAATATTGATTTCAGAAAAAAGTACTATCAGACTAAAGTTGTGGATTCCTTTTCCAAGGAATCCTGAATTATCCTAGAGTTAATATAGCGAGATAGATCACAGAAGTATTGATCCCATCTATTGCTTATTTAAGCTTAAGTCTTATCTTAACGTTCATTTTGTCTGTGCCGAATGAAGTGTCAAAGAATTATGACATCTAATAGCTTAACGCATTTTCAAATTCTAATGACATATTCTTCTGGTTACATTTCGACCTTGAAAATTGTGGAACGGTGTGTCATATAGTGGAAGATATTTGCGATAAAGCCAGGGTTTTAGATAATTGAAAAGAAATTCTGAGCTGTTAGACGGCGAGGAAGAGAACATCTTAGTAAAACGTTTGTGCCCTAAAATTACTTGCTCAAATTGCGAGACTTTACACGAGTGGCACTAGGGTTATATCCAAAAGAGGGGAGAGGTCAAATTTAGAATAAATAATTTAACGTCACATCTCCATATTAATAACATGAACTATATACATATAAAAAAACTAACAACAACTACAATTGCTGTGTTCCACTTTTATTGCGTGTCAGTATAGCCCTTAAACTTTAGAACCTCAAAGCGCCCTACAATATTAGTTAACACACAACGACATATATATGGACACGATTACAAGAAACAAACAACATGAAATTACAATCAAATAACATTCTGGAAATAATTAACCTAAGGAAAGATTGCTATGTCTTAAGTCTGTTTTTCCAGTCAAAATAGGTGAGTTTTCAGAGCACCTTTGAATAAGATCCCAGCGTCATTGTGTCTAAGTTCAACAAGCAATTCGTTCCAGGTAGCTGGGTCATGGTACGGAAAAGAACGTTGTCCGTAGGACTTCGTTTTGATAGTGGGAATAATGAGAATACGAGTGTCGAAAGAGGAGCGTAAGTATCTAGAAGGGGTGTGTGTACACGTGGGTGAAGTCCGATAGGTATTTTTGACAGGAGATAGTCAACGAAATGTAGCATAGAGAGCAGATTTTGTGTTTGATTCTGGAGCGAACAGGTAATCACTGGAGGATACGTAGAAGGGGACGGAGTGCTCGGTTCTTGGTACTCTAAGGATGATCTGAGCATCCGTGTTTTAAACCTTTTGAAGTTTCTGTAGGAGATACTGAGAGCCAGATAAAAGTGAATTACAATAGTCCAGTCTATAAAATACTAAGGAACACAAATTGTTTTTGTGGCATCAACTGAAA
Source organism: Margaritifera margaritifera (assembly GCA_029931535.1). Taxonomy (NCBI): domain Eukaryota; kingdom Metazoa; phylum Mollusca; class Bivalvia; order Unionida; family Margaritiferidae; genus Margaritifera; species Margaritifera margaritifera. The sequence continues at coordinate 492,421 of JAQPZY010001008.1, forward strand.
AAAAATTGTGAATGGAGCTGATACGTCTCAGCTCCAGATATGCAGCCTTGCATATGTTCACGACATGTTAGTGTAATGAGAGAGCACTAACTAGAGTGATATCTAGATTTCGTACTGATTGTGTGAATTTAATGTTGGTGTTCTGATAATTATTGTTTGAGGAAAAGGATGGGAATAAGAAAGTCTTTGTGTGGTGATCAGAATGGCTTGTGTTTTATCATCATTCGTCTGCAGCTTTTTACATGACACCCATGAGTTCACATCTGAAATGAACCGCTCAACGCCTTGGATGGTAGCACTTCAGTTAGGTGGCTACATTTGTTCATGTGCTAGCTTAGAATATTTCCAGACGACATTCATTGTGTAAACACAGGAAACACTTTGAACTTTACATTGTGATATCAGACGTGTGAAGCAACTAAAGTGCATTAAAGTGACTATTCATCCCCAAAATATAAGAGGTTTCCCTACGTATATTTATCAGGGTATGTTAGCCATATACAGGTTAATATAATTAATGAGAAACACAAGCCATTTCAGGTAAAGTATGGATGGGAGGTTTGATTATTTGTGCAACAATTGATACATAACTAGTATATAGGGAGGTTGATTCCTAAATTAAAGATAGTATCATAGGTAAGCTAATTTAGTATGCAAATAGCATATTTAAATATTTAATGTGCATACAGCCTATTATGTGTTTGACAAATCAGCTATAGGTACCTTTGGATTCATATCTCAAATAAATGTATAATTCTTGTTCAAAAATATTCTAACAGTGATGGACATCTTTTTCATTTGGGAAATGTAACCATGTACTTATTAAGAACAATTGTACAAATTTAATTCAAATAATGTGCTAGAACACTTCTGGTGTATATTTAAGAGTGTCAGTTAAGACTTATTAGTAGAATAGTTTATTAGGATATAATATCAGATTATGATACAATGCCGTACTGTCAATCAATGTCTCAACCAAAATTAACAATGAAAAGGAATGTGTTTTATGTTAAACTTACTTCATTTTCATACATCCAAGCCATTATGAACAGGGAAATTTCTATTCCTTTAACATATATTTTTTCAACATTTCTCATTCTCTTACAGTTTAAAATGCCTTTGTAGACAGAATGAGAAAGCTGTACTATGATTCTTCATGTCCATTCTCTTGTTATGAACCATGTAACTATGTTTATAAACAATTATTGCAAACTATATTAACAGAATTGTTATTAATATATCACACCATCATAAACATAGAAATTAACTGCTTGGATCCATACTAAATAGCATAACGGGCCTGGATGCACGGTGTCAAATAGCATGTTGCCTTCATGTGTATTCCGTAAATGCCCCATCCTGACTTTTTAGCGAGGAAATATTGAAAATGAGGTTGTGAAATGTGAGTAAAAAGACAAAAAAGTGTTACTTTGCTCACAGTGATAGAACTTAAATGATGCGAATCTGTCAATATTTCAAAGTATAAAAAATTAAAATGTTTCAATTCAATTTCAAAATATCAAAGTGTACGATCGTACATTTCTTATTGATATGTGAAAGAAGCGTTGACATATTCAGTTTTTTGCCTTCATTGGTGTGCTCAGGGTGTGATATTTGCCGATAATATATATATATATATAAATATATATATGTGTGTGTGTGTGTGTTCTCTACATTTGTCTTAAGTACTGAAATTTCCATTGTTTGTCCAAAGCCAAATAAATAATGTGTTATTCAAAAATATCTTCATAGACAAACTTACAATTAAGTCAAAGGTTATCCATCATATTTTGGTGAGACTGAACTGTAAAGAAGCAACTTGCCATGCGTCACAAATTCCACTTCCGGTACAGAATCAATGCCAGATTACTCACTGTGCACTGTAGCCAAAATACACAGTTAACCACATTATAATCCTTATATTATAAAGAACTTACAAAGCAATACCAAGAATGCCGAAATCTAAGGCAAGAATCGCCAGCATAAAAAGGAGAAACAACAACTCTAAAGATAGATAGGGACTACGTTCGTGGGTACATACTCTAAAGCAGGGGTCACCAAACTACGGCCCGCGGGCCGCATCCGGCCCGCGACATCATTTTGTCCGGCCCCCAGAATAACCCCCAAAAATAATAAAAAATAATCCTACTTTTCAACCCAAACTACTCTGCCTGTGGATTGTTAAAACTGCCCGTAGTTTGGCCAGAGTTTGATGACCCATATAACAGACAGCACGTACAACGTACTAAGCATGTCGCATAATGAAGTATATTGAGCCAGGAACGTCATACGTTACAGCGGCTATACACATCACACAGCTACAAAAATACAGTATGTTGTGGATGTTTCGTTTTTGGGCGCATTATGATATTTGTGAATTTAGGTTCGGTATGATTTTGGGACTGTCGTGAGCGCCATCTCGTTAATCACGAGGATTGGTGAAGTGTCATCTGGCGAATAGAGTAGTGGGCGGAAATGAAATGTCTTCACGTGGTTTTTAGTGTTCAGGAGAATTGTGTCTGATTTTCGATGGGCGATAATGGAGTATGGGGTGGTGCGCATTTTCTGAATATTGTTTCATGTATGAAGTGTATCTAATGGGACTTGTATTATTTGCTTTTTACTCCATATACTGTTCCACGTGTTTCGCCAGATTGTGCTACTAACCTTTTTCTTCCATAATCTTCACCCATCAGTATGGCTACTAAGAAAAGAAAGGTGGATAAGGAATGTCGCATTTTCAACAAAGAATGGGGAGAAAAGTATTTCTTTGTGGAAGTAAACGGTCAGAGGGCCAGTTGCATAATATGTCATGAAACTGTTGCTGTCATGAAAGAGTACAATATACGTCGTCACTATGAAACAAAACATCTCTCAACACACTCAAAATATGTTGGAAAGCTGCGTACTGAGAAATTTGAGTCTATGAAACATGGTTTGGAATCTCAGAGGAATCTTTTTACGAAAAAAATTGCTGAAAATGAATCTATCACTCGGGCAAGTTACAAAATAGTGAATAGGATGGTAGAGCGAGGAAAACCATTTACTGACGGAAATTTCATAAAAGAGTGCATTATAGAAGCAGTAAATGACTTATGTCCTGAGAAAGCTAGCTTATTTGAAAACATCAGCCTTTCAGCAAGTACAGTTGTGCGGAGAACGGAAGAACTTGGAGAGAACATACAGTCTCAGATACATGAAAAAGCTAAGGACTTTTTGTGGTATTCTCTTGCTATGGATGAGTCTACCGATTTATCGAGTACGTCACAACTTCTTGTCTTCATCCGTGGTGTTACTTGCAATTTTGAAATTACAGAAGAATTGGCATCAGTTTGCAGCATGCATGAAAGAACAACTGGAGAAGATATTTTCATGGAGGTGCAGAAAACTTTGCAAAGTTATCACCTTCAGTGGAATCAGCTTCGGTGTGTAACTGTTGATGGGGGAAAAAACATGGCAGGAAAGAAAAAAGGTTTGATAGGGCAAATCCAAGCTAAGTTGGGGGATCTTCTACTCCCAAGAGCGCTCTCAATACACTGCATCATACACCAGCAATCACTCTGTGGAAAACACTTAGATATTTCTTGTGTATTGAAACCAGTCACAAGTGTGGTGAACTTTATTCGGAATCATGGGCTCAATCACCGCCTGTTCCAGGCTTTCCTTGAAGAAATCGATTCTGATTTCTGTGATTTGCCATATTACACTGCAGTGAGATGGCTGAGTTGTGGTAAAGTCCTGCTTCGTTTTTATAATCTCCGAAGAGAAATAGATCTTTTTCTCACTGAGCAAAATAGAGCAGAAACCACTGTTCTCAGATCCTTCATGGTTGTCAAAGTTGTCATTTCTGGTTGACATCACTTCTCATATGAATGAACTGAACTTGAAATTGCAAGGAAAGGAAAACCTCATTTGTGAACTCTACAGAAACATCACAGCATTTCGGAGAAAGCTATCATTGTTTGAAGCACAACTAGAAGGAGGAAACTTTTCTCATTTTCAGTGTTTCCAGGAGTTTTGCACTGAAAATGCTGGACGTGACGTCAATCTCAAGTTTCAGAAAAAGATTATTCAGGACTTACAGATGCATTTTTCAGAAAGATTTTCTGATCTTGACCAAATTGAGAATGACATTCGTCTGTTTGAGAATCCATTTGGCTGTAATCTTGAAAACACACCAACTGAGTTACAACTTGAGCTCATTGACTTGCAAGCTAATACTTTGTTGAAAGAGAAGCATAGAGAAGGAAAACTCATTGAATTTTATCGCTGCTTACCTGATGACGACTTTTCAAAATTGAAGAAGTTTGCTGCAGGCATGGCATCAGTTTTCGGAACAACTTACGTTTGTGAACAAACTTTTTCAAGGATGAACTATGTCAAGTCAATGTATCGAACAAGGCTCTCTGATGAACATTTAAAAGCAATTCTTATGGTTGGATGCAGCAATCATAAAGCAAATATTGATGATATTTTGAAAATGAAACACCAATTTCACACATCTCATTAACGTTTGTGCAGCCTACTATGTCAGCTAAACAGTCTAAGTTGGAGATATTTTGGTACAATATAAGTATTGTTCATTGATTTTTGTTATTTTGTGCACTAACTTTTATGTGATAATAAATTGATTGGATAATTGACATTGTATTTTGTTTACATTCAGAGTATTCTGTACTAAATCTATTGAACAAAACATGCGTCCGGCCCGCGCTCGGCATCCCTACAGTCTTATCCGGCCCTTCATGAAAAAAGTTTGGGGCCCCCTGCTCTAAAGTAATAATTGTGATATGAGTTCAAATGGCGTTGATTTTCGCCACGCATGGTTTCCGTCCTTTTTCCTCACCAATGAAATACGTAAAAAACAAGTTGGTACCCTGTACAATACACACATAGTTACACAGAACACCCCATCTTTAATTCAATACACACATAGTTACACAGAACACCCCATCTTTAATTCAATACACACATAGTTACACAGAACACCAAATCTTTAATTCAATACACACATAGTTACACAGAACACCAAATCTTTAATTATTGTTGTCAAATATTGCTAGCCTGACAACAACACAAAATGTAATTGACACATTTTAAGACAGTTTTCAAATTGTTTCTACTTCTCTTTGCCATTATTTCACTGTTGGTTTTTAGATTGCCCCTATCATTTAAACATATAATAGTCCAGTTTGTGTGTGTTTGTGTTTAGTACATGTACTGTTGATGCAAGTTCTTTCTTCTGCTGATGAAGAGCTTCATTAACGCGAAATGTTGGGAAACTGTTTTATTATTACTAGCCAGTAAACTTCAAATCCACAAACTCTTCATGTATATTTTCCGTTAGATAAATTGTTGATCTACACGTAAATAAAACAATGGTCTTTTTATACACTTCTTGGTCTGCATGGAAGCGCAATAGCCAATCTTCTGTCTTGTTCCAAATATTGTATTTGTATCTATTGTGTCTGGTACTTAATGGTTACCATAAAGACGATTTATTGCAATGAACAAAATGTATTGCATCCTTTCTTCACTGCATATCATATTTCATGCAGTTCAAAGACAATTGCCCATAATAACTGTAATAAAGATTTCCACTTCAGACAGACAAGGAAATATTGCGGACACACTTAACATGAATGCAATCTCTCTCGCCAGTTACACTCTATGATCAAATGATACTTATATTCAAGTAATTATGTACAAACAGTCAAAGAAATATGCAAACGCAATAACTTTTGAAGAGAATTGCAAACGATTTTGAAGATTAGTATGAGGCTAATTGAGACAACGATGTTTTTTCTTGAGAAGCGCATAAATAGGGAACTAAACTTATAGGCTGTGAGATACATAATGTCAAATTTTGTGTCTTAATTTAACTCAGTTAAATATGGGAACAGGCTTGTGGCAGCTTAATTATGAGATCAAAAGTTAAAATGTGTCTGTGTCTTTTATTGAATCTTAATCTACCATTAGATAATATTCTGGTTTGATTGACGATATGCTTAACACAATATGAGACATAAGAAAGGGAATATTTATTTATTGTTAGCCAAAACATTACGTATTTTTCGTGAACTTGCCTTGTCGAGGACCTCACATTGATGACCACGTCCTATCTCCATCTGCAGAGGAACATTTTCAATTCTTAATTTTTTCTTTCTACCAATCATGTTTCGTAGGAAGAGAGAGAGAGAAGTGTGTGTGTGTGTGTGTGTGTGTGTGTGTGTGTGTGTGTGTGTGTGTGTTTTGAGAGATAGAGAGACAGATAGAGGACTGTTGAGCTCTGTCTCGACTTGACATACCGGAAGACGGGTTCCGAACATTTGCTAAGGGTCTGACAGGTCGAGGGTGGTTGTGTACACCACTTGCATTTTTGTGATGAATTCAAACTATTTCTAGATTGTATTTGTGTCAGTAAGATTCAGATTTGGCATTGCATACTGCTGTCTATAGTAGATAGGTATTTAATTATTTTATTAGCCCTGATTTTATCATTATTGTTGTTTCGGTGTCAAATATGCATACAAAAAATGATGAGAAAGTTTAGATTTTGGGTGAACATATTTAATGATTCACATTATTGATTGACTGTGGGGTATACGCTTTGATACTAATAATGTGCGCTCACGTATATTCTATTTATGTATGTGTGCCATATTCGTGAATCACGAATTATGCGGTTCAGTAGACTTTCAGCTGACCAGTAATGGAAAAATAACGATGAAACAAGCGGGTTCATTGCCATATTTGGCTCAGTTGAGAATTACTGTGGTTTGACGGTTGCACTCACTTAACTGTGGTTAGGTTGACCCATATCTTCCGTCTGCATGCGATATGGTCTCCCATCGATGATTCGCTTGTGTCGAGACCGGAAGAAACCACGCCGCAATTGAATTTGTCTGCCACCTATAATTTGAAAAAGATATTTTCTGCCCACTATTATTTGTATAGGTGCCACCTACTTTTTGAAAAGGGCATTTCTAGCAATCTATTATCTGAAAAAAGAATGATCGCTTGAACGATTATTCAACCTTTTGTCTGGAAAGAAATTCTTCATTTTGCTGTCTGAATAAGACTAATAATCTTATTGTGCGTAAAATAAGCTGTTTCTTGACAAAGTAGGTCTTTAATATTATTTGAGTACCACATTTAGTTCTAAGATAGAGACTTATGCATAATCAGGGATATTGTCATTTCTTCATATTCAGTCAGTGTAAGTCGCATTAGTATTATCGCTGGTATCAGAGAACCGCTATGTTGTTGTAGATCTGTTTGTGTTTAATAAATTTGCTTGTTTGACAGCTGACCTTTGTTCCTCGACTAATCCATTTCTTCTCGATCCAGACATATGACAGTCAATAACCTTGACACAAATGGTCACATTCTACTCCAACAACAGTCAATAACCTTGACACAAATGGTCACATTCTACTCCAACAACAGTCAATAACCTTGACACAAATGGTCACATTCTACTCCACCAAAAAGCTACAATTTTCGTACATATCATTAGGTGCAAAATTCGTTTACGTTTGAGTACATGTCAGCTTGGATGATGTTGAATACCCCCAAAATATCTAATTAAACTCACCTCAAATACAAGTCTATCCCGAATAGAAACTCTCAAATTCTTACCACATTCTGCCATCGAAATTAAGCCAGCCTTAAAAATATGCCACCTAATATATTTAATGTATGCTATTTATACATGTAAGCTGACATATCAAGAGATAAAACGTATGTCTTCACAGCCAAATTAAACTATACGTGAAAATGTAACTGTAACACCATGTATTGATTAAGATATAACTAATATACTATTCATAAATGCTGACTTTGATGAATCCAAAAGTCCGTTACATTATTGTTATATACTAATGTAAGTTCAAGTGATGCGCAAGAACCATTTTCATTTCAACTCCAAAATATGCATACCTCAAAAATAGAACATCCTCAAAAAGAAGGGGATCATAAATGACAACTGATGAAATATAAGCAGCGGGTTATGTTTGTAGGGTATGTTAGGGATAGCTATGATATCACATGGTCTTTGGAAAGGTGTGTTCGTGGATTCAAAAAAGCTGGATGTAATAGCCATTCACATTAGTGCACTATGATCAACTCTCTCTCTCTCTCTCTCTCTCTCTCTCTCTCTCTCTCTCTCTCTCTCTCTCTCTCCAATCATTTTTCGTTATTAGTTTTTGCTGTCATGTTGAAATTTGTTGCAATATTTGTATCATGACGAGAGAGGGCTAGTTTAGGTATTTAGAACTTGTTCCCAATCCCATTTTATTCGCTTGTGATAATAAAATATGTTGAAACTAATTCACATTAATGCACTATGATCAACTCTAAACTAGAAATGCATAATGTGCAGTTTTAGAATAAGTACTGAAAAACTGGGTTGCTAAAAGCAGTCCTTTGGTTATGTCCCTAACAGGCTTCCATACAAATCGTACAACTTGAAAGTCTAAACGTCCACGTAATTATTTGTTTAGGTAAAAGAGGAAATGACTTCTCCACCGTGTACCTTAATGTAAAATTAATCGAATTAAACTTTTATGCAACTGGGATAATTTAGTAATATTTCAAAAGAGATTTATATACGATCGATAACACTAAAGTGCTATGTTTTCAATCATTGCAAATTTCAGATAATAATCTTGTTTTATCTTCTAGCACATTCTTCCCAATGGCTTTTAATGGCTTCTTTTATTCCTTCATAGGCATAAACTGGTTTTGCACTCTGATTCAGTTATAATAATCGGAAATGTTCTTTCAACAATTCAGATCTCTCTGTGCATGATTGAACTCGTCAATAGCTTAAACTTTCGATGCTTTATACTCTGCCATTTCATTTATTTTTTATTTTCGCTTATGTACAAAAAGAGTTTTGGAGCTTCATCTGGATCACTGAGTTTACTTGTTATTGCCATATTTTGTGAAATAATGAACAAACCAAACAAGAAATTACATTTTGTTAATTGGACGTAAATCAGGGATCGCAAAATGATAAAAGCTTTATTGTACACATCTAATTAAAAAGTAATCGCGTTTTGTTGGCTATTTCACAGTAAGCAAAATAATGGAAAGAATAAAAATATACAATTTCAGCTTCTTTATGGTGACCAATAACAGAAGTAACAATTTCGCTTTCACTATACGTTTGAAAATATCAGATAGCGAGACACATAATTGTGTATGTCCATGAACATAACCACGAGATCGAAACTAATAGCAGTACGTTGATCAAATCAAGCGAAATCAAACTATTGAGATGACCCTAAATAGGCCCTAAGACACTTTTTTTGTACAATTCAAATCTATTCCCTCAACAAAACACAAAATTCCACCTTTAAAAGATACAAAATTTGTATATAATCGAAGGACAAAAATATTTGTTGTTTTACACATTTACAATGGCACAAATACATATGCATTGCCTCTTCAATTCAAATATTCCTATTCATTAATATCGTCATGGTTTGTTTGCTGACTTGAGCACCATTGGTAACAATAAAAGAATGTTTTTTATATTTATCTTACCTGTTCAAGGCTTTTGAAATTGTTTCATTTCTTGTCGGATAAATATGTCTCAAGAATTTATCTCGTACAATTAAATTAAAAACAGTATCGCAAGCAAATGTTTTCGCATCGATTATACGTAACTTCGTCAAATATTTAATGGAACGCTGTCCATGAACGCACTTCTTTGTGTATGCAATTTTCTATTTTTATTCCTTTTTTATTCACAAAAGTTATTCAAACCTTCCAATTTCGGAGTAATTGATAATTTATATATCAAGTATTAATTACAGAGACAAACTGTGTAATTTCAATTGCTGTGAAAGAGAAACACATACATTTATTATTAATATTCATTAGCAACGAAGATTTAACTTTGTACTGTGAAACATTGACTTGTCAGAAGCAGAACTCTATAAAAAAAAATAAACTAACACGGTACTGAAGAAAACTGATTCATAAATAGTTTTTATGTCAGCGGAACCAGAAATACCCTTTCATACTTATAAGTAACATATTTTGACGCTAATGCACCTAACATAAATCGAAACGGAAAAAAAAGTTCATATATCTATGACTCTTAATAACATATATATATATATATATATATATATATATATATATATATATATATATATGATGAGTTTACCTTGTTGTTTTATATTATCACCTATCTCTGTCACCATCCACTATCCATCATTTATGACAGAATCAGAGGTAATCCATATATGTATTGGCTGAGTTTTCCGTGTTTTATATTATCGATTATCTTTGGCAACTTCCACTATCGATCATTTATGATAAAATCAGAGGAAATCCATATACATATATATATGATGAGTTTTCCTTGTTTTATATTATCAACTATCTCTATCATCATCCACTATCGATCATTTATGACTGAATCAGAGGAAATCCATATATATTGGATGAGTTTACCTTGTTTTATATTATCGATTATCTTTGACACCATCCACTATCGATCATTTATATATATGGATTTCCTCTGATTTTGTCATACATATATATAGGATGAGTTTACCTTGTTTTATATTATCTATTATCTTTGGCATTCATTTCTTCATTCCTCCTTTATTAAATTGTTCCTTGTGTCACCAAGCTATCCAATATAATGAGTTGTATTTTGCTCTCTCTCTCTCTCTCTCTCTCTCTCTCTCTCTCTCTCTCTCTCTCTCTCTCTCGCGCGCGCGCGCGCGCGCGCGCGCGCGCACACACACAATTATGGTATGGTAAGATTCATGAAGCAAAAGAAATCGGATACAGAAATTATATGAAATAAATACCTAACTTTGCTTGATAAGACTGTGGTGTTTAGTCTAGGATCTACTAGTGCATTAGACTATGGTGTTTAGTCTGGAATCGCTTAGTACATTAGACTACGGTGTTTAGTCTAGGATAGACTAGTACATTAGACCATGGCGTTTAGTCTAGGATCTACTAGTGCATTAGATTCATCAAAATCTTGAAATCTTTTCGCTAATTATAATTAATTGGGTTTGGGTCTTTTTATTTTCAATTTCCAGTCCAATTTCCAGCAACTATTTAAAAATTATATCTCGTTTATTGCGTCTAATTTCGTCATGCTTTCTCTTTTTCTACCACTAATACTATTGCATCTTCTTCTTCTACAGCAGTTACGTGTAAACCAGATCTCTGAATGGAAATGAGATGATCGGATGGGTTTGAATAGTTGATATGTAAAACGTAGCACTCTTGTTTGTTATATTATAATAAACTACTACCTATGTGATGACAATAAATGGTATGTATTGTTCTTTCGAAATACAAATTTCTCAATATTATCGTATATGAGGGACGATTTACCACAGAAACTAATTTCCCCTTGAATGAGCTAGTGTGACACTTTCAAGATTTATTGATCATATAAATAACCTTGTAATGAATCAATCTTAACTTCCCGCAGAATGAGTTAGTGTGACACTTTCAAGATTTATTGATCATATAAATAGCCTTGTAAGGAATCAATCATATTTGGCCGTTCATTTTGGCCATGTTCGATTGCGCTATGCATCTTCTTTAATGCGTTTCCAAACTAAAATCTCTATACCCTTTCCGCTTATTTCATATCAAATTCCCACAAGTTTAATATAATATTCCATAGAATGAGGCTGTATTTGCAGACGTTTTGGAGGTGAAGGAAGAGATCTCGAGCGGTAAAACATTTCACAGTTATGGTTGACTCAGTGTTCAGCGTGCCGGATTCACAAGAACGAGATCGAGTCCTGCCAAGACGAGCCTGTGTTGGCCGCCGTGGTTCGTCTCTGTGCAAGACGCTCGGCTAAACAATCGCTTTCGCACGATGTATTCTTTCATGATCTGCCGTTAAGCACCATTAGTTCAATCAAATTTGTTGTTGTTGTGTAAAGCCAGTGATTACGTGCATTTACAATGAAAATAAGAAGGTGAAATTTGATAATAGATCGAGTCATCCAATATTTTATATTTCCGTGTTGTAAGGATTATTGGTAAAGAAAGTTTCTTAGACTTTATAATATGGCATACATGAAGATGAACTCAGGGCTATAAATGTGCGTGAACGTTAATAGAACAACAATAATTATACCCCTACTAGGCTTCCCTACCAGGCTGGAAATTTATATCCAAATGGGAAAGTCTAATCATGCACTTATGTTGCAGGGTATATATATATATATATATATATATATATATATATATATATATATATATATATATATATATATATATATATATACTTAACTAGAACATAAAACAAATTGTTGGGCACACATTTTAAGTTTAATTTTATCGGATTTTACTATTAATCAGACCGTATTATTTAGTTGATCAATCAAATTAGATTCTTTTCGATTGATAGCAACTATTATATCCATGATCATAGCATATTAATAAAACATATTCCACCTAATGTTGAAAAGTCACCCCGATATTTTACTCGAGTCCACAGGAAATTTAATAACATTTTAGCCAAACTGAGATGCAATTATGTCAGTCAGAGAGCTGATCTGTATCGAGTGAACCTAACACACACACTCTTTTGTTCATGTTGATTCCAGTTTGAAACTTCAGTACACTTTTTATTTGCCAGTTCCATTTACCAACAACAGAGAAATACATTGTTTCGATCTATTGGAGCTTTCTTCCTGTCATTACTTGAAAGCAATTTAAGGGGTAGCACTGATTATTCTCCTATTAATAATTCATTTATCCTGCAGGAAACTCATGCGTTTTCCTTTTGTTTACAACATACTCTAAGAGTCAACGCTTTTCTGTGTTTTCTTTGTTTGTTTGTTTTGTTTTGGGTTGTTTGTTTGTTTGGGGTTTTTCTGTCATCCATTCATTTTTCTTTCTTCGTCCCCCTCTTTTATTTTTTAAATTTTCTTCCTTAAGAATTGTTTTAGTATTGTGATTGGGGGGGGGGGGCTTTGTATGGTATTTGTATCATTACCTGCGTAGTGTCGCCTCTTGTACTTAGATGTTTATGAATAATATTTGTATGAGAAAGGCCCATTGATAAGTTGATATTCTATATATAAAGGCAATAAATGTGTTAAAATGAAATCGCATGTTCAAAAGGGTAGTCTTGTTTAATTAGTTTAGTTCAGTTTAAACATATTGTATTGTCGTAAATTGAAATGTACAGACAATGGGATTGCAAACAAGTTACAACAACTTCATTCCCCTCTATCATAGCAGTTACAAAACACATGCAACGTGACAGTGAACTAACTATCCAAAATAAATTGTAAAAATCATGAGAGAGAGAGAGACGGAGCCGTGTTACAAATAATTTGCTCAGATATTAAAACGACTGGTATTCCTGGTATATTTTTGTGTTATAATTCGGATAGATTTAGTTTATTCAATTGATAGTGTTTCACATCCGCATAGCAAAATATTTAATGTTATTGCATCAAACTATGATAGCCCTTGAAAGAGCTCTTGTCTTTGACTATTATAAAAGTGACATTCGAATAAACAATGGAAATCTTTATTCTGTGGAAAAACCACACTTACAAGATTAATCATCTACTAAACTTTCATGATAGAAATCATTAGTTACGGCACTTCATTGGTTTATAATAAGTATGATTGAATATTTTCTATAGCCATGGGAAAAATAAAGTTGTATGGTGTTCAATTAACTTTGATTAGTATTCAAAGATTTCATTACAAACAGCTTTAAATATATAGTCTTGTTTATATCCAGACAGGAACTGGCTTGTAAGGTCTATATATAGTGAAAAATTCTGACAATTCGGCTGAAATTAACTAACACAATTAGTACGTGGGACACTGAAGTTATAAGTAACTAAACATTAAGTCCCTAGATTTCATATGTTAAAGCTCAACTTACAGGGAATAATTTCGAGTTCCAAATACTGTTCATTATTTCAGATTTGGTGAATGTGCATTATTTAGCATCTCTTTCATTGTGCAGAGCAGCATGGTTTCATGTCAAAATTAAATAATACTTTAGGAACATTGTGAATTTGTATCGTTGATGCTTTTGAAAAAAGCTTTATTATAGTCTACCTCTCTATGAAATATATTTTGCCTTATTATCTGAATATTTGAGCCATTAAATTTAGAATAATATAATATTTAAAATAACTTATGGCTTTTGTCTGCAGAAATTAACTATGTTTTGCCATTACCGTATATACTAGCTTATAAATCCGAACAATTTGCATGCAACATAGAGCCTGATCTGCCGTCGCATAATGTTGTTTGTTCTACAGGTTAGTCCTAGCAAAATGAATGGACTCAGATCTGTCGGCGTATTACACGACCCCAGATATGGGTCTGTGCAGTTTGCAGTTAGACTCGACTTATACGCGAGTTAAGACTGTACATTTTAATATATTTTGTAGTACGATGTATAAAAGTGTGAACACGAAAACAATATCATAATCTATGTACGTTCCTTTACCATGGGGAAAAATGCTGACAGTTTATCATATTTCACCCTGTCGACCGCGTAATGTAGGCGTTAGAAGGCTACATAAAAATAAACACTTCTTTTCTTGTACCTATAAATGGGTTATCTATAAAAAATTACACAATTTACGCATATCTGCTTTTCTGGATAAATATTTATAGACTCTACATTCTGATCTAATAGGTACTGAAGTAAATTAACTTTTGTTAATTTACAGGTTTTTTTAATTCATTGCATGCTTTTCACTCAAGAAGATCGCTTAGTGGATGTTCAGACATTTTGGAAAGTGTTTACATTTCAATTTGTGTAGTAAACGTCGCACCTCATATTGTACATTCTTCGTGAAAGTTCTCTCGGAACAAACAGATTTTCTTTTTATTTTATACATAAACGTATTGGCCAACTAAAGTGTATAATAGATTCAAGGAGCCAATTTCTTACGGTAATGTCAGCTGTTTACCATTTATGTTCTGCTCTGTGTTGTGTACATTCGCACACGAATATGAGTAGTAACATAACTATCTTTTCTAATTCATGGTAAAAAAGGATATAAAAAATATTGATAAAAAATGTAAGTATATTGTTTCATTTGAAGCTGGTTCTAATGCGTGATAGGTCGCCACGTTTATCACTAGACCAAGTAATCGACTACATTGCGGATGAAATTCTTTGGTCACAATGTTATCGATGTCTATTGACTGAAGTGAAAAAATAAAATTGATAATTAATTTCAGTATTAAAATTATTACTCGTGAATAATCCATTAATTCACGGACTAGCATAAAATAAAACGTATTTCTTTCAGAGCACTGAATACTGTTGACCGTAAAACAGGCTATTGTATACAATTCCTAAACAAAACTTCTTTGGTGTCCTTCGTTTTATCACTATCGTGGCAATTAGGTATACGAAACTTTTCTCTTTTACATCGAAAGTAGCTATACTATTTTAACTCTCCAACTATTACCCTGCATTAAAATACAACAATATTCGGTGGGAAATGTAGTATGCGTGGCATCACCGAATCGCCTTTCATAATCTATGCAAGCATTTAGAGGGAATCAATACTTGCTGGTATGTATTCAGTTTACGCTTCCAACTTTAAGAGTTTTTCAGCTAATTGGCAAGCCATACCAAAAAGCTGTAATCTGACTGAAGTATAAATATAGCATTACAATTAGTTAATTGCGAAGATTAGGATTCTTTATCTCTTTGAATTTAATTGTTCAAGAACTTGGTAACGAAATTATGCTATAACGTTTCGAAAAATCTCTAGCTGAAACAATAACCTCATGCCAGTACGTCTGCTAAATTATATGTTTTAAGTGTCCAGTTTTTTTAAGGACGCGGCAATGTTTGACCGATTTGCTCTTAGTTGAGACACCTCGACTATTTATTATATTTTTTATAATGAAATATTGAAACATATTAGTGGAACTACTGCTTTTCCCTTTTAGAAATTATATCTGCTCTTATGTATGTTATTTAATTCTGTATTTCCATATGTAGACCTATTCCAATTTTCTTCTTCTGCCCCCATCTGTCTGTCTGTCTGTCTGTCTCTCTCTCTCCATCATGATGAACAGATCGTAAAATTTGTCCAGAATGTAGACCCTGAAGTATACATGTATTTAATCAATATGGAGGCACAATAAAAAAATGCCTAATAACGAACTCAAAACAATAAAAAAGTAGGTTTCAAGTATTAACTTTTTAAAACTAGTTTTCCACACGAATCCTGCAAATTATTAGCGACTGAACATACATGAACTGTTGTTATTCGATAGTATGTCACCCATACAGTATTGTATGCCTCGTACACTTCACGACGAACGGACACGTTTTTAGAAAAAAAAGAACATAATGCTTGGTTAAATATAGTAATAAAATTGTTTAAGTAGCGATTGTAACTCTCAACACAATCATAATCATGTTTGAAAATGATGGAGAAATAGTGCATTCATGAGTGTTGATTGAAAACCGAAATTAAGTGCCAATCAAACTTTTGGGCGCAGCGTATGTTACCGAACTTGACTGAAAGCTTGCCAGGGCCAAATATTCACATTTGAATGCAGAAAAGAACAGAATAAAGAACCAAAATCCATACGCGTAAGCTCACAGTCATTACAATATTTTGCTTAAACATGTTACACACTGAAATCTGTCAGATGTGACCGCTCTGTGATCTTTCTAACAGTATCCCCATCCCAACAATGTTCACTGTATCAATCCGCGCAATAAATGTGTTAACAAAAAAATAAAAATATCTTCATCTTTGTTTTAAAACAGTGATTAATTTGGCAACATGCAAAATCTTATTCATTATTCGTACAAGCTAAATTTGCAAAAGGTCACTGTTCTAACATTATTGCAATGATACGTATCCTTCAGCATATGGTTATGAAAACGTTTGTGAGCAGAATTTCATTGAGAATATGTTTGCGTGATCCCTTTAAAGAAATTCGTTTAAAGTTGCCATTTAATCAATCGCCTATGATTTGACATATATGTCCAACCATTCACAGACTCGTAAGATATGCAGGCATACAAAATTTAAAAACAAAACAATCTTCAATATTGTTTGACATTATTATTAGTATATGTTATGTTTCACGTATTAAACCGAATGTGAAGCCATGAAGAACTTAGCAAATTTTGGATTGAAACCCACTCAATGCAGTGCCAATTGTTTTGTGCAGAAGTGATATAATATATATATATATGTCTGTCTGTCTGTATGTATGTATGTATGTCTGTATGTCTGTCTGTTTACGGTTAAAAGCCTTGCGTTGTATCGGACGAAAGATTGAAGTTTTATATCGGCATAGATTTTTTTTGTTTTTTTTCCTCTATCACAAAACAAACACATATTTGGAAAATGAGATTAGACCGAAATGAATGCTACGTTTGCTAAAGTTTATATCCAAAGCCGAGGCGTATTGAAACAATTCTTACAAAACATTCTTTCGAATGATTTTTTTCTCAGCTAACAAGGAGTGAAAAGCATCACCGTAATATATTAAAATATGCAGACGAAGCTTCTGCTGTGGAGGTTGTTGTTGTTTATTGTTGTTGTTATTATTATTAGCATTACTATTATTACTGATTTGAAAGTGAGCGTGTCCCCCCCCCCCCCCGCATACACACACACACACACACACACCTATGAGTGACACGCGTAACGTTTCCTTGAGTAAGTTTTCTTTACAGTTAGATGGTTACAATTATGCCCTAGAAACGCTTCAAATTTAAAAAGCAGGAGCTCGAGGGTCGGGGAAGGAGGCCTTCGCCATTGAGTCCCTCACATAGGTTCCGTCCAACAAACCTCTCGCCAACTTAGTTTACGCCCCCACCAGCATCACCACCACCCACTATACAACACTAAAATATATTTCAGGATCTACCTCTGATCTTGTCCTCAGAAATGGGTGACTACATGAGGAAGGTCCGTGTTGTTCATTGTTATAGGATGTGTGTATATATCAGAAGTAAAAAGCACGTAACAGAAGTCAATACATCTCTTAACTGAGTAAACTGAGTTATAATAATATAACACCACGAGAATATGTATCCATCGTGCGTATGATAGGAATATTTTGAAATAAAAATAATAAACATTCCGTTTTGAGCCAAATAAACATTTCCATGTGCATGAACACTGTGCCATCATATAACGAGCACTGTAATATACTCCACTACTGGTTAGTTGATAAACAAACAGTTTCTTGACTAAGATCTGTACCATTAATGCTGTGATCGTTAAGTCTGTAAGAATAAGCAAAACTTTGATGTTCCTCTATCTGTTGTTAATATCCTTGCAAAATTCCAACCAATCCATGTTAATGGCAATGTCCGATACAGAGGTCGCGACAGCATGGTAAATTCCAACACCTTAGCACTCAAACATCGAATGATGAGCATTGTGCCGTCAGTATGCAAAGGATTCCCACTGCCCGTTCTCCATTTGGATCTGGTGATCTGCAAGGAAAAGTAGCCGCAAGTAAACTGCTCTTAACAACTGAAAAGAAAGCTCTGAGAATCGCGCTTTCTTCAGTTATTGCTAATAACCACGAAACGATCTGTTACAATTAGGTAGCTATGAACAACGTAAAGTTTATATTACGTTGCTGCCACTGTGTCCATCTATATGTATGATATTCGTTAATTTCTATACTTAAGTTTAAAATATGTAAAGTGCACTGATAAGGTTCTACAATAAAAAGCAGACATATGTATGTACCTCTGCAGATTTAATATTTCAGGCCTTTGTCTTTAATTTTTCGTTTGTGTACATACTCTGTGATACCATTTAATAAAGGCAACATATGTGAAAAATCGATGTTGTAAAGAGAAAAAGAAACTTGTATATATTTATTGCTTTTCCTTGAGGAGAAACAAAACATATATTAAGCCTATACAGGTATCTCCTTTCTTTCTTTCTCTCTCTCTTTTGTATGTCTTCCAGTGACAGCAAACCAAACATATCGCAATCACATAAGTATTTCTGCACTTTTTTAAAAAGGGAATTCTATGAAAATCCACATTGGAAACGTTTTAGTACATACCCCAGTAGTGGACATGCCCATAAGGCAGATGTATGAATAACCACACTAGATTTTTTTTACATATACATCCAACAGTAATGGACATGCCCATAAGGCAGATGTATGAATAACCACACTAGATTTATATATATATATATATACATTCAACAGTAATGGACATGCCCATAAGGCAGATGTATGAATAACCACACTAGATTTTTTTATATATATACATCCAACAGTAATGGACATGCCCATAAGGCAGATGTATGAATAACCACACTAGATTTTTTTTACATATACATCCAACAGTAATGGACATGCCCATAAGGCAGATGTATGAATAACCACACTAGATTTTATATATATATATACATCCAACAGTAATGGACATGCCCATAAGGCAGATGTATGAATAACCACACTAGATTTTTT
Source organism: Margaritifera margaritifera (assembly GCA_029931535.1). Taxonomy (NCBI): domain Eukaryota; kingdom Metazoa; phylum Mollusca; class Bivalvia; order Unionida; family Margaritiferidae; genus Margaritifera; species Margaritifera margaritifera. The sequence goes on from JAQPZY010001008.1 coordinate 511,894, forward strand.
TTTACATATACATCCAACAGTAATGGACATGCCCATAAGGCAGATGTATGAATAACCACACTAGACTTTTTTTTACGTATACATCCAACAGTAATGGACAGGTCCAAGGACATACACACACACTCATGCTAACCTGATGCAAAAGCGTAAATGTGTAATAATTCCACTGGAAACAGTAAGTCCATCAGATAAAAATTTGTAAATGGCACATATGGAAAAGTCAAAAAATGAAAAAGATTCAAAATATGATGGCAAGGCCTGTTGCATGAATGTTATAAAAGAAGCAACAATGAGTAACTACGATCATCAAGTATATGTTTACAAGATAATCTAATCTGGTACATAGTCAAAATTCAATATAGAGGATAACCTGAATATAATTAAATATTATTCAAGCACACAATGAGATGCATGCGAATAAAATAGTTGATGATGACAATGACGGGATGGGGAGAAGGGGAGAGGGGGAAATGGGAAGGGAGCGGCGTGGCACGAAATGGAACCGACCTGGACCAAGTTGATTTGGTCACAAGGTTCAAAAATTATAATATGTGGTGGCGTAGACCAAAAAAATATGCAACACGGGACGCCAAACAAAGACTGATATTTTCTGAGTTATTGTCACATAACATTAAAAATATATTATATATCACTTTTGGTGATAGTAAAAGTAATAATCGTTTCCATGGTTACCGCGATGTACACATCAAAACATCAAAGGTTAGTTACCAGGTGCAATTAAATGTATTGCCACCTGATCCTCAGACAAAGTTCAAACGTTTCCTCTGACCGGTTCAAAACAATGTGTTGTCTGTAGAAAAAAAACCCGAATACATTTTAAGGGAACATTCTGTCCTATAAAAACAAATTGTGAGCTTTTAGGATGTATATGATTCATTTTCGGATCGAAGAAAACGAGTCTGTGACGGTCACTCCTTATCTTCTAGAAAGAAAAAGATATAGTCACATTGTAGAAACAAATTGGTGGTAATCCGTGAAAATAAAATATTCTAACATAGTTGCTGTCGACCGGTACTATGTCACTACCGCCATTATGTAGACCTCGTATCAGCGACTTAAGCCAAACCCTCACTGATCAGTTTGATACTTACTTACTTACTTAGATTTAGTTCGTAATGTTTCCAAAAATAATACCAATCCGCGAGTACAAGTTACTCATATCATTTTCGTATCACGCACAAATTACTAAATTCAAGGTTATATTTTTGACGGTAGGTCAAAATAAGTCAAATTTGTGATATAAAAGTCTAATCAAAAGGGGTTTTCAAAAAATCGAAAGAAAAACCCCTTACAGTCAGGCAATTTTGATCAGTCTGCTCAGGTGGGAGAGCCCTCTCGGTAAAATGGTCTGCTCTCAGGCTCTCCCTGGTTTATATCGGGCAGGCTGGCTCTAATACGGCCGTCGACAGCAAATCGTCTGAGGAAGGGGCTATATGTGTCGCCTGTCTCTGTGGTTGGACGCTCGGCTAACCTGGGTCTGCGTCGTAGGCTGCGTCTTCGTAGCTCGCGTCTTCTGGTGTCTGCGTTTTCCTCCCTGATCTTTCCTGTTTTCAGCTCCAGGCATGGCAGGCTGCACCTGCTGCGTCGGGGTACTTCTGGTGGGTCTATGCCTGTCCATTGTACTCCTCGACTCGGCTTGGGCTCTTAAGGGGCTTCGCTTTGGTGGTGGGGTTAGGTTGGCCATCTACTGTGCCGTACTGCCACGTATCTGCATGTATGCCCCTGACGTCTTGTATTTCAGTAGTAGGCTGGTCATTACGTGCACGTGACAGTCCGTATGAAGCCACAGGTGACCCTCTCCCCTTCATCCTACCACAACAGGTGTCGACGATCTTCGGGACGATGTGACTTGGTGGACAGCTGGATCCTGACTGGTCAGTTTGATGGACACCTTGCATAATATATACACGCAGTGTTTAGCGGATTACTTCCAGTGATCTACAACCCACCAGAGAACAAAGGGTGATTGTCAAGGTGTACTTGTCGATTTATTACCGCAAAACGACGGACCTCTCTAAGCGAAACTATAAAAAGAAATCGAATAGTAATGACATCATTTACGTAAAGCTACGCAATTAGTAGTTTTATACGCATTTTTTTAACGGATTAATACTCGACTCTTTCAAATCAGCCTACGCAATTACCTTCTAAAGTTGTTCAGTTAATTGGTGTACCGACAAATTGTGGACTCACTGAGCTATTATAATAGCGTTACAATTTGTAAATTATACCTTTATTGTTGTGTCTGAAATGCAATTCAGATCATCTGTATTTAAATACAACGCAAATGAAAGATAAGAATGGAAGTGCATAGGCATATGAAACAGAACACTGAAGTCTCATTGTACCAATACTATAGATCACAATTAGTAAATTGTAACTATATCCAGTTATGGGAGATGCAATTTGGATAATCTCTATTAATTACAACACATATGAAAGATATGATTCCAAATGAGGAGGTCAGAGTATACTTCCCCATTCCAATATATTGCCATATTGATAACGACCATTGATTTTATCTTCCATTTGTATTTAATGGAAATAAAAATTTGCCGAAAGGTTTCAGTCACACATTAACTTGATTTTTCAACGAAATGTGGGGAAATATTACTATAAGCTTTCGTTAATTGTATGGCATAAATCTGTATTTAGAAAACCCTTTTCTGTAATTCTTCTATGATATGTTTCAGTGTGTTTTTACCCAGAGTATGATTGTGCATGTGAATATCTATGAACAACAAGAATGTATTATTTTAACATTTTCAGCAGAAATTACGTAATGCAAACACGCAGTATCGTGATATTGATGTGTTGGAACCCTTCCAAGATTCAAATTTGGATTTGTTACTTTAATATCCCGACTAACGTCACCTCTCAATCATTTACAGTCTCTGCAGACATGTGATAAAAGTGAAAAGTATGAATATTTATTAATATAATTCCATCCTGGAATGCTAAAGATACGTGATCGCCCAAAAAGTGCATATTTCTTGACTCCAGACAGAACCATCTATAATTAAAATTATGTCCAATTTATTTATTTATTTATTTATTTATTTTTTTTTTTTTTGCATCTGTAAAGACTTTATGTCCGAGTATGGCTTTTTGAATATTTTAGCGTGCATTCATGAAGCATGTCTAATAAACTACACTATAAGTATCTAACATTGTATGTTATTGAAATAAATCAAGAAAATAAATTATTCCGTTTCATTGCTGGATGACTGATGAAAGTTTTTATATTTTAAATTTGTTATTTTTACTCGGTCAAACGATGCGAAGCACAAAGTATGGCACAGTTTTGATGTATTTTACCGCATTTTTATAAAGCACATTTTTTTTTTTTTTTTTTTTTTTTTTTTATATCCAGCCCAATATATCTGCACATTAAATCTTTACGTAAGATTTCTCTGCGGAAAACCTGGTAAGCATATCATATGGCAGAAATTTATATTCTCGCCCGTTTACTGTCCGATGTGCTATTTTACAAATTATTAATACCATCTTTAGTGTATTTGATTTAATTGTTCTTAAAATGTTTCAGTACTGTAGCCTCATAAGTAATTGAGTTCTTCCTTTTTCGTTTAAGACTTGTTTTCACCGCGTCCGTAAAAACCGATAACTAGTAAGAAAGGTCCCTGTCAATAACAAGTAAAATATTTTTTTTATAAATATTCTCACCCGTCCTTACATTCACTTTCGGTCAAACCGTTCACAGAGTATCATACTATGATCTGAAGGAATCTATCATTTGGCTTCACTGATGTGTCTGTGTGTGTGTGTGTACAATATTTTCACTTCTCCCTAACGTTTATTTCGAGAAGACTAGATACACCTGGGCTACTGAAAAGGAACATATTTTAAGCCGCTTGAGTAAACAAACTATGGTATCATCAGGTGCAACTATATTAACCTGCAAAATGTTACAAATCCTCAAAAATTTTGTTTTTATAGCATTGTAGCAGAAACATAAGCATACACTAATTGTGTTGCTAAAAATGTCCTGATTATGGTCCGCATGGATACTATCTCATTTCTTATTCCTGAAGGGTCATAATTATATCAGAGGTCAACCAACTGGAAAGGCACTGTTAAATGAGACCTGAAAATAAAAGGACAATATAACAGCGAAAAACTAAAAAAAAAATTACAATAATGTTTAATGAATCAAGAGAAAAAGTGTATTGAAAGTCAAAATGTTTATGTAAAATCACTTGTATGTCCGTCCGTCTGTGTTCATTCGAATCCAATTAAGGCCAGTTGGTGCATACTGTAACTATATAATCAGCCAATCAGGGACCTGGAGAATATCTTTGGTAGATTGTAGTAGTAGAAGCTGGGAGTCATGCTTCATCAAATCCTAAAATATATGAAGAAAGGAAGCTGCTCATTCATGAACTCAAAGACGAAAATTAAGGCGAAATACCAAATAGGTACAGGGCCCACTATTCAATTTTGATATGAGTGTTGTTTAAATTAGTTATAATCGGATGGATACACAAATGCCAGGAAGTGATTACAATTACCCTAGACAGTCCTGCAATATATTTGTAGCATCAACCAAAGCTAATTGATACAAGGGGGTAGGCATTTGACAATATTGTATCTTAGACATTGCTTACACAAAGAATTACGTAAAATAATTCATTCAACAGGTATGTGTTCCTGATACGTCCACAAATTGTAATGCTGCCATGCAACCCCTTTAATATCATTTAGCAAATACAGCTGTATCCTATTAATTGATTATTCAAGCGTTAATGACTCCCGGGAGTGTACTGGGTAAGCAACTCGGCCCTGGACTTATCTGCCGGGACAGACCCGGGGTTTTGCTCACACCAGTAAAACACCGGTAAAAACGGATTTTTTTGCGACGGCCCACCGGGATTTGTCCCAGTATGCCCAATGGCCAGTACACCACTGATGACTCCTTTTCCGAATAAAGGGAGAAAATTTAAGTATGAAAAGTACTGTGGTGCAGAAAATTGTTATGTAACTCTTGGAAATGTTTACTAATCCGACGATGTAAGTAAAATACATCACGGTATGTTTCACCATAAGCATGAACTTTCAAGCTGTTGGTTTTACCTTTCCCTCTATATTAAAATGAGAGACATCACTGAAAGACGCATGCATAATCTTTTTTCACAATTCACAGTCACATCAACAATCTGTGAACTAACATGTCATCATGAAGGAATGCAAAATCAATACATTTGTATTGATTAACAGGCGTATGATAGAGTCGGTGCTTTGCAATATCAGACGACGGCATATGCTCTGAGACTTATTATATTTAACTTAACATTCTTCAGTAATAACTTACACATACGCACACGCACACACACACACACACACACACACACAATAAAAGAGATGGCATTTGGCTTTTCACTCTTGTGCCCCTGTGATAATTATAATCGTATCGATACTATACAAGTATTAGCCTTACTCAAACTATTTAAGGTAATTATGATGCGAGAAAGTCAATACAAACTGTCAGGAAAAATAAGCATTTTTAAATTGAATGAAAAGAGGTGTAATATGCCTGATAAATTCCAGCGACATCCTCCCCAAACAAAAGATGTACAAAACTTCATGGGTGGTACTTATATATGTCTACCAATACAACAAAAAATTGGCCAGAGAAGCAAACCGACGTTGAATGTTATCGTTTTCTTTTTTTTTTTTTCTTTTTTTTTTTTTCTTTTTTTTTTTTTGGGGGGGGGTTGCTCCAAGATAGTTTGTCATAATTGACGATGGCACTTACTGCAGAATAAGACAAAAAGGATTGAAAAGATCCCTTTTCTTCACTATTCATAATAGCATTCATTGCACAAGTCTGGAGTCAGTTGATATCATTTGAGGAGAAGGTTTGTGAAAGTTAGGCTGATTTGTGCTGGGAAAGCAATTACCACGTCGAAAGGGATTCTAAGCTAGTTGCAGTTTTACAGACCCTTTTCCAATTGGCTTTATACTGGCGAGATGTTGTTATTTAGCTGCAAACAACAGAGAGGCCAATACGAACCAAAACACTATTAGAAATTAATATGAAAGGATTTTTATCTTGTTTGTCAGGATACACACTTAATTCCGATTTATTCTTATTTATAAATGCTCTCTAACTCTGGAAGTTAAAATATTATTAGGAACAGTCAATCAAAGAAAAAAGAAACCCACAATCCCCTTCGTCTTGTATCACTAACTTGCAATTGTCTGTGAGGCGAATATTCTTGTATTTCATGCTCTAGAATGATCTGATTGAACATCTTTTTCTGTGCTGTGAAAAAAGTGGCTGAAGAACTGTTTCTTTACTAAACAAACGCCCCCCCCCCCCCAGCCATCCACCCCCTTTTCTAAGTTTTAAATGTATTTTGCGTACGATTTCTTAAAGAGGTGCCGCTAGAAATTATCATGTACGGTATAACTTTTGTATTGCAATCAAAAAGCTCTCTACTTGCTGCCATAAATCAGATATGCTCTTATTTCGTGTATTAGGAGTAAGATTTAGAGTAAATATCTGATACAGGCTGCCAGCGGTGTACAGTCAATAAAACACCAGAGGAAGCACAATAATGGAAAGAAACGCTAAATAACTATATACTGTATGAAACGGACTACAAACCATTGCGTTTTTGTGTTTTGAACTTTTTGAATGCAGCCGTAAAAGGCACATTCAGTACGGCACAAAAAATGCCTTTGGGCATGGCTGCCATGCATTCACTCTTTCTAGTGAAATGCAGTTGAAACGGGTGCAGGGTTAAATCCTACCATCAGGTCAGTCTGGGTCGGCTACCACGCTATGTCCGTTGGCAAGGTACTTTACTCCAATTGCATCGGTACTAAATAAACTACTTGTGTTGCTGTGCCGTAAAACAGCAAACCAAACCAGTAGACTGTGTTATATTTAGTTCTATTCATCCCATGGGTAGTTAATCCACGTTATAAAGAAAGGTAACTTATGAATTTTACTTGATTAGCAGGCAGACTGCTTTGGTATTATTCTTATTCTAATGTTCATATAGTGTGTGTCTTGTATCATTGTTGTATTAGTTTCCGCTAATAATGACATCAGAAATACAAACAACATGCATGTGAAGGCAGCCAGTTTTGAGCGCTAAAAGCCTGCCAAGCGACATTCTGTGTGGGTATATCTTGTTCCCAACCACACCCGCCAATAGACTGATATATACTAGTACAGGTGAACTTTAATTGCAATTGTTTGTCGTTTACTGTATCAAATTTGAGCTTTATATACTTTAATCTTTCTCGCGATGCAGAAAAACTGGAAACTGTCCGTTTATTGTTCGTTTTATTTTGTTTACATTGATGATAATATGTGGAAATAAGTTTCTTGTTTGATGGTTTGACAAGCTATAGCTTTATCAATCTATAACGCTGCGATCTGATATATGATGTATATATCTTACCATGGAGTCGGATGACAAAGTGTAATTAACATAATACACAGCCTAACATACACGGGAAAGATGCAATATCATCCTTTTCGGTGCCGCCTATAATAAAGTGAGACAAAGTCCAGATCAATCAATTAAGGAATAAAGGTCCATGTCATCTGGCAAATTTTAAATCATTTGTGTATTTTTCTTTAGCTAAGTTACTTCGACATGAGTATTCAATGGTGGCGGTTTGACGTAAATGGGGACGGTTTGGGTAACAAGGGGAAAAACCACTCCCGAGCCATCTTGAATCTGGATGACACTATGGGTGTCTGTGGAAATTTAGTGTTTAAACGTCCACAGGCTTAACTTTGTGAAACACTATGGAGTTCTATGAGAATTTAACGTTGTGGGTTACTATGGGGATCTAATTCACTTAATAGCAATCTAACACATCCGTGCCGACTAAAACCCACACCTACTGAGCAACTCACATCCTTACTGACCAATACACATCCTTACTGACCAAAATACATCTTTACCGACCAAAACACACACCTACAAATGAATGAGGGAAGACTGATGTAAAGTAGGGGATAAAGTAAAGAGGACCAAGGAATAATTTTAGACAAATACCCACCATCACCATTCAATACTCACCCTTTACAAACCACTCGAAGGGGGGGGGGGGGTAATATGGAAGGGTACAAGGTTGTATTCATGAGATATTGAACCCTTCTCAATCACTCCTCCCCTTAATGTATGTGTGATGGTAGGGTTATGTGTATAAGGGCTTGTACCCTTGCCCATTACCCCTCCCCTTGGTGTGGCCTGTAAAGGGCAAGTTTGGCTGGTGATGGTGGGTGTTTCTCTGATCAGTGAGGATGGGGATTGGTCAAAAAAGATAGGTGTTGGTCAGTAAGGATTGGTATTGGTCAGTAATGATCGATGTTGGTTAATAAGGATGTGTGTTGGTCAGTAAGACTGAGTGTTGGTCATTAAAACTGGGTGTTGGTCAGCAAAACTGGGTCTTGGTCAGCAAGGATGTCTGATCGATTGTTATTAAGAGTGTTAAATCCCATAGTGACCCATAATGTTAAATTCTCATAAAATCCCATAGTGTTCCACAATGTTACGTTCTCACAGAATCCCGTCGTGTCCCACAATGGTTAACATTATGGACCTTTTTAGCAATACATTTCCATAGAGGTCCTTAGTGTCTCTAGTCCAAGATGGGCCGAAAGTGAATTTTCCTCTTCTACCCCATATCGTAGTAAACTATCCCATACCATCCCCATTAACAACAGACAGGTGTTAATTGGTTGCCACCTTTTGTGTCTTTTAATTGTTAACAATATTAAATGTCTTGCTTGTGCAGGTTCTTAAATTTCAGTGTTCAGTGATATTGTATTTTGATCTATTTAAATGGTTATCCATCTCCCCGACTTTTCTAACTTGAGTGTAATTGAGATTAGTTTTGATATTGGCGGACATATTATGTACAAGTTCTGTTAATATAATAATAATATTCAGCAGCAGCAGCAGCAGATTTGTCTTTTTTCTCGTGAATAAAACGTACAGGTTTGGTCCATTATAGTTTGCAGAGATTTGTGGTGGCTTAGTGGTTATGATGCCGGACTCACGACAAAAAGAGTGGGGGTCACAATCATGCGCAGACCAGGGAGAGTTGGCCACCGTGGTGTATCCCTGGGCAAGGCACGTTACTCCACTGTACGACATAACCTTTCACGTGTCGATGTGCCCCTAAGCATAAAGCAATTGCAATTGCATAGCAGTTCAAAATGAAGTTGTTGTTTTCTTTTGCTTTTGAGTAGTGCTCGTTCTCTTTCTCTGGGTTCATTTAAATTTTGAGGTAGGCTTGTTTTCAGATGTTAGACATGGTCTGATGTTTGATGGATTAAGGCGACTTCTCAGTTGCAGATATACTATGTATTGTATATAACATGATAGTGTTCCTGTGATGACTAAGTCATCCATTACAATATGAATGGGTCTTGAAACAAACATATCCTTCAATAAAGCACTGATAAAAAGTGTTAGGAATATCGATCATATTTTTTAATATAATTTGTTTGTATTTCATATGCCTATTACCAAACTATTTTTTTTTTGCATCTGGCATATTTGTTATTGTCAAAATTGTTATTTACATAGAGGGTAACACATTTTAATTTTGAAAGGATGTTGGTTCGAATATACCTCACCTTAAATTCAAAGCCTTGACGGCATTTGACGGCGTTTTATCGATTCAGTATGTTATGGCTCAAGTGCAATATACTGTTCGATAAAGTCGTCATCAGAACACCGGCACTCCAAGAAAGACAATTGAAAGAAGCTTGAACATCGTCGAGTTCTCACCCGCTCCAATCCCGACTGATCTACTTAAGTGTTTAAGTGTTGTTTTATTTTCAAAAGGTATAATTTATAAACTATTATCCCTTCATCAAAACCACCAAGATCCACTTTAGAAACCGTAGAGAAGGATTCCAAAAAGTTATACCAATCTTGCACATGGTTACTATCTATATGGAAAACTATTGTGCTACGTTTTGTGACTTCCACCCAGCAGTTTAGCAGGAGTTTTTTGTTTTTTTTTATGTTTTATTATTCTTATTATTATTATCCTTATTATTATTATTATTATTATTATTATTATTATTATTATTATTATTATTATTTGCAGTTTAGCAGGAAATAGGGTTACTAACAGACAGATTAAGGGTTCGCAATGCTTCCAACTCTGTATTATGCGGATAATAAATAAAAAACAAACTTGCGCAATTGCAATAGCAGCCTTCGTAAATCCTCGCGCTTTTTTGCATAGTATTACACCCCCACCATCCCCTCTCCATCCGTGCCCCCCACATACACACACTAATCCAACTCCATACATTGACACAGAGGTCGTTCATGTAAAATCCGTCACATGTATGACGCATCTTTCTGCTTTGACTGCATTTATACAATTTGGACATAAAGTATTTGTAACCGTCATTTAATATAATGTTTGGCATTTGACCTCTGACCCCCTCCCAGAAACCCTGGGATCGGCTCAAAAAATGGCACCCCTGTTGCAGATGTACTAGACAGACATCTCAGGGCTCCAGTACTTGTCAAACGCTAATGCACAAGTGAGTTACAATATTAAATTTATATTCGTGCATATTTTATTCCAAGTGCAATTTATTCAAAAGCACTTTTTTGTTGGCAGTTCCAACTTTGATAACATATTACTGGATTGTTGGTTTTCTCCTAATTGATTATGATACTGGCAAAACCGACCCAACTACTTCTTCAATAAAAAAAGAATTTGACTTAAACTTCATTGATTCTCGGTGAAAAAGCCGACAATCAGTTGCATATCCCGTCGTATGACGAATCAATTATTCAGTAGTCTTCTTCCTCCTTCTAAACAGAATCAGACATTTGCGGCTAACGGGAAGCATTAACACATTTTCTCAAACAAAGTGTGGCATCCATATTTTATTCTTTACTTAGTAAGGAATTACGAATTTAAACCTTTGCCGACTGATGGAGTTTTCTAATATAAAATCCAGAAGAAACGACATTAGTTTTCCAACATTTCAGATTTTCCTTCAGAACATCGAAAAGGCAATACTAGACAAAGAAAAAAGCCCGTATTTGTTATCCTGTTTATGCATTTTTACATAAAGACTGACATACACACTCATAAAAGCTGGAAATATCTATGTCCGAGATCGACTTTCGTTAACTTAATATATAAGCACGTTACCCTTATACAACTGAGGTTCCACATTATTTCAAATATCGGCAAACCTTAAACAGACATGCTCCCCAGTACGTGCACAATGTGAAACGCACAAAATCATGCTCTCCAATACGAGTGAAACGTTCACAAGCAGACATGCACTGCAGTACGTGTGGAGTTTGAAATGTTCAAAATCAAAACATGCAATCAAGTACGTGTGCAATGTGCAAAGTACAAAATCATACATGCAATCCAGTACGTGTTCAATGAACAAAACCAGACATGCACTCCACTACGTGTGCTTTGTGAAATGCACAAAATTAGACATGCTTTTCAGTACGTGTGCAATGTACAAAAGCAAACATGCATTCCATTACGTATGCAGTGTGAAATGTACACAATCAGGTATATACTCCAGTATGTGTTCAGTGTGAAATGTACAAAACCAGACATGCACTCCAGTACATGCGCAAGGCACAAACACACACATGCACTGCAGTACGTGTGCAATGTACAAAATCACACAGGCATCCCAATACGTGAGCAGTGTGAAATATACAAAATCATGCATGCATTTCAGTACGTGTGCAATGTACACAATCAGACATGCACTCGAGTTCGTGTGCACTATACAGAATCAGACATTCACTCCAGCACGTGTGTAATGTACACAATCAGCCATACACCCCAGTACGTGCGCAGTGTGGAATAGACAAAATCAGGCATGCATTTCAGTACGTGTGCAATGTATACAATCAGTCATGCACTCCAGTACGTGTGCAATATACACAATCAGACATGCACCCCAGCATGTGTGTAATGTACACAATCAGACCTGCACTCCAATTCGTGAGCTTTGGAACATGTACAAATTCAGGTATGCATTCCAATACGTGTGCAATGTGAAAGGTATAAAATCAGACATGCACTCCATCATGTGTGCAATGTGCAAAACCAGGCATGCACTCCGGTACGTGTACAATGTGAAAGGTACAAAATCAGACATGCACTACAGTATGTGTGCAGTGTGCAATGTACACAATCACACATGCACTCCAGTAAGTGTACAGTGTGAAATGTACACAATTAGGCATGCATTCCAGTACGTGTGCAATGTACACAATCAGACATGCACTTCAGTACGTGTGCAATATACACAGACATGCACTCCAGTATGTGTGCAATGTGCACAATTAGACATGCATTCCAGTACGTGCAATGTGAAATGCACACAATCAGACATGCACTCCAGTACGTGTGCAATTTGTAATATACATCATTGCAATTAGCCTATTCTGCACACCCTTCTAAAGGGCAAGACATTGTTCATAAATTGGGACGTTTGCAGCTTTAAGAAAATAAACATAAAGCAACCTCAAAGTTAGAAGTACATCACAATCAAATTAATAATATGTGGAACTTCTAACGATGTTCTCGTTTTAGGTCGAGGGATTTAACGACACGCAGAAATTTTATATGTATATACTCAAACGGATCATAGATAAAAACAATGTCCCTCTACAATACAGAAAACGCATTAAATAATGTCTCAGATTTACCCGTACTTTTGAATTGTTTATCACTAGTTAAGACATCAACGGAATTCTTTCATCAGTCATAACATATTAAAGTGGTTTTATATTGTACTCAGAATAAGAACGCTATTTTTGTATACTATTAAAATACTTTTGAACAGAACAATATGTATCTGCTACATATAATGAAAAATACAAAGTTACTAATATATTCACCGTAATAAATTAAATACATCTCAGTAGAGAAGCGAATGAAACTTGCAAAGTAAATGGAACTCATCCATCGAAATAGATGTAGCAAGCAAAAACATTACATGACAATAAAATAAACTTAAAATATGTGACAAATGTCAGACTAAAAGGGAGCGAAATCTTTGACAACTCTTATTTGTCTCAAATGCTCAACGACAAGCCAAAATAAGTCTTGAATTTAATTAATAATAGTGTGTGCTATTCAAATTTAAGCAAGTAAGAATCTTGTGTTTTGACAGGTGTATGCCATTAAGAATATTGAGTTACATTTAATTGTAACCAATTAAGAATTAGTACAATATATACTCACTTTTGACCAGCCAACTTCTTTTCATCAATCTTTGTGTTGTTGTGATTAGTAACAGTAGGTGAGCAAACACAATTATTTAACAGAAAATGTAAAATCTTGACTGCATTTGGAAGATGTTGGTAATTCACAAGTAAGGAGCAAAATTTTCTGTTCCACTTAAACGTGAGATTTTCTGAAGAATGTGCCGTGCCCCATTTCATATCCCGTCGTTTGTCAAATATCTACAGTCCATTTACTGTCCCTTGATTGGCAATAACATTCAATTTTCTCCCAATTTAAACAATTTAGACAATTGTAAGCCGACTCTTGTTAAGATTCATGCCCTATATTTCAATAGTTGCTAATCAAACGCGCTGGAAAAATTGCCAAACATATGTCACTCAATACATTTAAGAGGACAAGGACAAGATGTGGTGGCTGACACCCAAAAATGACCTATCATAATGTGCGTGGTATTGCAGTGCTGGTCATGCACCTTTCACCTACAGAAAGCTCTTGATAACTATTTTTAGTCTCAATAATCCCTGTTATTAACTGTCCCTTCCGTATGGATATCGATGTAAGTAAGATGCATATAAAATAATGACAACAGACAACTACATTTTTGAGCTTGAAAGTGTGAAAGAAAATTGTACAATGTACATGCAAGATTTCAGTACATGTAATCTGTAAAATGTTTAGATTAGTTCTGCAATTTTCATTCACCTTCATCTCTATGGGCAGCAAGGTACAGCAAACAGACTATATTCATAAGTTATCTTTTCTCACTCTGATTTTGATCGAGACACTGTGTGTTATTAGATAACGATTTCTGATTAAATAAGGAATTGCCGATTTAAAACATTACCTTTTCGTGTGGCCCGTTGAAGTGAGATTCCTGAGGAAGCAAAGCCGTCTTCGTCTCTACATATAAAACAGGAAAATATTTGGCCAAAAATACCTCGCAAAAATATTTAAATCTCAGTTTTAACATTCAGGCTACACATATGCATTAATAATATATAACATTCAGGCTACACATATGCATTAATAATATATAACATTCAGGCTACACATATGCATTAATAATATATAACATTCAGGCTACACATATGCATTAATAATATAAAGTAAGTGTAGGTTATTAACCGAGATTTGAAAAATATTGGGCCCGAGGTCATGTGGCACAGAATGCTTAAAAACAGCACATTAAACGTTATGTTGTGCTAGTGAATAACACAATTAAAACAAAACTTATGTAAACGTGTTGTTGAACATTTTACACGTCGTTCATTGTATGAATGAAACCTGAGCACTGCGCAGTAATACAAGCTAATTTACTGCCGTGGAAGCGCGCGTGTAAATGAGATGGCTCACATTCAGCAGTAAAAGAAACTAAGTTTATTAAAGAATACGAAATGTCAAGAAGTCAAACAAATACAGCGAAATATTTATATTAGAGAAAATGGCAATACATAAATGCAAATTGAAGATAGGATTGCGAAAAGATGAGCCAGACAATTCCGTCTAAGGCGGTCATTCTCGCTGTCTTTATTCGATGTTCCTGTCATGGTGGTGGGTAGATCTGAAATGTGTTTATCACATAAGGAAGCAGTGAATAGTTTTACTTAACTACAGTAGGAACGACGCTAAATTAATGTGACTTTTACAAAGTATATAATAATATCCTTAACATGTCGCTAAAAAGCAGACATTGCAGCTTTCCACAAGTTCACACGAAATATTCCCCATTTTGTTGCCCATTAATACGAATCGCCAACATATCTCACTCTTCTTTCATTATATTGCCTTGTTTCTTTTAGGAACGAGACTGAATGAGTGGGACAGCTCACAACGGTCAGTGAAAGCGTGTGCATTCACCGCGGAATACAATTTTAGCAAAGAAGCAGAAAAAGGAGAAGAAATTACAACTCTGTACAAGATTGATATATTTTTTTGGTTCCTCACTCTTCTTCTCATGCTGGATTTTTGTACCGTATGGTAAGTCTTCTGCTACGAGATCAGTTTAAGTCCTTCGGACACATACCACATTTATTTCACAACAGCTTTTCTGTTTGCTTTGGAAAGATTGTGCTTTAATGAAATATCTAGGAAATGTTTCTTTAAAGAGTACTGTTTTTGAACAAAATCGTTCTAAATTTGTATGAATCGGTGAAACATTTTCAGCTAAATTATTGTTACATATTCGATAACTTATCAGTAGGGGTTGCCCACTTAGATTACATATCGCACTATCAAGGGAAAACAAAACTATGAAATCGACAAAGACTCTCAGTGACAAAAGCCATTTCTATGATGAAAGCTGACGGAAAGGCTTTATAAATAGTTGCCCGAAAACCATCATTAGCAAAGCTGTACATAAAATAACACCGCAAATAAAGCATTATGGAAACAGGGAAGGGGCTTAAATTAATCATACTCATGGAAATCTGAAGTACACAACACTGGACATTTCTTGCATAGTAATCAACATAGAAAAAGGACAAGAGACGGATGCAGTAATACGTGGATGAGGTATGTTTGCGCTCAGCTGAAACAGGACGCACTTGAAGAAAGAAATAAAGTAAGTGACACTTTAAGCGCTGATTTCAAACGTGGAGAGACGAAGACGATTTATGATACACATCGAGCGAAAGAACTTGTCCATCATGTGCTTTTTTCAATGGCTGCATCAAACACATTTCAATTTCTTTTAGCTTGGCAATTCCGTATGAACTAGTTGACTTTTTTCATGAATATACTTCCATACAAATATTTTGACTTACGAAAAGCGGTCAGTACATATGGTGTGGAGTCGTCTGCTACCAGTTTATTAAAATAGAAGCACTGGCATCAGAAATGGGACTAGACTACTGGCCAATTATTGAACAGTATTGATCATAATGAAAGCATTGAAGAAGCAAACAGATATCACTTTGTGTCTTGACATAGTGTCTCCATGTGTTCTTTTTTTCTACCTCTGAACTCGGACGTACACATATTTGAATGTAGACTGTCACAAGGTTGGTTATTTATTTAATTCGGAGTTTTATACATATCACAAAAAGTGGGATACATAGTTGTCATGAGTCGGTTGATGTTTTACAATATTACATTTATCAAACATGTTTTCATGGTAATTGAAATTAAACATCACTCGTTGTATTGTGTTTTCTTTCAGCACCGTTTCCTTGTGTTGGTTTGTTTTGTTTATTCTCGACATATTATTTTCCTTTCGTTTGCTTTACTCAGTTTTGTGCATTCTTGGTGACTTATATACATAATTGCCTCCTACGTTCCTTCTTGTTGTCTTTTCTTGCACCTTTCGAACAGAGTGGCTAATTGATTGATGTGTGGTGTATTCCGGGAATATATAGAGAAAAGCACTGTACATAAACTTATATTTTCTCTGTAACTGTACTTTACTAACAGTTTCTGTCGTTTCACCTATTCATCAGTGAACTCATTTTCAGACAAAAGAGAATTTTAAAGATGCAACAATCAAATATATGGGTTTAATCTAACTTGTTTCTCATATCTTATTTTCTTCCTTATCTTCCTTCTTCAGCTGTTTGTAGCTTATTGCCAGAAGGCTATATTAAGCACAGTTGTATTGTTGTAACGTAAACTCTTCACATCCAAATCCACATTCTCATGTTTAGAGTGAGGCTCATGATATCTACTTCACGTGCTATATTTGCATCTATAGTATGAGCTGAACTACGCTGTTCTCAATGAGGGCAGACATACTGTTTTAATCGAAAAACTTAGACAATATAACCAAAGAAACTCCTTATTCTGAAGATGATTTAACGAGACAGATTGAAGATTTATTGGTCGCATGCATTCATTTTTATACTATCGTTATGATTTGCTTGTTCATCTTATATATGCTTAATGAAGCTTTGCAGACGATTTTTGGGATTCTTTCAAAGCGCTCTATGCATCGTGAAATCTCATTATCATCATCATGGTATTTTATTACTTGTCAAAGTCTTAAACATTTTGCTATGATATTTTACAGAATAGGAAGTGCGGGTACGAAATGTTTGGGGTAGAGAGGATTTACATTTATACAGCCAGAATATCTAACGCGACTTTAAAGTACATATCTGTCATGGGAAACATTTCAATTTTAAGTTATTTAATAATGCACTCAGTATTTTATCTTTAATCTCTTCGCTCGGCATTTTTTTCTTGATTATTGTTCCTTTAATGACACTCAACTTCTTTCGAATGAGAAAAACTTGGTTTATCAGCTTAAACTTTCTTTGCCTCAAAACTTATTCATTTGGTTTAAAGAAAGGATGGTTGAGGCCAACTCAATGTCTTGAGGAAATGTCAAACTTGTTGTAAACATATTGTCACTTTTATTGACTGAGGATTCTTCATTTAGGTTATACATAAACAAAGTAGATGCAATCTCCAGTAAAACATTACTTTAATGAAAGCAGATATTGGTATTCCGTGTGACCATTGACACGTCACGTTTGCTGCTCTCATACATATACAGCTTTCAACAGTCAATATCACATTGTGTTCCACTAATTGATAATGTTCACGGACAGAAAACTAGATTATGCGTGTTTGAATGCAATAACTTGTAAAGAGATACAGATAAGTTGCTGACTAAACACAAATGCTAGGAACAATAATATATAGCCATTTAATTATGTATATAAGCATACGTTTAATATATCGACTTTCCTGTGACCTTGAGGTGTACAAGTAATAGTGTAAATGTAAAATCCGTTCAGCTAATCAAGTTCGCTTCCACATTTGTTAACGAGTGGCCAGTTGTTAGTCAGCTAGACTATTGATTGTTGCAAAATCAATAAATTGATGGCGCATATATATTCCTGTAAAATATATTTTGTAAGATCTGAAATTTTCTTGCACAGCTTCAGTTTTTCAAAGTTTAGTTATTTGCCCTAAATCTATGTTCTGGTTCGCAGCTACTTATAAGAAATTCTGTAAAAATTTTCACGGATTAGTACAAACGCCCGTGATGAGAAGAAACTGGCTCAATATATGTTTAACTCCCCACCCACACTTGTTATTGCACGCAATTTTTCTCACAATTCTTTGCAATATTTAATCCAAACTTATAACCTTATCATCACCTTACATATAAAGATGTATTTTGGTTTGAGAGCTTATACGATCTGGTTTATATTTGCTACAATCTATGCTCAAATTTAGGAGTTCTAAAATATCTACAAATTAGGCATGACTTTTACTAATACTAATGATTAGAAAGAGTCAGCTCATCATTTTATTCCCTTTTAAAGCAGCCGCCGTAGCCCAATGGTTAACGTGTCAGTCATGCGACAAGAAAGGTGCGGGTTCCTGCCCAGACCAGGCTGGTCCGTTGCCATTGGAGGTCTCTGGCTAGGCGCTCTACTTTAATTGCCTCATCACAATATAACCTTCTGTGTGATGATTTCTCATTAAACATGAAACAAAATAATGTTTAAAACTAATTATTTTCTGATGACATAGTTTGGCTCTATTAGCAATAGCACTACAAACACCATATGATACCTCGCTAACATGAAGTTACTTGTTTCAATGTCTTGTCTGCAACATACACTGAGTACCTATGAAAAGATGTGTACATACATGGTTCCAACAGTACCCCTAGGTCAATCTTCACATAGTTGGGGCATATTTCTGGCCTAAACTATTCCAAAAATTTAGATGTTATCCTTTAGGTTGATACGTCTGTAGAAGACATACTGTAGGTACAGATATGCAGCCTATTTATTGGGAAAGAAATAGTAAGAAGATGTACTTTGTTTGTATCAGCGACCTTGACCTTCAAGGTGCTCACTCTTAAATCAATAAGATTCTTACTTGGTTAGAGGGGAATATGTATATGTTTCTAACAAAGGTGTTGTTTAGAGCTGAATATATAGTCCAAAAATGAAACGAATATATTTTTAATCACAGCAACCTTGACCATGTGGCTACTGAATTGCAACTATCGATAGGATTTTCTGGTGCCCCTGGGACAAATTTACATAATTTCGTTGAATTCTGTTTATCATCCTGAAATGAAATGCATAGGAAAGATATGTTTTGAGCAGCACTGACCTTGACCTTTAAGCTGCTGACCCCTTCTTCTTGTATGTGCGGAAAACTTGTCCTAAATTGCGCCGAAATTTGTTCACACGAACTTAGGTTATAATCTGGGAATGAAATGTATAAATAAGGTCACATTTGGGCAACAATAACATTGCTCTTTAAGCTACTGACCCCAAATTCAAGAGAATGTTTTATTGTGATAAGTGAAACAAATGTTCCGAGCTATGTCGAAATCTTTTTGCTAAGACTTAAGTCACCATCCGTCAATGAAATACACAAGCAAAGTCTGTTTTAGCAACTGTAACTTTCACTTGGAGCTACTGATCTAAAAGTCATTATGGTTTATTTGGGCTAAGAGAAACTCTTGTATCAAGTTGATTTGAAATTTGTTGACTAGAACATAAGTTATCATCCAGAAACCAAAACGGACGGACGACAGTAAGCTATAATAACCAACAACCTTCATTGGTAGGGTATGCAAATGTTTTATATCAGTCAACCACGATTTCACCACCTAACTTATCTGTTGTAGATCGTGGGAATTTGGTGTAAAAACAATGCGATTAGTAGATTTGCTAACCCGTGACAGGATGTTTTGCAATCAAGCTTGACGTAAGATTATATCAACTTACGAAGTATAATGATTTTGAGAGACTTCCTGAATAACCATGTAGCTCGCGTAACAATCTTAAGATGCATATTGTTGACGTTTGCCTCTTTTATTAATTTGTATTCGAGGAAGATTAGCTTTTCCAGAATATGTCTGAAGAGTTTTGTTACTTCATATACATTAATTAATTTCTCACTTTAATATCTTCTTGCAGAAATCGTTTATAGTGCTGGTATATAACAGTATGTGATTAAGATATTACTAGAAATGCATGTATTCCTTCGAACTGCAATCATCCAACATCACATTTATCGTACAATTGAAAGTCAAAATGTATTTCTATGGAAATTGTATTATTGGACACAAGATTTTACCGTCAACATTGGTGTAATTTGATTGAAGTCTCCAATTATTCAGCTAGGACCGGAAATTAATATTTGACAAGTTAGGATTCGAGATTAATTATTATTAAATATCATGATCTGATCATTTCATATCTGAGTATATAAGCTTGTTCTATAATGGAAGAAATCATTTAGAATGGTTTTATTTCCTCCTAGACAAAGTATGTTGCTTTCAAAAAGTCTATTACAGACATAAAACCTGGGGTCACTTTATGTTGAATTCATTACTTAGATAATTTCACCTATTGATGCTTTCCTCCAGCTTACATTCATGACGTATCCACAATTAAAATATTTAGCGGCTGCATCATATACTTATTTCTTTCTTTTCTACGTTATTGAGGCTACTATCAAATAAAGTCAAAAATCAAAATTGTAGGACAATCACAAAGACAACTTATACTTAAAATGTTAACTTGTTCTGGTTTTTCTTCGTACCCTTAAACGCCGTTTTTATACCAATTTGAGAAAAAAATTCTGAAATGATAATTTCTTACAACCAAGACTTTGTTTTAATTCTGCGTTGTGACATACTAGCTGGCGTGGTGTGCCAATGTGTCAAGAGATTAACATCTTCACGTAATTGGGATTGATGTTAAACTTTATTTTTCTTAAGCAGCAGGTACACCCTAACTGATGACCTTGTCATGGGCACTGTAGGAGTTTTCACCGGTCATCTTCATACCCTAATTGAGGTGTGGATAATCTCCCTTTATTTAAAGCACTGCTGTATGATAAAGGGAAGAAAATGCGACTCGTCTATCATTTTGAGCATGTCCGGTTTTTGTGCTTGCTACTTTTTTAAAATATCACTCACAAGATGATAATGAATATATGTTGCTTTTTCTTTTTTTTGGGTGGGGGGTGAAGCTTGAGATGGCTTTTTAAGACAAAGTTGTTAAATGAGTATATTTAAAATTTTACATTGATATCATTAAATCTTCAATTTTCACTTACACATCGCATTGAAATGGGCGACATCTTAAATTTTCTATGACTACATGATATAGGATGGGAGGCGTTTGTTGGTGTAAGGATATAGTCTAATTGGTTATCAAATTTTATTTTGAATAACAAAACCTTTGTAGTACTTATACTTTTTGTTTGAATAGTTTCATCACTTGTTGCATATGTAGTTCATACTTCGTGTATGATTTTATTAGCTGTACGACAGTAGAGGGTATATCAAATTCAAATAAAGTGAGATTTGATGTCGAGGTTGTACAAGAAAATCCAAATCATAGCCTGAATGAAACATAGCAAATAATAATTTAATTATTTCTGTGTTAATTTTGTTCATTTGAATATTAGAAAATAAAATCAATACACATAAATATTTGATTTCATTTCTTTTTTTCTGCATCACGAAAATTCATTTCATGCACCGATCACTGTGTGTGGGAAGTTAAGCTCTTAATACAATGTCAGAAAACACTCCAATACTTTTTTATCAGTAAAAAAGGAACAGGTCTATGTGGAGTCTCTCATTTCAATACAAGACAGCAATAACAAACATAACAGACAAAAAAAATTAAACAGTGGTGAGAGTATAAGTCATAACGTCAATATGTTGAACCTTATAATTGCACTGAGTTAAAATCGAGCAATACTTTCCTGCAAAGATGCAAGTCATACTACATGCCAATACAGTATTATGTTAGTTTGGCACGCCAACCCAGCAGACTGTGGGAATTAAGTATTCTGATGGCACTGCATGTTGTAATTTGTTCCTTTATATTGCGTGGGAGCTGTATTCTTCGACGGAATAGGTCAATAAATTTGTATTATTAGCTCTCATTCGATTCCGGGGTAGAATTGTAGTTGTCATCTTTTTGAACTCTGCTATCGGATACGTTGTTTTCGTGTCGAGATGTACACGGACCACACAAAAAATGTATCCGATCGCAGAGTTCTTAAAGTGACCAACTTGAAATCTGCTTTGGATACTTTATCGTATTGCGATGATAAGGTAAATATAATATATGGACAAGCCCCGAATTTAGTTTTTGCTCCACATTCTAGCAAGGAATAATTGTACTGTGAAAAGTAAGACCATAGACTCCTCTTTGCTTGCTTTAGTTAGAATATAATCCATATCTGTCTCTGTTGCAATGATACAGGTTTAGGGATGCAAAATTGTTCGTGGGATTGAAAGCACTCAATGAGAAATGTATCTCCCCTTAAAACTAAAACGATTTAGGGGCTGGTCCATATAGTGAATAGAGTTTGTCCTTGTTTTTGGAAGAAACCTAACAATATAAAGCCCTGATTCATTTTTTGAGGTAAAATGACATGATTGTTATTAGGCTAAAGATATGACGCAAAGTATGTCTGTATTCGATGAATCTCGCAGACTGGAATTACAAATTAAACCATAGTTTCTCCGTATCTGGAAGAAGAAAAACAAATTGCAATATCACGGATTGGGTTTCTTTCTTCGATCCTTGGGAATAAATTTTGAGGTCTTGCTTTATTATTTCAATGAACTTTGACCTTAAGTCACGGATATTGACGTTTCAGAAATTCTGGAATATTTATGAATGCATTTCGATAATGGAATGCTAATGATAAACCGTCACCCGATATGTGGTAATGTTTACCTCAGGAAACTTAAATGTCGAATGGTTAAATTGTTGATACACAACATATCATTCTTCTCATCTTAAATATATTATCAGGGTTGTGGGATTTTTGACCACTAGTATAGATATATATGTCAAAACGTAGTCTTTTTTCCTCCGTGACCTTTTTCGAAATCAATTAAGATACATGGCACTGATTAGTACTTCGTACTCTTTTGTTTTCTCGCATTTGAAAGAGAAATCTAGCTGATTAGCGAGATTTACATTACAACCCCATTACATCGGGTTGTCACATGGCGGTTGGATAACGTCATAGTATGGTGCAAAATGCTGTATTAATGCTAACTACTGCTTTAGTGTTTTCAATTAAAGAATAGCAATGTTGTAATTGAATGCAATTAATTAATTATTTTGTATGAACTTTAAAAAAGAAATGGCTGACGATATAATCATTGTAGGGTTTGGCATCAAGTGAAGGAAAATCCCAATCTCAGAGAGTATCTTGCAGATGGCATATTAATTTTATCCATCGTCTGAGGATTTCGTTGTTTCGGTGCCAACATTAACATTAAATCAATTAATATCGCTCTCTCCTATCTACATATTTGTATATATTTCAGATAACAGGGCCGGGTAAAATGTGCAGGATCGCCTTTATTTTCCTTTGATGAACATCAAAAACATCACGGTCGGCGAGGACGACTCTGAAGTAGATGCAAACAAGCGACAACAATTGCTATGGCTACCATATGTTGCCCTGCCATTGGTGATTGTGACATTCTTTGTGGCTCCCTTTTGTAGTTGCTACAAGAGGAGAAAAGAAACGTATTACCGATATTCGCTTGCATATCTTGAAATAGCCAGCATGTCAGGTATTTCAGATGGTGCATCGAGAAACGAGTGTACAATTAAAGGGAAGAATACAACACGTTTTGCATTGTACCCAGAAGTGTATAATACTATTCATAGTGGAACCCTGCCGCATTTATTTCAAGACAGTATCAACCATTGCAAATACTCTGAGTATGAAGTGACTATACTTTGGTGACCAGAAGCGGACCTGCTAAGTCTGGCAATAATACGTTGATTATAAGGCACGTATTCCAATTATTCTCTCTCTCTCTCTCTCTCTCTCTCTCTCTCTCTCTCTCTCTCTCTCTCTCTCTTTCCAAAACAAAGAGGCTTTGTGATAACAGGAAAACATGTTATCAAAAGTAGTTTTATAAACGGAAGGATTCAACAATGTTGTTGGAAATTGGTCACAAGACAAAAGGGACAAGACCCGTTCTGTTGAAACTGTCTGATTTATGCTTCGTAGTGCAAAATAAATAATCGATACAGCCACGTTTTCTTTACATGCTACTCCATCATTCATCACCCCATCTCATATGATCTCCATCCATTGACACAGCTGTGCCAATAATACTATGAGCATACTTTTCTAAGAACACACAAGGCTTTACTAATTGGCACTACTCAAATGAATAGGAGAGTGCAAAAGGATCTTTCTCTATACTACGGACTTGACAAGCATGAATGTTTCGTGTAAACTTTATGAGTTCCAGTTCACGACACTCTGTTCTGGAATAAACAAGTCAGCTGTGTATGTAGTAAAATTGACATAAAACTATATAATTTGAGAAGAATTAAGCATCTTCTTAACACCAAAATCAATAATTACTTTTTACAATTGTTGTATGTCCTCATGTTGATAATTACAGAGAGTAAGTCCACATGTATAAAGTTCAAAACAACTTGGCACCAGAATATCTGAATACTTTTACCCCCGTCTCCGAAATTCATAGTCGAATCACGAGCTCTTCTACCAAAAATCAACTTAGTGTCCCAAAACCCAGGACTAAGAGTTGGGATTTTTTTTCATATGCAAGGATTTTTAATATGCAATATCTTACTTAATGATAATAAAATATGTACAACCCTTGCTGCTTTTAAATACAAATGTATAACATTATTTTTAACACAAAATATAATTTTAAAGTTTTTACGAACTTTCCGAAATGTACTGCATTCAGTCTGTGATAATACCTATCTTATGTAGCCCAGGTGTTTTATTGTACACAATTGTGAATACTGTACAGTTTAATACATTTCGATTCTGCGTGAGATTGACCTTCCGAACAACAGTCCATTGATAATAAACAAAGTCTATTGTTATTGCTATTGCTATTGTTATTATTATTATTATTATTATTATTATTATTATCCAACAGTGAATCTTTTGCTAATAGATCAAAATCACAAGACCATTAAACACTTTTACAAACCATCCGCAACTGCATTCAGTTTACGTGTGCGGCATCTATACTACCACCGTCAAAGGATAAATTCTTTAATTTGCTCGTATGTTCGAGGGCTGTTTGCCATATTGGTAATAAAAGCTGTTTTACGTTGTCACCCCTTGATTTCTTTAGGATAACATATTTAAAACGTGCATACACATTTAGCATACATAATGCTTTTTCCGCATGCTGTTGTCTGCGGCGTAAAAATAAACGATGACAAATTCCTGCCCAATAGTAGATAGTCTTGTATGTATCCCGTAAAAAAAAAATACATCCATAGCATGTACTAAGACCTTTTTGTAAGCATAGCAGTACTAGGATTGCGTATTTCAATGAGTGTTAGTTATGTTGATTCCAGAGAGCAATCAATAATTTTAAGAAAATATAATTAGCACACACTTAATCATCCATACTGTTTGTAGAGTTCGTCTTATAAGTCACATCGGAATGGTTGGACATCCGACTTTTTGCCTTGAAGGAATTATATCATGGTAAAAGTATTACCTAGGAATTCTAATACACCATTTATTTTTTATAAACAAGGGCAACACAAAAACTACACCCAATAGAAAAAACTCAGTTGATTTGTGAGGATCCCATGTTTGTGGTCGGACATCCAGTAAAATGTAGCTTCGACTGTCTGTTGGATACGTATTAGTTTCTTATCTTTAACTTGTGTGAAAGTATATAAGGTTTTTGGTAAGATGATCGTCCAAAGCAGTCTGATCACGAAGAGGCTGAACAACATTTGAAAGGTAAGCGAATTTGAGTTTTACTTATGCAGGAATTAGACTTTGGTATAAATGTAACATCTATAACAAAGTGCACTGGCGCAATACATTATACCAAATAGACCTGATATTCACTTCTGATAAAACAATTATCACAAGCAATGGACGAAGGCATGTTTATATTTTTGTTGTTTTATAGGTATTTTCATACCATATATATTTTACTTGACAATCAACATATCCAATATTATGTCAATTTTATTTTTTACATATCTGCAAATCTCAGCCAGCCTATAAACATCTACAATAACTGATTCCATTTACATTTAAATATCATTCATCTATTATTACATTTAATGGAAAAGTTAATAACATTTTTTTTAACATTAATAATAAACTAAATATCATCCAAGAATATAGGTTTCAGTGTATATTGGGGGAATACATGCAGTATATCACAAACATTATCACTTTGAATCATCTTGCTCCATACCTTCTTTAAAACGTTTCTAGAAAGAATTGCATTCTCTTCCTCCACTAATTATTATCGCGCTCGTTGTTTCCTCCATCCCTCCGCGTGTCGTTGTTGTAATCAGCAGTTGTAAATGACTGTTCAATAGCTGACGAAATAGCCTTCTCTACTGTCGTACGTGACTTTCTTGTTTCACCGCAATAATACAAAATCAAATTGTCAAAGGCATTAATAATGATCACAGAATATGTGTATTTACGGTAGATTCCACTTTTTTAGAAAACGGGATGATCCATCAGGAACATACTGAGGAGGTGGAGGAGACATAAAACCAATGGTAGTTATGAAAAAAGTCGAGAAAAGTCGAAATATGAATATAATGTTACCTAGCGGAAACAAGCCCATTTGATTAATTTTAGCTTTCACAACCTACAATTTTCCTTTCTAATTTCTGACGTGCATTTCTATTTTATTTCCTATATAGATTATTACTGCGTCGGAGGCCGGAGTTTAAACTTAAATTAATGTCGTATATGGCGTCACCACCATACAACGAAACCATTACTGATAATTCTGGAGGTCACATTCAGTTAATATGGATCCCATATGTTGTCATAGCAACGGCGTGTTTGATTTTCTTGGGCATCAACTTCTGGTGCTACCACCGGAAACACAGGGCAAGGTATAGGCGTAAAGCGGACATAATGGAGACAAGAGCCCGTATGAAGGAGAGACGACTCTTGCTGAAAGCATTAAAAGCCAGATACTACGTACAAGTTGAAACTGCTTCAACAGATTCCGGCACGGGACTTATGAACTCTTCTTCCAAGAGTGATGTGGCAAATCTGTGATAGCTGAGTTACGTAAGGCCAGTTCTTATGATTACAAGCAAGTGCGTTACATAAAATAAACTGCATTAATTAATAAACTGCATGTATTAAGACATTCTTGAAATTGATTGATAGTGTGCCGTAATGGTAATTTTGTAAAAATAAGAAAAATATGTGGAATGAGGGATATATTAGCATTCCAACCGTGGTACTATTGATTTAAATATTCATATTTATATACTTACGTACACAAACCAAGACAGATTTATATTTAAGGGGGCATGCAAGCTTAAAACAGAATTCCTTATTTCTATAGATTCAGATTTTCTTAGGTTAATGCTGATAATTATAGTCTTTTTCAGCTTAGTTACCTATAGCACTTGGCGAGCATCATTTTACTGGCCTTTCTCGCCAGTAATGTACTAAAAAACAGTAACAGTGATTCATAAGAAAGTATTCCCACCAACACGGTTTAACATAGTACAAAAATTTAAGAACTGGAATTTGAATTACCTCAAGGTCAGAGGTTAGTCGATGCTAATATATATCTCCTTATCAAAGGGATGTCAATTGTATATGCCGTGTACAAGTTTATACTAGTTGAACAATGAGACCTAGTCCATGAAGTTTTGTGTATTTGCAATTTTTCTAGCAGATTCAAGCAAACAACCCGCGAAGATTTTATCTTTCTTCCGCCAATGACCTCTTACCGAGAAAACGGAGGTAACTTTATTTCCCCACGGGATGTATTCAGATTGGTCTACACGGATACGTTGTGATTGACATTATTTCAATCAAACGTTTTAATTCAAACCATCTCCGCAGCGCACCTGCTGCAAGTTGTAATTATTTTGTTTGTGATGGCAGGGTTTGTGTCAGTCATTCTAGAACTAATTTGGCAAAGTCCGTCCAATCCTCCCTGTCTGTTTCTTCCTTCCCGATAGCCATTGTACACAATTCTAAAAACACCAATCGAAACATACCACATCTTGACAAATTGTATAATATTGAACACATCAAACTCCGAAATGCAAATTTGTATAAACTGCAACTCTTCGGGGACCTGTTTTGTAAATGCGAGAATGTCGAAAACTGAACATCAGAATGATAATCGATTTTACCTGTTTTTTGCTCATTATCAACTTTAATTATATTTACTTATATCTGACTTTTATGGGCGAAAAGATATAAAAAAGAAACATATATGCAGCAATCATAAAATATTACTAAATCGATTTAATCGATTTAATCGATTGAATGCGATGAAGACGATTAAAACGATTAATACGATTTAGGGGAAATTAATTTACTTTATATTACGTAACTTTTGTTTTCGTTTTAAGCACATTCATTGACTTGCAGGAACACCTATATATACACGTTTTAAGAATTACCTTCATAAGTTGTACAATTGCCGAAACATCATGTATTACATTCTATCATATGCTGTTGCTATTTGGTGGACAAGCTAAGTGGTCATTTGCTTTGTAAAATCAATACAGTGTGTGTATACTACATGCTTGGAGTTAAAATGTAATGAGAGAATTTTACATGAAGCAACTCATATGTTGCAAAGTGCGTTGCATTCCATATACATTACAAAATTTGTGAAACATTTATTTTGGTGATGGAAGTTTATTTATTCTTTACGAATAGATGTGTGAGATGTTCATTTCTATATTGAGATGTAATGATATTGCATGAGATGAATATACACTTAAATTGGTAAATGTTTACAGAACGACAAATGGATTTAAATCCAGCTGAACCTAAGATTAATAGACGACGAATATTAATAAAGTCTTTCATAATTGTGATCGTACATAATACTGGCAAATACTGACGGAAATACGAGGGGTGTTTGAAAAGTTCTGAACATTCTAATATAACATTTTATTTCGTTCAACCTGTCAAGAAAATTAATGCCAATCGATAGACAAAATAGCCTTCTATAAAATGATCTGCAGCTTCTCGTGCTGCACGCATGATACCTGTAGATAAATGCCTGTGACGTAACATAGGTAAATGACAGTGACATAAAAATGTCGGAGAAGGAGAATAATTCTGCTACCGAGCAAAGTGCATACTGGAAAATCCGGACGCTCTGAGGGTACTCTACGACTGTTATCAAGGCCTACTTGGATAAAGTTTACGGATGTAATTCTCTGTCATATCCTACAATTGTGATCAGTAGTGTACTAAGGGTAAATGGCGCCCCAATACCTCAAGCGCCCGGTGCAACCACCCCGTCCCCCCCCCCCCCCCCCCGTTAGTTGCGTTTGAATGAGATTGTAACAGGTGGTGAAATATTGATTTACTTTTTTGAACCCGACTCAAGAAAAGATAATAAAGTTTGGATCGGAGAAAACAAGCAGAGACCACAAAACTCTCGACGTAGTCGGACTGTCTAGAGAGTTTTATACGCATTTGTTTTCGATGCAAAAGGTTGTCCAGGTATATGTGCCTTACTCTGCTGGTGTCACTGGACATTTGTATGACGCCAAAGTGTTGCAAACGTTGTGGAACACGTCCGAACGACCGTCCTCGCACCGGTACCTCATATATCCATATAATCCATGAAAACACTCTGGCGCTTAAATTCGCCGTCGTGACAGACTTCATGAAAGAGCACAGCGTCCAAAGTATGCCACATCCTCCATACTGCCATGATTTAGCTCCAAGTGATTTTTGCTGAATCCCGTTATCAACGATTCGTGGAGGGGCAGACGATTTGAAAGCGCCATGTGATTGGAAGTACAGTTTTCAAGTGTATAAACAACATACCAAAAAGTGAATACAAAATGGCATTTAATAATTGGATATTCAGACTGAGAAAGTGTGTAGATGTGCATGGGAAGTACTTTGAGGAGATGCACTGATGTACTGTTCATTAATAAAGAACTTTGCTGTACAGCGCACTAATATTCAGAACTTTTTAAATACCCATCGTATCTACTTGCCATTACTTAAGTAATTTGACATTTAAGGGGTAGTTTCAAGAAATGTCAATATTCTCTTGACGCATTCCAGCAATACCATCATTATGTAAACGTTGGTCTTCGTTACGCACAGACCACTTTCCTGAACATGCATTTAAAACGTGACACTTATATTTCTTTAATACGTTGATATAATAGTTTTAGTTATATAATCATTCGAAAACAAATATCTTTACTGCAACAAACAATCTCTGTTGGTTTTCTTTCTTTTTAGGATTCAAATGATTTAACTAAATTCTTTACCAACTAATATATATAACAATATTATCTTTCACAGAATTTAGCGAGAAGTATTTTACCAGCCACAGGCATGTTATTTTGAGTACAGACTCTAATCATGAATTAATTATTGATGACAATTATATCACATTTTACACTAAGTATTAGTTTAATTGTCAAAAGAGTTATATCCTTGTAATAATACTAATATATACGAACAATAGGTTACCTTATAACTCTTGCAATGATAAAGTTGTATTTTCTCACAATTAACTTTATGTTAGAGTGGGAAAAGATTTTGAAAATCCGTCTTCATTAAAAGCAAAAACATATAAGCTTTGTTTCATTGGGGTTCATTGGTGTTCATGAATAAAATGTACGTACTGTCTTTTTTATTTTAAAGACTACATCAACCATGATATCAGCTCCCACCATCTCGTCACAAAACTTTACTTAATATTTCGAGTAATACATTTTTTACTTCAGACTTGGAAATCTTACTCCACATATAAAAATGCAGCTTTCTGATTGATCTGAATATTTTCAAGCAAGATTTGGAGTCGAGTAAAGTTTTATGATGGAGGGTCCAGAACTTTTCATAAAGCTGTGCTTTATTGATGGATTTTTGTTGATAGTATCTGGTCTTATATATTGGATTTCTTTTTCCAATATTATTCAAATACATACATATATATATATATATATATATATATATATATATATATATATATATATATATACATGTCTATGTACGGAAATTTTTAATAGAGTCGTTCATACTATGCAAAAATGCTGACACAAATGCAATAAGTGAAATGACTATAAACTCAATCAGCCTTTAAATCGCAGTTGCCAGTAAAATATCTGATAGGGGGTCTTATAGTAGCTTTTTTAAAACTCATTTGTCAATAATAATAACAACAACAACAACATTACTACTACTACTACTAATAATAATAATAATAATAAGACTAAAATACATTGCGGATACGGGATGACTGATATTCCTCTCCTATAGTAGAAGTTTTCGTGGATTCCATATGAATCCGTTTATAGTGCATGGTCTTCCATCAGACACGGTGGCTCAACGGCTTAGTGTTCTCGACTCACAGTCATTGCGGCTTCAAAATAATCCTAAGACCAGTCTGTCCTTGCTGCCCGAGCATGTTTTTGAGCAAGACACTTTACCTCCGTAGTACTAAATAAGCTTTCATTTCCTGACGTGCCGTTATGCAATATAGGCGACATGCACGTAAGGTAAAACTACCACATATTTTGCAAGCTTAAGTAATCTTCCTCAGAAATGAATTTACAAATGATTTTTCAATGATCAAGTGCTATATCTATGACTCTTTCTTTATGCCAAAAATGTTTTCCAAAGATTGTTCTCTACGTTTTATAAGTATGTATGCCATCAAATGCAGTATACGTCTATTTTAAATGCAGTACACATGTATTTTTATTCTTCTTCATGAGAGAGTCATGAAGTTCTAAAATTATGTAACAATATAGAACGATACCTTGGAGGTAGGGGTAAGAAAATTTCTCCTTTATATATAATGATCAAAATGTCTCATTTGTCCAACAAATCACTTCTCTTTGTTGTTTTTCTTTTTT
Organism: Margaritifera margaritifera; assembly: GCA_029931535.1. Taxonomy (NCBI): domain Eukaryota; kingdom Metazoa; phylum Mollusca; class Bivalvia; order Unionida; family Margaritiferidae; genus Margaritifera; species Margaritifera margaritifera. The sequence goes on from JAQPZY010001008.1 coordinate 543,999, forward strand.
ACACTACTAAGGAAACGATTCTTTTTGTTTCCATATGTCTATCGCTCATCGATATCGTGAACATTTTGGAGTTCAGGTGACATCACATCGCGTTACATTTATCAACAGATTTTAATTATTTTGAATTTACCTTGTTGGCTGCAACGTATTTAATTAGTTATTTCAGTATTCAAATGTACACTCTACGGTCTTGACAAGCTGGAAGTGTTGTTCGGTAAGAGATGCTTCACCCAAATTTGAATAGCCATTTAATATGGGTTTGTTCTCAGCTCTCCGTGCCGACTTCACCGTTGTTTTGAAACATAGATGCGAGTTTAATAAAAGTAAAAGTTACCACATATCTAGCCATAGCATTATATCTGAAAGAAATATTTTCCTCAAAAAAGTGAACTTGAAGTGAACTAAATGTTAGTGTAAATGATATAGCCAAACTAAAAAGAAGTGTGTGTTTCTATGTTAAAGACTGTTTGTCAATGGTTCAAACAATCATTTGCATATATGTTGTCCTTTACGTATCTAGTCATAGCATTATATATGAAAGAAATATTTTTCTCAAAAAAGTGAACTAGAAGTGAACTAAATGTTAAGTGTAAATGATATAGCCAAACTATAAAGAAGTGTGTGTCTCTATGTTAAAGACTGTTTGTCAATGGTTCAAACAATCATTTGCATATATGTTGTCCTTCACGTATTTCTTCAATTCGCTTATTCTCCCTAATAATGATCAAACTCGGATTTTCAAATGAATCCAAATATTGCACACTGGACGAGATGACAAACAAGAAAAATATTGCATTCTGATAAAGTAGTACTAACATAAAAACATGCGTTCTAATTGGCAAGAACATTGAAAGCGAGGTAATGGAGGAAACGTAAGTGCTTCGAGCTTGTATGAGTTATTTCCCTTGGTATGTACGACCAAAATACTACTTAACTGGATTATATTGATCTTGCAAATGCTTCTGAAATGGTCATGAAAATGGACACACACATAGACAGAGACAGAGAGAGAGAGTAGAGTAGGTGTGTACCTTTAGTCAGTATATCTAAATAAATAATTTTAGGTATCATATTTTGTATCTCATGAGATATGTTCCTGTAAAGTTTGTTGTAACTTAGGGTTTAATTGGTGGTCTCTCATCCATCCATCGATCGCTCTATCTGTCTATCTATTTATCTATCCGTAGCGCCAGTTTCCTGGAAGAAAACCAGCAGATGTCAAAAGAGATTCATTCAGGTTGTTTAATATATGTGTCAACAAAACATGCTCTATCAATCTTTCATTCAAGTAGTCAAGTGTCTTGACCCTTTTTTCATTCAATTATTCCGTTTTTCTCTGGTACTCTTCCAGGTTTCTGCATTGTCTCACTCTTTTTTTCAACTCCATCTGGACCAAATACATTGAACAGACGGTTGCTGCCAGCAAGTTCTAGATGACTATTTCTTGCTCCTCCAATCATAACTGCTGCTGTCAACGTACTACATAAGACTAATAAGTACTACATAAGAATAATAATTAATACATAAGAATAACCAGTTTTGATACTAGTACCTGTTTCTTCTACCTCCTGGAATATCTCCATTTTGTATTTAAATCCAATTATAAAAATATTGTTCTCTTCTAGATAATATGTAGGTATTTCTTTTACACTGTAAAACTACGAATATTCATATTTAAATTATAAATGAGCAAGGAATACGTTGGTTGTTTATCTTTTACACAATGTTAAAATCAACGTATTCCAAGGAAATTAATGTTAAATTGCCAACATTCAAGTAGACAAAACTTGTGTATAAGCTTCATTTTCTACAACAACAACACAACAACAACAACAATAATAATAATAATAATAATAATAATAATAATAATAATAATAATAATAATAATAATATAAACACAACGAGATCATCATTATTTATATTAAATTTAATATTATTGATTTTTTTGAAAACTTCTGCACATTTTTCTGTTTTAATCACCATTATCTCCCCTAAACATTCAGAAAAGATACATAACGACGCTTGGGAAGGTCTTTTATTTGATTTCCTTGTATATTACTAATTTGCGCAAAAAATAAAATTATATCATGAGAAAAATACATACATTTTTTTTCATGTAGATCCTTCTAAATTAGTATTGGAAAGTACAAATTGGTAAGAGATTTTTTTCATAATAATCAATATTTTAAGTGCATTTGTTTTTTCCTGTTTACTCTCCTCTTTGGTACATGTAAGTATGTGTAGAATGACGTCCTGCAAGCCACTATTACACATTGATATTATATTTTTATTGTTATTTCTGTTTCACTTTTGCTCAATTATAATTGTTCATTTTTATTTCCATTTTATCTAAAGTCTATGAAATTATTGTAATTAATAGGAGGTTGTACCATATGTGTAATTATTTAAATAATAATAATAATAATCAACTTTATTACAATAGATCAGACAAGAAATTGAAGCTGATGATGACGATAATGCCAACATGTCCTCATTTGCTCACTTTAATCTCTGTTCTGTATTAACTTTCCACTTCAACACCTTCTATGAGTAAACATTAAGTGCAGTTTCTTTCCAACTTAAGGAATGCGACATTTAGAGTAAAATCTCTAGTAACAGCCACCTTCACAAACCTGCTCAAAATGGTCAGATTTGTTTTGTGTCAGTTATTATCAATTAAGACACATTAATATATGATGTATGTGACAGAAGAGGAAGACGATATGGATTGTTCTTATAATGATAATAATTAAATAATATTGATAGTAACAACAACAACAATCGTAATAATAATAATAATAATAATAATAATAATAATAATAATAATAATAATAATAATAATAACAATATTAATAATAATCGTGATCATCATCATAATCAGAATCAGAATCAGTAGTAGTAGTAGTAGTATTTCCACATCTTTTTGTCATCCCTCTATCCTATACTTATTAGCTTGTTCACTTATATCAGACTTAGTAATCTGTAACTGCATTAATGGTCACCTAAAAGTAATGTTTATCCATTAATAATGATCATAATCACTCTGTCACAAGAATTGTTATCTTTATACATGACTTGTATATGGCAATTACTTGTTCAACATGGTTAGTTGTCGCTATAAATAGTTGCAATAAATATGGTTACTATATATACTGGTTAAGTCACTTTCAAGAGATTTATTTTCCTTTTGATTTAGCATTATATCGTAGAAAAAAGATTAGATAGTTTGCATATCCATGGAGATAACTTAACAAAATTATACTTTAGTGTATACGAGGGTTGGTTTATTTTGAAGCAGATATTCGTCGACAAGTGAAATGAAATTTCTATCAATGTCAGTATCACTGGTAACCAGATCCAACACCTGGTTGGCAAAATTCTGCAACCTCATCACCGCGCTCAGAATTCGTTACTTATATGCAACGATAAATCTAATCTTAAACAGAAACACCAAAGACTCTCAAGCACCTTTCCGGATAAATGCTGAATCCTTCGAACTGAATTTCATCTAAGGCGAATAATTGTACTGATATTGCATATGTAAAAGATGTTTTAACATTATCATCAGGTCCGATGGTACGTATTACAGATGTAATAAAAAGCAGGATATCATATACCAATATATGTATTACACCACACTCGCGATGAAATACTCTTACGATAAATAAATAAGATCCAGACTGTAAGATTTAGGTCTATTAAAATATGTACAATAACATGGATTATGAGTCAGCAATGTGTTATGGCTTTGTCCGCTCCCTCAGTGGGTAATGTTCGCACGATGGCTAATATTTTATCGATATATACCCATCGTCTTACTACCCGTGGTGGTGAGGGCTATTCTGCGATTTTTGCTTCCATGTATTGTTTCACCGCAGCCTCGGCCACATCAGTTTAATTCTTGATAAACGCAATCGACACACCGGAGTCTCTGATTCCCCCGATTTCATTGATTTCGGCCAGGTTTTTCGCGACGGCGCATCGCAGCTTCACAACAACATCTTGAATGTCCACGTTTGACGTTTGCAATTTTCCAGTTTGAGCTTGAAAAGTCACAAGCTCGCCAGGGTAGACGCCAACAACAACCCAGCTGGTAAGCTCAGTCAATCCGCTTTGGTGGCAAACCTGCTCAGATCCAGTAGCGTCCGTAAATGTCAATGGGCATTTCGTATACTATTTGGCGTAGTTTCTAAGTGACAATGCAAAATCAACAAGCGCGCGTGGTGTTGGTGATCGTTCAAGTACACGCAACGCTTTAACAACAGGACGTCGTTCGCCTCCTCTGGTTAAATAATCAACAACTTCAAGTGGCGGTGCAAGCCCGTACGAGTCAAAATATAAAAGATGTCGAGGCGTTATCACATATGCAACCCAATGAGTTCCAGGTTCTGTTGGCGACTCCAGGTTACCAATACTGGTTTCCCCTGTGTGTGGGATCATCGATGTAAGTTCCTTCATCATAAAGACACTTTGAAATGCTTGACTGACTTTACTATTGCCAGTAAGTCAAGACTGGTTAATGGCGCGTTCTTTAGCGAGTCGTACCGAGTATTCGAAAACCTCTGCTTGATGGTATTCTGCGAGTCGTCCCAAGTAGCCAAAGGCCTTTTCCTTTTTTTAATTCGTTTACGAGACTAAAATTCGTCGCTTTTTCCACCAACAGCCTCTTTCAAAGTCATCCTGGATGCGGTTCCGACTGGCCCTAACGCAGCTCTTTTTGCAACCGCAGGAGCCGCAGCCGCTAACAGCGCTGGAATAGCTGCGTTGAATGGAAATATTCCAGCAGTCATCTGCATTTGTGCAACCTTTGACTTGGATAATTTTAATATCACCGAGGTGTTCTTTTGCTTGGCCGCATTAAGCTGATTATGTTATGTTTGGGTTAACCATACGGGGACAATTCCAGTTAACTTTGCCAGAGAAAGCCTCAGTGAGATCCTGCAATCCTGTCTTATTACGGTCTTTATTTTCGCAAGCTGCTTTGGGCTAAGGCCAGCCTTAACTCCGTGATATGACATAATTGGTAATTACGCTGTTCAATTACAACAACAACAATTACAGGTTTTCCACTGGTGCGTCAGTAACATTCATTCAAACAGCAGCAACTTATCAGAAAGAATTACAGCAATACATATGTAACTACCGCCACCAGGCGCGGTTACACGTGCATGAAAGCGCAGATCGACCACAGACTGTCTGTACAGGTCTAAGTGTTCCAACTAAAAGCAATAAATCGGGTTTCAACGTCTTTCTGGGAAATCTGCAGACTTCTGTCAACGTTTTAATCCCGGTTCATGAACGACCACAACTACTGGTATGCGCGTGCAAACTGATTTTTTCAAAGTCCAGTAAAATTTCTTAGGAGGTTGCTGATGACCGTTTAACAGCAAAGAAACTTCAAACACTCCTAAATGGTTAAATATAATTTGATTCCACTTCAGTCCACCGCGTGCCCGAGTTAAAGTTCCAAACGCCACGACATCTTCGTGCGCTAATACTTTGTTGAATTGTTACTTGCCAAGATAACTGCTGAACATTGCCTCCATACGAGTCTGTGGTAAGCGTGTGAAATTACAGCGGTGATGTACCTCCAGAACTCATAAAAGACAAAAAAACGTGTTGCTGCAACCACCGAAGGAATTATGACAGGCATCCACAATGCTAATTTCAACACAACTTTGCCAGCAGCACCTCCATGACACCAAATTGTATCATTGTCGGTGGGTTGTCGGTATTATGTGACTGTGTGTTTGACTCGGAAAATAGCCTTGCGAATATCTCTACAAAACGCTAATATATGTCTGAGAGGATTCGCGTACGAAAACGACAATGAGTCTCATTTAAGTTGACCCCGACGCTGTGCGAATCCACGATTGAAATTGGCATTGATGGCAACTACAGCAGGCGTTTGAGCAGCTCCTGCCGCGTTTCTGACATTTCCAACGGTCTGCTGAGTATGATCTGCATGGTCTTTTGCGTCCTTATGAAATATCATAGACGGGCCAGCAGATCTCGCATAATCATCACTGTATCTGGTGAGTCCGAGAATTGTCGTGGCAATGTCAACATTGCTCAAATTGGCTTCAATTTATTTTCCATCAATGAACCAATGTGCGCTGCCAAACAACGCCAAGATACCGTTGTTGACAGATCCAGCCCGGGCATCGGCGACGTAATCAGTATTGTCGGTGTGAACAAGCGTTCCGTCAATTTCCAAAACGAACTCACGGGAGAAAAAACCGAGACGTATCATACACTTGTAAATCTAGTCGATTTCTTTGATCAGGAACTTTAGCCGAGTACGAATAATACTGAAAATCTCGGACGCTTCGATCTATCTTCAAAGGCACGTTCATGTCAAACGCGGATCGGATACTTCTTCAAATGTTGCCATTGTTTATACATTATCGGTTTCATCTAATCCCTTTTTTGAGACGCCTTTGCCGTCCAGGCTTCGCAGCTTGCATCCATACCCATTCCACAACCATAATCCGCTTTTCATGGCCGCATTTGCAATCATTGAATCAGCTACACGTGTCGAGCAGCTTCATTGATGATTTTACTGACTGACGCGGGCATTGTTTCTGTCGATGGAAGTTTAATAGAATTTATTTCTACCTGCTGTGCTCGTGTCACTAATCGTCGTACTCAATATCAAATCGGTTGAACTGCTGGCAATCTTAGATTTTTTAACCGATCCGCAGCAACGTTTTTGATGCTATCAACGACTCGCGTTGCAACTTGTTTAGCGATCGGTGCAGTGCGCGAAGACAAGGCCGCGAGCACCTTTGGTGCGCCTGTAAACAATCCATGGACAACGTCACTAGGGCCATTTCCATAATAAGTCATGCAAACGGGTTTTCTCGCGTTAACAACACGCACTGGTATCACACGTCTGCGTACGATTGTCATTATATTAAATATCGTGTCAGTCTCTAATGTACAGTTGTATTGTCAAGGTTTCCCGGCGGAGATCTACCATGTGCCCGTCCTGGTCCACAAGGGTAAAACGAAGTTGTGTCAAGCGGGAATTGCTGCATGGAAGATACACAGGTGCCGCGAGAGTAATTGACAGCAGATCACCCGGTTGGTGAAAACCCAAACAGTATGTAACCTTGAGCAGTTATGCTTGAGGACTCTCCGCTTTCATAACTGCCACTGATGGCGTCACAGGTTAAATTGATCTGAATCGTGGAGGTAATAGTGACAATAATTGGCGCGATATGATATCCCTTGCATAAGATTCATTTGTCTTCGGAAATATCTTCAAGCCAACTGAGAATTGTTCTTAATGACGACCGTACGATGGAGATTACAGAGCTGAGTGTTTACTCATGTTCGCTTATGAAAATTGTAGAGTCTTTTCCAGTCACCATTGAAATCCTCCGTCAATTTCTTCATTGATCGATTCCATGTCGCACGCGACCGGAAAACGTTCAACATCTTGCAATGTACCTTCTCAACCATCATCCATCGAAAACACACACCAATTATTCGCGGAAAGACCACCGAACGGTCGTGCTCCGATATTAGGCTAACTGTAATACACGCGAAACGACCTTAATGCGATCTCAAGTGTGCGTGATGCTCCCGCGGTAATTGGTGTAGAGAAAGTCACATAAAATCATGATGTTGTAGATGATATTGTAATCATCAAGGTAACGCTCTGGGTTGTATTTACAAAAATACGTTGCATTGCGACATAGATTTCGAGTAAAACACGAAGTGTTTCAATGGAAAGTGTTTCTGAACACATCATCAGTGTTATGTTATATACATCATTAATGTCTTCATTTGTTTACAGGGTTCCTGTATTAACAAGCGAAACGTCCCTGGGTCCATAATGTTGTTGATGAGCAGCCGCTGACAAATTGATGCGGCCACATTAACGACTTCTGCTCGTGCGAACTGAGCCCACTAGTGTTTCCAACAGATCCACGAGTTCATTTGCCTATTGTTGGTCTAGAGACACGCATTTGAACCATGTGGGTTTGAACCCTTTAGTTGTCATGGAACCTTTGGTTATTATACCACGCTTGCGTGCACGACCGGTAAGATCTTTTTTGAGTTGGTGATTCCTCTTCTTGGTAGGCACATCCTCTTGTTTATGCTCTTCCTCGTATATTTTTGCGTTAGCTACCTAGAAATTATCTAGAAAAATATCTACATCTGGTTTGGCGTTTGCTTCACCCATGGTTTGATAGAGAATAACAAGCTTCTCAAACTCAGGCAACATAGGATCTTTACTGCTTAATATTTATGTCCAACCAACTCCTTGTGCGCCTATGCGGGCCAGTTCTCTTTTTGATGTGAGCGTAGCTTCTATTTGCTGGTAGTTTATGATCCAACATGTGATCTCATATAGGATTGTTAAAGAGTTGCTGCCGTTCTGGTTTTCTAAATCTTCGAACATTTAATTGTAACTTTGATACGTACTCGGGTGGTTCTTATTGTGGAAGACTTGCAAGTGCCTCCCCAACATCTTCTTGCATATCCTCTATCCTTTTATAATTTGTGCTAAATGTTCTGGCGCACGCCTGATCGGGCCAGTAAGTCGTTGTGTTCCCATCATCGCGGCAGTGGTTTCCGCGACTTTCTCTTTGTTTGTTACACAGTTTCCGCTGTCTTTGCGGCAGTCGCTTTTGTTGATTTGATCAGCGGTGCAAACTATTGTCCGAAGCCATCTGTGAGATCTTCCCGTGCAGTTTGTCTCGCCTGTAACATACCTTTGACACGTTTGTGTGCATCCATGCACTCGCGTAGAAGTTCCAGTTGATCGCTTGTGGCTTTACGACGTCTGTCAGCAGCTTCTGCTATGGTATCGCTGGTGGATTACATCATTGTGTATGTTTATTATAGTTCTTAAATTGCTTTATTTTTTTTCCCCTGCGACTGGAAGCTCCGGTCAAGTCAATAGTGAGGAAACTATACGGGTCCTGGGTGACCTCCGCAAACATACTACAAAACTCATCACTGGAGTGATCGGTGATACATCTGATCAAATGAATGTTTCCGAGTCCATGCGCGTCAATGCCACGAAATTTCATCAATAAGTTACAGTTTTCTCGGATTACTTTAGGCACGTTTGCGTATTGTTGTCACACATAGACCACATCTGTGTTTTTGTGCCGACCTCGGGGAAATATTCGCCCGGGATTGTCTTTGTGTTTATGCATTACATTGTCGTACACGACAAGATTATTCGCGCTTGAATCAAGATCATCAATGGTAGGAGCTTCATATATTGTGGAAAAGAAATCAATGGTGGACGATGTACTTCTTGGCGACGATAAAAGGGTTTACCTCAAATCCTGGAGTATATCATAACATTGTTGATCGTCCGCCGATGGAGCATTCTCGTGCAGGCGATCCCACGTTAACCATCTCGTGATCATATGTAACAACAGTTGGGTTTTCCCTGATCCAGCCGGATCCAATGATCAACGCACGAACCGAGTTTGGAAACATGTCACCGTGCTTGGGTAGTTTGGGTCTGCACAGAGAAGTCAATGGCGGTAAAGTCAGCTTTTCTTTCTTGATGCCATGTTGAATGTCACTTGTTGTATAATAAAATCATGTTTTCATAATGTGTGCGATGCCGCATTCAAACTCGTACTGCAAATCCAAAGCGGGTTCAAACAAGTAATGGTCGAGCTGCGATCATTGGAACCTGTGTTCGATGTGAAGCGAACAAGTTCACGTTTGCTGGCGGTGATGTCGCTGCTTTGTTAACAAAGCTACCCGGAACACCATGGAGTAAATATCCTGGTGAAAAACACATCCCTGGATACAATTACTGTGGACCTGGAACACGATTGTATATAAGACTTGATTCTAACAACCAACCAAAGCCTGGAGAAATACCTATCAATCGTGTCGATGCTGCATGTTACCGACATGATCTTGCTTATAAGGCATCAAGTGATATCCGTGTGCGTCAACGTGCTGATATAGATCTCATCTATGACTTGAATGCAATCATACCTACGCTCGGAGAAATAATCGCTAGATAGATCATCAAAGGAGGTATGAAGGCTAAGATTGTATTTGGTGGAGTAGGTGATTGGAAAAAGCCACGCATTGGATGTAAAATATACTGATATAATAAAGAAACAAAGAAACAAACAAAGCATGGATAAGAAACTGTCCGCGATATACTACAGTCCGTGTAGGAAATGGAAAGGTAAAGCTGCTGTTGAAAAATTAGCGAGTGCTGCAAAAGTCACCCTTGGGATTGCTCGAGCATGGTTGTCCAAACAAGCGTTGTGGCAAATTTACCTACCGCGCGCCAAGGAAGATTTCACGTGAATGGCTTGATGTGAGAACCCCCAACGAAGTTCAGCAGGCTGATCTTTTGTTTCTACCACTTGATCGGGTACGGGGACGTACATACAAATACGCGTTAACCATCGTAGATGTCGCCAGCAAATATAAAGAAGCGGAGCCATTGACGTTTAAATATTCAGCAAATATCGCAGATGCGCTTAAAAGTATTTACACACAATAACCGCTAACATGGCTACGGCTGTTACAGGTTGATCCAGGTAAAGAATTTATTGGAGCCGTTGCTGTGTTGTTAACAAAACATAAAGCGTTTGTTCGTGTTTAACATGTTAAAATACATCCCGATCAATCCATCGTGGAATGATTTAACCGTACACTTGCGGAACGATTATTCGGACATCAGTACGTGCAAGAATTGTTAATGAAGTCTCGGTCTCGAATTCGGAGTGCTAGCACTCTACAGCGGTCTCGCGAGTGGATAACACGGCTTCGATCAATCATAGCAGCATTTAATAATGAAATCACATTTAACAGTCTCAACAAAAATGATTATATTTACAAGATAAATAATAATAATAATAATAATAATAGGTTGATGATGATGTTGATGACTATATCTGTCATTATGATTATAATAATAACAAAACAACATATCAATCGCCCCAAACACTTTGTAGGCCAGACTGGGCCTACCTCAACAACAATAAAACGATGCCTACGCATGACGCATAACTGTCACTATAACGAGCATCATTATAAAACTTTCGTTATCGAGGCAGGTTTATCGAATCAAATTTCTTAAAGATAAAGCAACCATATAAATTACAAAGTAAAGTGGCAGACATTTGTGAACCTTTTTGATTATATAACAATTCGATAAAGTCTAGTTCACAGATGAAAATGATATCATATCCATACATTCGTGGATAGAAGTTTTGCAGCAGTGTTACATCTCCTGCACTTTTATATAATGCTGAAAGCTTTGACACTTCAAAGACAAATGTAGATTGTTGGATAGTTCACCATTGATTAAACAAACATCTTTCTATTTTTATTCGAGAATCTGCTCAACTTGCACTCATCAGATAAGCCGAAAATCTTGAAATTGACATATGCTACTCCTCATCTGTACTCCGAAATAGTAAGTACAAGTGGGCGAGTGGAATTGTCCAGGTCTGTTCGAGCAAGGCATTTAATTTCGTTTGCTGGGTACCAGCGATTGTGTTAACCTCTGATGGACTGGCTTCTCGTCGAGGTTGTATGTGCGTTGATGGGGATGAGGCGCTTCATGCCACGAACACAGGAAATTTGCTTCGGATTAATAAACCGCTAATTCATTCCATGAAAATTATGTTCATTTGAGTAGTCCGCATGTCTTGAAAAATAGCAAGCTTAAAGCAATAGTACGTATATAAGGAATGACATTACAAGATATAATCTTTTTTTTTTTGCCTTAACGTTTATCTATCTACAACAAGCTCCTATTCCTATCAACGCTGATATTAATCAATGTATATCCAAAATTAGGCGGACGCCAATTACCAGGGTGGGTAAATCTGATTCTAACCATAACCTCTCTATTAATTCAAGAAGGATATTATTTTATACAGTCACACATTGTGAGAAGTCGAACTTTAGACAGATACGTTTCAGATGTACTCATATTGCAATCTCTTGTAATTTGATCACAACGTGAGGATTCGATTTCTTCGATCCATTTCATTGTGGTTTATAATATGCACATGTCCTATGTGCTGTCTTATAAGTCGAATTCAACTGTAAACTGCATTGATCCAGATCTGCCGGCGCTTTAAGCGCCGGCAGATCTTAGTCTTTGCAGTTTGTTACGAGTAAGCAATATAACAATCAACATAAACCCTGATCTGCCGGCTAATTATGTAACGGCAGACCAGGATCTATATTGTTTGCAATCGGACCAGATTTATAAGCAAGTGCGGACGGTAATGAAATCGTGGCAGTGTATCATTGTCCTTTCTTATCCGTTCAACAGAATTGTATCCATGGTGATGTTAGATTGTATCGATGAAAAGGCACCTTGAGGTTTTATTTAAGTGACTGTAACGCAAAAATGGCATTTAAAGTATAGAGGGATTTCCTTTTTGTTTAAATAACATTAACGTAAGTAAAGATTGACCGCACTCATCCGTCATTCCTCCAGATGGTGCATGTGTACTATTTACCTTTTGGTGACATGTTTTTGAAATTTAGCTCAGGAGTATAGTCATCTAAACGATAGAATAGGTCTAGAAAACCCATTGTACGCTGACTCCATTCAGCGATAGACAAGAGTGATGTTCCATTGGTGTAACAATGACTCATAGCCTACTGGAAACGGTTCAATGTTATTAGACAAAAACAGCCACTTGCAATAATTAGCGTATAGACTGGAAAAGAGGATCTGTTATTGATTCTACCAAACTGTTATCAAACATTTGAATCAACTTTGCACCGAAATTTATTTCTAATTGTTTTATCTCATCATGAATCTTTCGTTGCGTAACTTCCAAAATTTCGACAGCAGACGTTTTTTTTAGTATCCATAACTTTCACTTTTAAATTCGATTTCGACTTGTATGTTGGGAATGTTACAATATCTGAGACCTTGTAAAATACACTAATAGAAGAACCACATATATGAAGAAAAACACACGTGGATTTCTAGCTACTTGTCTTCTATATCACACCCATCGAGATACATAAAATGACGACAAGAAACCTGTCAATCGGATATCTATGGATAAAAAGTGTGTCAGAGAGATGGATACAATCTGTGTCAGAGAGATGGATACAATCTGTGTCAGAGAGATCCAGGGGATTTAGATTGTTTTGAGTAAAGGTCCAAACATAAAGATAAATGAAGATGCAAGTTGACTAAATTCAATATATAAAAGCTGATTCAGTTGTAAATAAGCGTCAAGAATGTAACTGAGCTATTAAGAATGAATTAATTGCACGTCTCATATAATTGAATGCAAAAGACATGGTAATTATATATAATGAGTCTCTGAGTCGAAAATCTCATTTGCCTTAAAATCTATATATCTGTGTGTGTGTGTGTGTGTGTGTGTGTGTGTGTGTGTGTGTGTGTGTGTGTGTGTTTTAAATAACGATTCCGATGCAGTGTCAGATAATAAAACAGCCCGTAAAAGAAACTTTAGAAATTTTATATACTACTTGCCACATAATGTTTATGTGAATGTTACTGATGAAAGTGAATGACGCACTCGAACACTGATATGTATTGACACAAAAGACTCTAAATGACGGTTGTTTACACTGCTGGACAGTTGCAGCATGATCTGATAATAATCGAGCTCCGTCCGGCACTGTATTGTATGCAATTTAAATAATTTCAATTCCCGTCAATAAATATCCGTAACTTGAAACCATTACGCTTTCACAATCAGTTTTGCTTCTACAACTGAACAAATATATCCGATTTTGATGCTTATCTCTCTCATTGCGCTCATTCATTTTCTCCTCAAATTATAAATGGATGAATAACAGATAAAATGACATACAGAAAGACAAATAGACAGACAGACAGAGATAGATCAAGATATGTATTATGCTATTATGTGGGTAGGTAGGTAAGTAAAACATTTTAAGATACACTCAAAACATGTTATGAAGATATTTCTACATTACTTGCATCACCTTGGTCGTACTTTTAAAAGAAGAAGAGGAAGAAAATAGAATATTCTAGGCTCGTAGTTTATTTATCGGTTTATGTGGGCTTAATGTGGACAGTATTGTATTGCAGTGGGACAGAAAGCATTAGAGTGTGTAATATATGTGGCGTCTCTAGGAAGACAATATATCGGAGAAAGCTCGTGTCAAATCGACGAAAAACACGGGACACAAAAACTGAATTGATTTAAGTTATGAGCCGTAGTACAAAGTCAATACCTGTTATATTGACGTTGTATATAAAAGTAGGTAACATATTTCACAGACGACGACAACTTGTTGATATTTCCTGGATGGCAACATGTGTGAGAGTGTGGAAGACAAAAGTGGTCGAATAGATGTGTCGGAAACTATGTCATCTCTTATGCAGCCGTACAGCTAAGAAGGAACCCTTAGATTTATATGGCTAATAACATGAATTATGGACAAAACTGTGATACCATATGAGGTCAACTTTCGATTGACTGAGGGTTTCCCTACCTCAAAGTATTCAAGGCGGAAATTCCATTTCATGGCACACCGTTCCAAGAAAGACGTTCTGAGAGACACGTTTCTAAATATTAAATGATATAGAATATGCAGCTCTAAAGCAGGACAAATGAAACACGATGACTTTGTCATTAAAGAATTTGCTTGCGATAACGTAACACGATTAATTGTTTTTGTACTTTTTTTTTTTTAATTCGTAACTGGCACTGAACTTTTCTGTGAAGTCAATGTCAGTCTTCGAGGGAAACTCTTGTATTGCTGGTACATGTTTTTGAAGTTCTAATTCTTTCATCTGAATGTTGGTTTCTCTCGAAATACCGTTCAGTCGATGATTTTCCGGAATGAAAACAACACCATGATTCCATCTCACCTGCTTTGGATCCCGTATTTCCTGTTAGGATTCATTCTGGTTGTGCTAACGATCGCTTCGTTCTTAAGATACCATTTTATCTTAAAGAAGAAAAGTGCCCAGAAGGGTTCAGTTATTGTTCAAAAGGATAACGAATTTCAAGTTATCCGGGGATTACGTTCCATAAAAAGAAGTAGTAAAATTGGCACGATTGTCGCAGTTTGCGATGAGTGGGATCTAGAAGAAATATTAATAATGACTCAGAAATAAGAGTGGACAGAAACGAGTTGATCGTTTCAAAACATGATGGTGATCGCTTCAAGATCGAGCACTGGATTGATCCTCTGACTGCAAGAATTCTTTTAGTGGTTAAAAGACCTGCCTCAAAGCATTCTGATAAATTGTAAGGTGCTTACGCACGAAGAGAATTGCGTGGGAGTTTTAGTCATAAGATTGGAGGTTAATACCACTGAAACTTATGCTGAGAAATTCGTAAGATAATATTTACAAATAGTTAACTCAAATATTTTTCAAGCAAGAAATACGAAATATTCATAAAAAAATCACGATACTTTATTTACAAAAAAGATAGGATGTTAGATTGTTTCATTTCTAACATTTAATGAGAGACTTAATACACGTGCGAGTGACGGTTCAGAAGTCAAACATGGGATCGTAAAAGTGCAAAGCGAATATGCTACTCCAGAGATATCCAAGCTTTTTGGAAAATATATGGATAAACAATTACGTCTATTTTCATATTGATGTAAAAGACAAGTTTAGTAAAATGAGATAAATGTCCTGGAGCTCCAAAATAGTATTGATCTATTCAAATATCTTTCAGATATAAAATCATTAAACCTTGTGGTGCATTCATATGCAGTAGCACATCTCATATATGTTAGTAATTAAAAATGATATAGAAACTGTATTTGTAACAATATATGCTGCAAAATTGAATTGCACGTGTTGATATTATTACATATTACATTGACGTATTTTCTATATGAAACATCTAATGATTCAGACTTAGTGACGTGTTTTAATGAAGTTACATTTTATTTTTTATTTTTTTATTTTTTTATTTTATTTTTTTTTTTTTGGGGGGGGGGGGGGGGTAAGCCTCTGTAGAGTGTCGAACCAAAAACCATACGACCGGAACTCCTATGCTTAACTTCTACCCCACGCGGCCTTCATTACTAACACATATACGTTATTTTACTGTAAAATCCTAATGTTATTACTAGTAGTCTAGTCTGACTGATCTTGTACTATTTTAATTTGACTTTGTAATGTCCTAGTATATACCTATATGAATTGATGATAAACACAATTATGAGTGGTCCAGTCATTTTCAATTTGATTGTTTGGTTTTCTCGTATCCCTATTAGGCAGGGGTGCACAACATACGGCCAGCGAAGACATTATGGGCGGCCTGCGATCTGTGTCCTTACTTTACGTATGTGTATTTATGCTTTTATTTTATAGACACCAATTATAGACACAAAACGTTCGCAATGCGGCCCGCTTAGTTCCAATCAAGGTCGATTCTAGCCCATGTATACGTTTAGGTTGCGCACCCCTACTACATGGGATATACAAACACAAAAAGTATTGATGAGCTACTAATTGTATTATTGATTTTTAGTGTTATCATATCTCATAAATGGGATGTAAAAACACAAAGTTATAATTGGTATAGTGAACTTTAATTTTGATTTTAGGAGTTCTTGTATCTCTAATCAGATTTAACAACACAGAAAATGTGTGTGGTCTAATAATGGCAATAGGTATAGTACTTTCACATACCTGCCATATTCCCAGACAGTGATGGGGGTTTTGGAGACTCAAAAAGTGTGTTTTGAGGTCCCGAGGGGATTCAGTGCGAATGGCCCAAAAAAAGCGTCGTCAACTGAGAATAAGTTATCTTTTCATACAAAGTTATAGAAAATTAGTACAAACTCAAATTTGATTTAAAAAAAAGAAAATAACATATCTGTTTTCTTTGGAGCATTTAGTACACTTACAAACAAAAAATAGTTGGTAGATTTAGCATTGTCCAATATCTGCGAACATTCACATAATCAGAACTCGAGACAGACATAAAATAAATAAAACATATACCAAGTTTCTGTCTTTAAAAACCATTGGACAGTGGAATATTTTCTTAATTAGATGCAGTCTTTGCTGCTCTCAATAGTTCAGTGTCGGGGTAAAGGTAATGCACGTGTCATTTGTGTTCAACTTTGCACTCATTGAAGACTTGATGGTATTGTTGTTCAAACTTCCTCGAAGTTCTTGTTTAATTTTTCTCAGCATAGAAAATGTTCTTTCTGCATCTGCATTGATGTGAGGAAGTGTCAAATATACTGGGTGGTGTTGCTATGTCAACGGATGTCGCACACTCGGTAATTACTAACGTCAATATGCTCTTGGCAGTTTGTGCAAAAATTAAAATGTTCCCCCTTGCTGCAGCGCTTTACATAGTCAAACTCTGCCCAGGAGATCTACAATTTAGTTTTTCTGGGCTCCACTCACTTTGCAGATGGCTCATCTTTTCCAGAATCACAGCTGCATTTCAACATTTGGCCTCAAAAAATTAATCACACTTGTACACTATTCAGACTACCGAAATAATCGTGTTTTGCGTTTTATATATGGAGTGAAATCCTAGTTCAAAGAAACGTTGCGGCTTATCACGAACTTGCCAATAATCTTTAATAAAGATGGCTTTAACATTCTCATTCAAGGCAATGATGTGTAATAACTTGTTCTTCAACGTGCATCTCTTTGATTTATCTATAACTTCAAACAAATTGGGTTGTCCAACTTTACCTATGCAAATTAGCATAATGGGCTCTCCCACAACAATCTTCAAAGGATTTAGCACGGCTTCACCCTAGCTATTCTCTCTCAGTCAATTAAATAATCAGTGAAATTGTGGTTGCTTATGTGTGACCACCATACCCTTTAAATTGCCTCTATGTTAAACTGCACCGAGGATTGTTTTACATGGGCCCTAAGCAGAACTGTTTACTGGTTATACAGACTACATGCTAGGGACATATACATGTATAGTGGTAGCAAAAAAATATCTCTCTTTGTTTATTGTTTATTGTTTTCTTAGAGAACTGAAAATCGTGTTTTTTGGAAACACGACCGTGCAGGGTGGTTTGGGAGTTAAAAATCGTGTTTTTCGCGTGACACTTCGTGTTATGGCAGGTATGCTTTCGACAATGGAACGAAAGTTGTTGGTTTACTAATATTTTTAACTATTACAACACCATTGTACTTAAGTAGTCTGAAAAAATGGCACTTTCCTCAAAGCCGTAATGACAAGACAAACGAAGACGAACGAGATAAGACACCTTCTACGGCTCAGTTTACACGGCTGAGATGCTGGCATGATGTGGTCTTAGAGAAGAAGGAAACGGGAAAATCCTAAGAAAACCACTGACGGCTGACCACATAGCTTTGTATATGTCGGAAACCGGGGATAGAACCCAGAAACCCTAGAGGCGCAAAAATAGTACGTACAAATTGTTGGTACCACAAAAAGAAAACTTTTAGTTGGATCATTCGGTTAGTGACGAAAAGTTGAGGATTTTATGACTTTGGGAGGATGAAAAGAATAAAACCGATCATAAATAATTCTTGGTAAAAATTCCTTAGAAACGTTCTACGCATCGTAAACAAGTATTTCTTAGCTATGCACATATCTCCAAGGAAACAATTCTGAGTATGCGCAGTAAACACTTTCTCAATTTGTCTACACGGCTAATGAACGATGGATACACCCGATCATATGTACAGATTGAGACAAAAAGTGAAAAAGTAACAAAACAGAGAATTAGAAAGTACAAAATACATTTTAGCGATCAATTGGATCACTTGAATGCTTAAAAATAGACGACTGGAGCCGAGGGTTACAGTGAAGTATCGATTTACTTGCCCAGTCTACCAGTGTTTACTTGTTCGCATAACGACGTGATTTTGTTTACACATTAGTTTGCATACCTTAGATGATAGTATAAGACAAGATTATAACAATGATAAAATGGCTATTTTTAATTGGGTCGAAAAATGCACATTTGCTCGGTACAAAGGATTTCTGCCGTCGATTTTGTTCAACTGCTTCAATAGTGTCATACGAAGTACGTGCATTTTTCTCAGTGTGATATTACAGGTAAAATACGTGGATTTCATTGAAATAGCTATTAGTGTTTGACCCAACAAATGAATAGGTATAGCGGTGCATATAACCAATGTGGTTAGCCCTCCCACTCGACTATCGTTTTTTTTTTTTTTTTTTTTTTACAAATACTAAGCCAATCCTTTCCTGCCCTCCAATTTAAAAAAATCCTAGGTCACAATTCGACTAGACTTGTTTAATTTTCGTCCAGCACAAATACTCTAACCACAAGATAAAAAGAAATATTTTATCGAAAAACACTGGGCCAGCAACTATAAAATAAAAAAGCAATAGTCTAACAACACTCAGAATTTCCAAAAACGATAGGCCACCAATCCTCCAAATTAAAAAAGAAAAGAAGCACACTGGCTACATGCCCTCAAATGTTTCAACAACAAAAAGAAACTCTTGAAAAACAACCCTCAAAATTACAAATAAATACTAGGTCAGCGATCCTCAAAATTTAAAGAAATTTAATTGAAATATATATATATATATATATATATATATATATATATATATATATATATATATATATATATATATATATATATATATATATCAACAGCTATAGTCTGCTGTTCAAAATTATAGCCTGTTTTGTTGTCAATCCAAGATTACGTGGTAGAAGCATGCTTTTTCCCGCCGGTCATTTACATCAGCCAGTAATTTCGACCAAGCAAAGCCAGTAATTACAATACTCAAACAATAAAGCATCGAGCTATAGATATTCCAATAATCCAATTCCAATTCATGAACTAGAAAATCATAGTCCAACTCCCAAGCTAGAAAAAAAAAAAGAATCATATTCCAACTTCCAGAGAATTCACTTAGCTACAAGCTAAATAAATCATAACTGTCTAACTTTCATTTTGATTCTTCAATTCGTTGGAAAGGAACTTGAATGCTTTCTCATTTGTCATCTTGTCAATTTTAGCAAGGCTTTCGTCTAGAACGTTTCATATTTCAAGCTGTTTAATTTTATCTTGCTGCTTCCCATCTCTTGTTCCAGGCAAAGGCTTTTTGAAACGATCAGATATCATCTGTGCTGTTTGGCTGTTTGTTTTTCATATGACAATTTAAGTTCCACATATCTCTTGTCTCTTGTTGAGCGAGAACACTCCATAGGCATGATGATTTAGATTGTGGAAAAGTGCCTAAAAGTCACAGAATGCTACAGATTAAATCTAACTACATGCATCTCTTTTTGTCGCTAATTGTTACTTTTTGGAAGTGAAAAAGGTATGATGTGGTGGATAGAGTATTGGTGCTTGAAAAAATTAAAAATGGAAATGCAGGTTGTGGCCTATGATTTTTACAAAACAACTGTCGAGGATACTTCTTGGTTGGCGTATTTTTTAGAAAAAAAAATTAAAAATAAAAAGATTAGCGGGAGGGTGGGCTAACATCTAGGTTTCATACACCGCTGGTGTGCATGCACCTTACATATTTTATTTGTGTGAGCGAGATAATTAGCCCGAATTATACACACATGATGCATGCACTGCAATACTGATTCTCGAGCAGACCAGGTCCCTTATTCTTATGAATATTTAACTGGATGGTCAACCCGACAAGTCAATTCTTGTCGACCTCTTTCTTCGTGTTTGTCCGCTGGTGTGTAAATAACAGGCAAATGTAATTTAATTCTAACAAAAAGGACAAAAAACCATGATCTCCCTGTTTTTCCAAGATGAAATTTCTTATATATGTGGCACGCGTTCAGCCTAAAATAGATGTCAGTAAATAAGACATCATTATAAACATAACTTGCGGGAAGTGGAAAAATAGAGCTAATGCCGTTTTAACATACGAACAAAGTATTTCCAAGAAGGAATGTCTTAGAAACTTCACGATGTGTTCCGATTGTCCGGCTCCCTTTCGTTTGGATCCATTTAATGTAAACAAAGGGAAGCAACTCTGATAGTTTTCGAGCGATAAAATTTAATGTTGGGGAAAGGGGCGGGGATACTTTACTCTGCATTTATGCATAACCTAAAGAGTGCATCTGGGGCAAACAATTTACTCAATAAAGCACCCCCAAAGGTTTTATTTTTTATTTTTTATTTTTAGGGTTTCTTTTTCTTTTTTTACTATTAGAAGGCAAACACTAAAAAGAAGATTTTTGGATGATGCATCATTCCAGTGCTTAGAAACCAATTTTTTTGTATGCACTACATTATCAGTTGTTACCTTGGTTACATTTTGTTTCCCAATTTAAGCCCTATATTCATCCCCCGTTGACCTATATTTTTGCCCTCAATGAATATTGATAAATAATGCTGAACTCTATTTGATTTTTGTCATAAATGGATTTGAAGATTTAAAACGCCAATTACAAAACAAAAGCTGTAATGCAAATGCAAATAGCAAAACTAAATTTGTTTATTCAGCATGCCAAGCGATGAATACGTCGAATTTATTTTTAAAAAAGCGTTTCAAAAAGACAATGTTCTCAATTGCGACCAAAGTACACTGAATGGACAGAATAGGATAAGTTTACCATAGTTAATTGTACCGGTGTAGAAAGCATGAAAAGCAGTCGATGCGTAATGGCGCTCTCGATCTATCGACCGATGCCTTCCATTATCAAGATTACTAAGGGATGTATTAGTTGTAATATAATACTAATGTAACTTGAAACATGTCTAGCCTTTTCAAACACACAGTATCCTCATCTTATATGCCTTAATTTTAGAGTCGATATGTTTAATAGGTCATACACAAATTTATCCCAATTTTTTATTATCGTGCAATATATATATATATATATATATATATCTTACGTCTGATTCTGCATACATGATGATGCGTATAGGTGTCAAACAAGATCCATTGATTCATAAAAACAGGACAAGAAATTGCTTTCGTTAAAATTTTGCATGTCTCTCGTAAGGGCTAACAACTTATTATTATCGATTTTGTGGTTCTCTTTGATGTGGAGAAAAACAGAAAGCACCTAATGGAAACTATCACCATCGAATTCACAAACTATTTATCTTTCTGTGTTCTGGAATTGGAGATCGAACCAGGAACCGCCCAGATGCAGAGCAAGCTTGTCGTCGCTCTGCAATCACGTAAGTCCATTGAAGTGGCTATTTCAATTTTACATATGCTACCGAGATTTCCGGTAAATAAAAAAGATTGATTTATTATAAGATAGCTTTGTATACTTGACCCTATGCGGCCATGAACTTCATTTTTGTTAATTATTCCTGATACCTAGTTCAAACCGGAAAATACATTGCATGGGTAACCATATCGGTTTTAATACACATTGCGTCAAACGATGACTTACATGCATTTTGATAAGATTTTTGGAAAGAGAGAGAGATTCGTAATTTGTATGGTTATAAAAATCGTTTTCAAAGAAATGATTGTTCATTTCCCATCAAAATGTGACAGAGGTAGAGAATCAATAAATAAATAAAACTATTTTAAAGATAGTGCGCGTTTACAACATTATTTTTCCTTTCTTTTAGGAATTAACAGATGATATAAAGGAATGCCATATAAAAGGATTATTTGTGTGCGCTCAGACAGAGAGAGAGAGAGAGAGATTAGTAATTTGCGTGGTTATAGAAACCGCTCACAAATATAAGATTGCTCATTACCTATCAAAAGATGACAAAGGTACAGTGTAAAGCATCATTACTAAATACAAGAACTTTGAAGTTCATTTAAAGCTGCAACAGATGTCGAGGTGTCACTATAGATATTCCAATAAATAACTATTTTCTTCCTTCGTTCCTTACTTAACAAATTAAAAATGTCAACATCAGATACTATGAGGGAATGCCATACTAAGAAAAGACTATTTTATATGCCCTCAGGCAGAGACAGATAAAGAGTCAGTCGGACAGTTAGTCAATAACAGTCGGACAGTTAGTCAATAACTTGAGATATTTTGAAGCAATTTTTAAGCAGATTGTATTAAACAGTAAGGAGAGAGAAAGAGAAAGCGAGGGAAGGAGAGTCTGCGACATGTAGATAGACTTCCATAAAGAACTCGAAAAATGTTCATACGATCAACAACAAAAACAAAACAGTTAATACTCCCCAAAATTCTACTGCACAAGTGATTCCTTCAAATCACATTGCACCCATGTATGAATGAAATAGCAAACAGTAAGGAGAGAGAAAGAGAAAGTGAGAGAGAGTCTGCGACATGTAGATAGACTTACATAAAGAACTCGAAAAATGCTGATACTATCAACAACAAAAACAAAACAGTTAATACTCCCCAAAATTCTACTGCACAAGTGATTCCTTCAAATCACATTGCACCCATGTATGAATGAAATAGCAAGCATGATGAAACAATCTTCTTTGTTTGATTAATCTGTCACTATCAGATTTGTCGAGTTCGCTGCACAACCAATAATGTTGTCACGGACTTTTAGTCTTTGCTTCTTAATAAATTTAAGTGTTTTCCATATTGCATAGTAATTGTTAGGCACTTTACTAATCCACATATTCTACAGTTAAATGTTTGTGACAGACCACAAACAATTGATAAAAACTTAACCACAGTGCGACATATTGCACACATGCTATTACAATAAAATAAGGGCGAGATTTGCATATATGTTTAAAACAAAAGTCGACATCTTCATCCTTAAGTTCAATCGATGAAGGTAGATCTTTTTGGGAAACGGAGAAAGGCGTAGCAGGGATGGAGGAGGAGGGCGGATTTAAGAGTTTTGATTATTCGTTTATGTATGTTTTTGTTATTGTTGTTGTTTTGTTTTGTTTTTCCAATGAATGTAAATATGTTTGTAAGTCTCAAGTTGCATCATTCAGAAGATGCTAAATGTTTGTATTTGTTGCTTTTATTAAAGTCATTAAAGTCGAGAAACGATGCACATAAAATAGTGCACAACTCAAGAACACGTGAGATGGTATCTAGGGATCTGCCTAATGTTTTGATCAAGTGTTTAGAGCCAAGTCGTATATAACGATGCGATGTTTTGCTGTGCAATTAGGGTACAAACGATCGATACCTGTAATCATTTCTAAATTCATCTCTACAGGAAGAGACAAAATAAGTAATCCTTAACTGCTCAATTTTGAGTCCTGAACGCAAGCGAAAGCAAAGGCAAGACTGCTTGAAAACAAATCTTGCAGCACATTCCATTTTGGTTTGAATAATGCCTTTATATATTGCAATATGACTGCATCACATTACGTGAAAGTTAATTGTGCTAGTCACATGTTCAAATACCTAGACAAGTAAATACACTGTATTTTGCCGACTACTACATCGGTTCCTTAAAGTGGACGGATTGGCAATCACAATGTTTACTTTGCCCACAAAATTAGACATCACACACACACACACAAATGAAATGATATATAATTACTGAACTTCTGTACATCACGCTCAAATAGTTTAGCAAAACATTCAGATCTCAAAGAAAACCAAGTGCAGAAAACAGAATTTATTCTCATTTGAAAGGTGAAATGTGCATAAAAGGTACAAAATATCGACTTGATATTTACATACTCTTACAGAATTATGATTTACCTATTGGGGTGATACACATAAAGTGGGCGATAACTTGATGACACAAAAATTGCACATATCACCGGATTTCTCATGTTTTTGACATCTCGTACCTTTTACATCTTCCCCAATTAATAATCGACTTTTCTAAATTCAAAGCAATATATTTATTGGGTTTATGATTATATTCACATCACGTACATTAACAAGCTAACGCATCTGATGGTATGCGTCATCTCTCTCGTTGTAATTTTGCATATAATATAATAACAGGAAAGAAATAATTAGATAAAAATTAGATGAAAAACAAGCGATTAACACCTCTTGATAAGTGCCATGTTAACCTAAATCTTATTCTAAATATAATCCCTGACAATATATAATATTTTCGTTTGGAGCATATAAATGCATAATTTGGTGGAATCGAACTGTTGATGATCACTATTCTACCAAGAACAAAAAGCTCTACAGCTTTAATTTTGAGTTATCCGCATAAGAACGTTGTTCATATGTTCTGTTTTCGTTGTTTTCATTAAGAACCTGGAAAGAAGCCATTATAAGATCCATCTATTATTTGTCCCTTAAGGTCATTAACACACATCAATGAATGGTATATTGAAGTTGAGTGTATACCCTCGGATAATTTAACAATAGAATATGGATGAAGTCAAAAAGAGATAATGATGTTCAATGTACTAGCAATTCGTAGTTTTGATTTGATTTTAATATTTGTCAGACAAAACATAAGAAAATATTATCTTGAGCATATAATATTCAATATACGTACCATGAAAGAAAACGAAAGCCAGCGATTAACGTTAGGATATGCGTATATCAATGAAGTGTAAAAGAATATAGAAAGCAAATACATACATCAAATTAAAATGTTTGAGTTGGAAATCATATACATGTACAAAATATACATATTTTTCTAGGAGATATGTAACATAAAGCTTTTGTCTATATTGGCACATATTTGCAAGTACTAAAATACTAAATGTAGCTCAAAGTCTGTAAGATCCAGGTTTTTGTGATAGCCTAGCATTTTTAACATAAAATATCTACGTTCCTACGAATCTTATCTACTTTATATTTACCTACCCATTGCCTGAGCAAGAACTTTCTAAAATATCTGCCTTAACGTCGTCAAGGAGGTTGTAGGTATTGACCTTGTATACATTATCTGACCCTGAAGCAACACTCTCAAGTTCCTGATAATTCGATAACCCAACTCCAATAGTTATAATCTTCGCACCGGTTTTCTTTAAATCGTCTGCGGCTGGGATTGTATCTTGCGCATTGACATTAGACTGTCCATCCGCCACTAGCATAACAATGTTATCAACGTCCTTCCTGTCGCCATACTCTGGTGACGAAATTTCTAGAACAGTTCTAAGGCCTCCTGCAGTGTTGGTAGAACCGGGTCTATATCGGGTGTACTTTATAGCATTTAAGATAATACCCGCAGATGGATATCGGCCCAGGCTAAAAACGAGTTGGACGTCATTGCTGAATGTTATCAGGGCGTATCTATTATCAGAGCCTCCCCTTGAAAGTTCTTCAACCACGGAGGATACGAATTCTAGCGTAAGTTCGAAGTTCTCCTCTCCGACACTCGCTGACGAATCCAGTACAAAGATAATATCTTTCTTGGAGACACAACCTGTTAAGAAATACATGCTATTATACAATCAAAGATAATATTTGTAAATACGTTTTTTAATACATCATACTTTTATAACAAAGGTTATGCAAAAATAAGTTCAAAGTTTGATTAACGTTCTTAAGAATATGTAAATTTTCGAGACGTAATTAAGCATTCTTTGTTAATTCTCGTTTTGAAGGACTGCCATGTTGGATGCCGTGAAATAATATTTCCTGTTGTGCTTTCTTCCACTTTGAACAAGGGAAGCAATTCATTTCCTTTATTCTATATATCGATGCTGAAATTTGTGAAAAAAACCGCGTTTTATAATATGGTCTGACAATTATTGAAGTATGCTATTCTATAAATTGAAGTAGTTTAGTTGACAACTGCAACAAGAAAAACAACACAGTTTTCACCTCTATCAAGAGAGTGATAACATAAAAGTATATGTCTTGTTTAAAAACATTCCTTTGATTGTAATTATGTCTTTTTAATTCATACCGTGTCTGAATTTATATAAATTGTAGTTTTCTTTTCATTACATATAATACGTTATGAATGGTTCAATGTACAAATTCTGATGGCTGCAAACTGCGAATTCATATAACAATATAATAGCATTTATAACGTTGCCAAAGAAACTGATTAAAAAAATGTATATACTATGGTCTAAAAATTGTCTTCACCCACAAAACTATAATGAACAAAGTTAAATCTGTCGAAATAGCTTTAAAAGTACAATATTTTATCCTACATTTAATTGTTTCATAGTTTGCTTTATGCTTTTGTGGTGCGGTTAACTCTTGGTATCTCTCTTTAATTGTATATAACAAGAAAGAGTATCTCTCTCTAAATGTATCTATCAATAAAGTGTATCTCTCTCTAAGTGTATGTATCAAAAAAAGAGTATCTCTCTCTAAGTGTATGTATCAAGACAGAGTATCTCTCTCTAAGTGTATGTATCAAGAAAGAGTATCTCTCTCTAAATGTATGTATCAAGAAAGAGTATCTCTCTCTAAGTGTATGTATCAAGAAAGAGTATCTCTCTCTAAATGTATGTATCAAGAAAGAGTATATCTCTCTAAATGTATGTATCAAGAAAGAGACAACAGTCTTCATTGTCCACTGGTTATTTCTTACATATAATTAAGCAATGTTGTCGACAATTTCTTAAAAATGTCAAAAGTTCATCGAATATTCATATCTTATATGTACGTGTATTTGCTTCTGACAGACTGATTTTTGCAGCTTACTCATATCGCAATATTTTCCTCGGTAGCCTCCTGCACATTTGCAAACTGGTCCATTAATTGTTGGTTCGCATTTACCATCATTGCGACATGGATTTTCATCACAGACACTTGGATCTAAGAAAAATAAGATAAGAAATAAATCTCCGTTTTCTATGAATTAAATCATTGTCATAAAATGTTATTTCTATGCGATGTTGATAAATATATGTCAACAAAGTAAAGTATATGTGCATGGAACACAAGGCGTCTTCCGAACAGTGTGTTCGAATATTACAAAAACACGAGAAAGTAGTATCACTGCATGAATCAATAATAAAAAAGTAAATATGAAATATTGCAGAATTTCTTGAGATTAGTCTCTTCGTTCACTTGAAAATCATTTAAGGAGAACGTTACAGTCTCTGGTCTGTCAAGTGTAACACTAGTAACGGAAAAGAAACGCTACGTAACGGAAAGGCTACACAACGCAAAGGTACACAAAAATGCGAAATTGTCTATCCGTTACAGAAAGGAATCTCAATGCCTGGTAACGGTTTTCAACGATTGCCACGCTACAATCGAGGACAGTTGCAACGGTCAAACCGAAACCGCTCGATCACATTTGTAATGGTGGTCGCAGTGGTTGATGAAAGTAGTGACAACTGAAATGCAATTAAAAAGAACCATAAAGGTATTTAACTGCCAATAATTCATCGATTCTTCTAAACATATATGTATCTCGAGATAATAAAATTCCCCTTCACCATACAAAAAGCAATTTAATTATGCTTATAACGATGTGAGTAATAGTCTGCCCAATTAAAACATAAACTTTAGAAACAGTTAGTAGTAGTGGTAGTTTTTATTCTTGACCTACAAGTTGTTCTAAAAGTAACAGTAGTAAGCTGGTGCTGCCGCTACTACTACAACTACATTATAATCAAATTCTTAATAATAATAATAATAATAATAATAATTACAATATCGACTTGTATTGCAACCAATATTTCAATGTTTCGATTATCGACAAAAGATATATTGTAAATAACTAAATAAATACATGATGTCAGATTGACTAGATACAATATTCATTAATAGCATTAAAGTAGAAACATTTGGAAGCTTCATTTTGCAAAAAAAGGAGAAACTAGTATTTAGAGTGGTTATTTTGATGGAAGAAATGACCAAAGAATTGTTGCATTGGCTAAGTTTTGTTATTTTTATTATTATTAATATATATATATATATATATATATATATATATATATATATATATATATATATATATATATATATATATATATATAATTGCAAATATACACCAAACAGAGCGGAAAGTGCTATTCCTGGATTCAACAGGAGAATGCTTGGTAACATGAACAAAATTTTTAAGTACGAATAAATAATAGTATCATACAGGTTAGATAATTTTTAATTCGTACTCTACGGAGATTAGATCTGTGGGTTACGGCACACATCGCTTTGCCTGTAAGCACCAACCTCTATACCATCTCGACCATGCACACATCACCAAAAAATGGTATATATATAGAAAGAGAGAGAGGAAGAGAGAGATATATTTTATTCCGTGAGAGAGAGAGACAAACACACAGCCTTTCGCTCTCTCTCTCTCTCTCTCTCTCTCTCTCTCTCTCTCTCTCTCTCTCTCTCTCTCTCTCACACACACACACACAGACAAAAGAAATTAGATGCACTGAGGTCACATATCGTCATCTGGGCAATAACAGACCGACAAAGATTACACATTACTGTCCCTTTATTTTCTAAGAAACAATTTATATGTTCTTATGCGAAAACAAACAGTTGTTTCAAATCTGTATGGTCATTCCGATTATATACTTTGTCTTATTTTTCCTTTGACAACATATCATTTAATGTTTGATTTCTATTTCGTTAGGCCATAAGTGGTCGGTAAGGGTGCTCAAACGCATGGGCATAATTTGTAGATTATCTTTAAGGTATCTGATTCAAATTTTAATGCTTTAAGATTGTTGTTGCAATGAGTGGGAATCATATAGTTACCAATAGTAGCTGAAGGTGAAAAAAAACCAATGCATTAGGCAAAGAATGCGAACAGTCATATGAGTTTACGGACGAAAGCTTGAGCCTCGAACTTTCCAGTTGCCGAAATTGATGTTTGCTGTTTTTAAAGACATTAATCACCTCTGAAAAATATTGGTTGTGCTTTTTGATTTTGGCAATTCCTAACGCCAACATAGAAGAAAAAGAAGACAAATTTTAAGCATAATACTGAACTGGGTAAAATAAAACCAATCTGCTAAGAAGAAAAAATTGGGAATTTGTATGACTTGCGTTTGCGTAACTTTGTGAGAAAGTGAATGCTATTGGGAATCACTCCCCCCCCCCCCCTTTATAAAAATTGCGTAAATATGCGGGATAAGTGATCACTCCTGTGGATGTCATCCTTATGATTTTTTTCAATTTCTTTTTATTATTTGATCAGTCACAGGTTGTTAAGTCTAGTCACAGGCTGCTAATTCTGCGACTAATGTAGTTCATGATTATTATTTACACTGTGCGTAGAGCGGTTAATACACAACGATGCAACCAGTCATGTAGTTTGCAATTCTGTCATATACATATATAAAAGCTCATGTTTCACATTGATGTAATTTTATGGCAGACAAAATGGCCAAAATAATTCTGATTTTCGTGACTGATGTGTATCAAGGGAAGGTGCTACACATGTTATACGCTGACATTCAATTTAAGATATACCTAAATAATTTAAGATATGCTTAAATAATTTAAGATATGCCTAACTAATTTGATAAGAGGGCCTTAACACCTAAAAATAGAATCTATCGAACATAAAAGATCATGACTATATACTAACGAGTACATGGCCTATTTTAAATGCTTGCTTTTTTTGTTGTTTGTTTTTTGTTTTTGTTTTTTTTTGGGGGGGGGGCATCGGTTCATACAGCTTGAGTATATAATTTATGTTGCATTTACTTATCGCTACCTTTAGTAAATATGCGCATGAAAGCACATATCTGTATTTACATATAAGCTGTTGGATGTAATAAAAATTTACTGCAAACATATGCGGTTGATACAGATTATCTCGTTTAGCCAAGTTTTCATGTTAAATAGAATTTTTATAGTTACCAAATCTCAGCTAGTATGTTTCACCCTTATGAAAGCTTAAATCTGAATTTTTTTAATCCTTTTAAAAATGTGAATCAAAAATAAATATTCAAATGAAGAGATACTGTATCAATCGAAAGGGATTAATGGCTGATGTGTAATTCAATGCAACAATTGCAATGGTTATACAGCGCTGCAACGGTTGTAATGCACTTCAACGTTTATTCAGCAACTCTCCGCAATGATTGAAAAGCATAGTAATGATTGTAGCTCTAGCAGGGTTGCACCGTGGCAATCTTCCTCATGAACTGATAACGGTAATCACAACACAACGCATCTGTAACGCAACGCAACGGAAACGGCACTCAGTGTATCGCAACGGGCACTCTAGTATTTGGGCACCATTCAATCGTGTCAAATTTCGAAAAATTGCGAGAGAGAGAGATGCAAAGTTTAAAAATGGAGGGTGTGATTTTTCAGGAACCTCAAATTCCCATATTATATAAATGTACCTGTATATTGATAACAAGCGAAATGTATTAATCGCTATATTTTATTGACATTTTTTTTTTCTTTCTTTTTCTGTCACTGTGCTTAAAATCCATTCACTCGATATTTATTTTTTTTAGAGAATACATACACTTAAACTGGTGTTGGTCTTTATTTTTAAAGTCTATATATTTCACTTTCTCTGGGTTTTACTCACCTTTGCATGTGGCTCTTATAATATCGCTGGAGATAGTACCGAGAGAAGCGTAGTCTTCTAGTATAAATGCATTCTGACTGGCCGGGGCACTTGCAATTCTGTCTATCTCGTACCGATCAAACTTGCCAATGCCTATAGCGTACACATGGACACCGTTGGCTTTCAAGAGGTCTGCTTCAACAAGGGTCTGGTCAGATTTGATATTGGATAAACCGTCCGTAATCACAACAACTAAAACGAAGTGGATATAAAACAAGTTAGGCGTTTCCCTTTTACCCGATATAAGATTAAAACTTTCTTTGAAAATTGATTGATCAATTACAAAACACAAGAAAAGTCTAATCAGTTCTCAGTCAACTATTAAACAATATAATTCGTTTGTCATCAATTGAATTCTTTTTTTAAATGCTGAATGAAACATAGATTTGAAATGTGTGACAAATACATTAAAATAGGTTTGTTAGAAGCACAGTTAGATTGGTACAAACTTAAAATATAAAGGTTTTCTGATTAATATGTCACGACAATTTTAAACTTTAATGAACTTGTATACGCTCATAAAGTCTCCGGTCTTAAATATGAATAGTTAAAGTCCGTATTGAGGCAATGAAGGTCATTGTAGGACATTGGCCAAACTTGCATAAGACTTATAACATACACCAATTATATGCACCTGTGAGTGAGATACCAAAATAAATAAATAAATAAACAAACAATGATGCATATCATTGTGACTTATCAGAGGGTACATGGCAATTATTAAGGACCAACATTGTTATTTCAAAGCACACATTTCAAAGGCGTTCAGCTATCGTCTGCAAAGATACAATATTGTCCTGAGTGATAAATGCGTTGTTAGATTATCTCGTGGACGTGTTATTATTACAGCAGCGCCCGTATACGTTTTTAAAACTGTATTGCTCTCATTTGTATCTCTGCATATTTTTTCCTGTTTTGTATGAAGGCATAATGTATATAAATTGCTTACCGAAGTTTTGAGCATCTGGTCTGTCTCCCTGTAGTGAATTAAACAGCTTTTCTCTCACATGCCGTAATCCATCCGCAGTATTGGTTTTTCCATATTCAAATCCGATCGAAGAAATGGCGTTTTGTAACTGGTATTTATCGTAATAGTCTTTCAAATAAAATCCATGTCTACTTCTGGAACTGTAGGCGACCAACCCCACCCTGGTGTGTTCTTTACCGATATTCAATTCATCTATCATTCTATAAGCAAAGTCCTTTACCTTCCGGAAGTCTACGTGACCAACACTTCCGGAGGAGTCCAAAAGGAAGACAATATCTGCCTTTGCGTCGCATTCTGTGAAAAAAAGATTTTAAATTTTGAAAATTTGTTAGAGAGTGTGTAGGTACCTTTTTTCTTGGACAAAAACTGATGGTGGCAAATGTAATACTAGTACAATATTTATGCAATACTAGTACAATATTTATGTAATATTAATACAATATTTATGTAATAGTAGTACAATATTTATGTAATACTAGTACAATATTTATGTAATAGTAGTACAATATTTATGTAATACTAATACAATATTTATGTAATAGTAGTACAATATTTATGTAATACTAGTACAATATTTATGTAATAGTAGTACAATATATATGTAATACTAATACAATATTTATGTAATAGCAGTACAATATTTATGTAATACTAGTACAATATTTATGCAAATTTAATGCATGTAGCCTACTACATTTTACATACGAGACTGAACCTACTACATTTTGAATACGACATTTAGCCTAAGACATTTTACATACGACATTTAACCTAGAACATTTTACATACGATATTAAACCTACAACATTTTACATACGATATTTAACCAAGAACATTTTACATACGACATTTAACCTACAACATTTTACATACGATATTTAACCTACAACATTTTGCATACGATATTTAACCAACAACATTTTACATACGACATTTAACCTACAACATTTTACATACGACATTTAACCTACAACATTTTACATACGATATTTAACCTACAACATTTTACATACGATATTTAACCAACAACATGTTACATAAGACATTTAACCTGCAACATTTTTCATACGATATTTAACCTACAACATTTTACATACGACATTTAACCTACAACATTTTACATACGATATTAAACCTACAACATTTTACATATTATATTTAACCTACGACATTTTACATACGATATTTAACCTACAACATTTTTCATACGACATTTAACGGATAACATTTTACATACGACATTTAACGGATAACATTTTACATACGACATTTAACCTACAACATTTTACATACGACATTTAACCTACAACATTTTACATACGATATTTAACCTACAACATTTTACATACGACATTTAACGGATAACATTTTATATACGACATTTAACCTATTATATTTTGCACACAATATTGAATCTACAACATTTCATCTTCTACATATAATATACTATATTTATCCTACTACATTAACTCTGACTCATTTTTAAGTTTCATTGGTAATAGAACCCACCTCCACACACTATCAAGCTTTGGTAGGCATTGTATATGCTAAATAAAGCTGTAAGCCACTGTGCAATATCGGATGTAAATTTAAAATGACATATAATGCTCTGCAAATATTATTTTCAAATGGTTGTTGGTATTTTTTCTGTACTTGTTATTCTGCGCGTACCATATGAACACCCTATTTTCCTTTAGTTTTCAGTTGCTTCAATCCCTCTCTCTCTCTATCTCTCTCTCTCTCTCTCTCTCTCTCTCTCACACACACACACACAACAACAACAACAACAACACCGATGATTTATAGTGTGCAATATATATTGGTCAACTGAAATAATGTTTCTGACGTTAACTCGGGAGACACTGGAAAATAAAGTTACTTGCTTTACCTAAGTACTCTTTGATTCCAAAGATAATACAACTTGCACGCATTTTAGTGGAATTTAATTCCCCACCAAAACAAGGCATCGATTTTGTGAGAATCAAAATAAAATAAAATAATTCGAGCAGACTTTTGATACAATTATTGACAGAAAGATCCGTCATCTCAAATAGTGCATACAAGATTTAAAGAGAACCTCAACAGAATACGAGATGCCGTGTGTACTCACTCAGTTCACAACTCAAATATCATGTGTCCTCACTCAGTTCACAGTTCAAATGTCATGTGTACTCACACAGTTCAAAGTTCAAATGTCGTTTGTACTCACTCAGTTCACAGTTCTTTCCGGCAAAACCCAGAGGACAATCACAGTAGTACTCAGCCCCGACAGCGTGACATTTGCCTTTGTTCTGACATGGGTTCTGAGCACATTTATCTTGACCTTTAATGACACAAATAATCTTGATAAACAAACAGTCAATCTATAAGTTGATAACGAATATTAACGTTGCACTGACACTTTTAACAAAAAATTTTTCGCTTACTTGAATACATTTCCCACGTTCATTTTCTACTAAAAACTGGATAAAGGAAAGAGGGATACTTAAGGAAAATCGTACATGAAAAAACACACTTTTATAAGTAATACTCAATTACATCCGTTTCCAGAAATTAAATGCAACAAAATGATTCATTACATAATATACTCATGACATAATGTTTCTTTATATCATGATATAAGTGTAGTCTTCGTATATTTGCACAAGATATATGAAATCAATAAAGAGATTCACATTTGGGGAGTTGGGGGTTGGCTTGTTTTTTTATTGTTGTTGTTTTGTTTTTTTGGGGTGGGGGTGGGGGCATCAATTTCTTCCTTAAAACAATAAATCCGGGTTGTAATACATACCGTTGCACATGAACTCCACTACCTTA
This sequence comes from Margaritifera margaritifera, assembly GCA_029931535.1. NCBI lineage: Eukaryota > Metazoa > Mollusca > Bivalvia > Unionida > Margaritiferidae > Margaritifera > Margaritifera margaritifera. The sequence goes on from JAQPZY010001008.1 coordinate 579,092, forward strand.
TCGGCAACGTCATCCAGTCGTTCAACATCATCCGCATAATATACGGTGTCAGATGTGGGATAGGACACCACTGATTCCATCAGCTCCTTCTCTGAGCTTGTTAGCCCGATTCCTATAATAATAATAATAAAAATAATAATAATAATAATAATATAATAATAATAATAATAATAATTGGAAGCGTATTGACAGTGCTGGACCGTGTGAAAACTTAAAAAGTAAGACTTAGGGGATGTTTTGAAAATCAATAAAATTACTAGACAACTCATAGCTTTTGTCATTTTATATTCCATTTAGGGATATAACAACATTAAATTTCAAATTACAAAATTCCCCGACCGGTGCAACCTTGGGGTATTTTGAAAATAATTAAAAGAATTACTAGTCAGCTATTATGTTTGTGTACTAAAACCAAACTCAAACATCAAAAGACTGCTCATATCTTTATATATCATCATATCATGTAGGAATACAAGTGCAATACAAGTCAAAATTTAATAAGAAGTCCATTTAGGCATGAGATCTCTCAAATGGCTGACATGTGATTAATAACCTACTGCAAGAGCAGTTAAACAAGAAAACTATATCAGAAGGATCCTTTCTGTTGAAACTTATTCCAATGCTTTTTGATCACATATGTTACGAAAACAAGTTTCAAGGGTGCTCTATTTTTTTATTTTTTTTATCTTCACTAATATTTCACTTTACATCAGCATCATTTGTCCAATATTGAAAAGCCTTTTGTCAGGATGCTTTCGGTCAAAGTTGGTCAAATTCTGTTTAACTGTTTTGGGGGGTTTTGTTTGGAAATAAAGTTATGTACCTTTTTCTCTTTCTAGGAATGGCATCCATAATTTGATCAAGCAGCGGCATTATTTGTCTAAAGCTGAAAGGCCTACAAGTATGGACGCTTTCTGTAAAAATTGTTCAATTCTAATGAGCGGTTTTGCGACCAAATTGTTAAACATGTGTTTTTAATTGTTTTGTTTTAGTAACAGCAGCTATGTTTGATGGCGAAAAGACATCATTTTGTATAGACTGAAAGCCATTTATGTCCATTTGCTTTCTGTCAAATTTTATCATGTCAGGTAGAGCGATTTTTAAGAAAAAGTGCTTTCTGTAAAATTTGGTTAAATTATATTGAATGGTTTTAGGAATGAGGTCAATTAAAGGTTTTTCTATTTTTAGTAACACCCGCAATATTTTGAAGCAAATCATTTGTACAAATTTTAAAGCCTTTCATTCCAGAATGCGTTTTTGTAAACCTGGAAAAAATCTGTTTGGTGGTTTCGAAAAAAGATGATATTTTATATCTAGTACGGCGTCCATAGATGGTGCTGGATCTGTATATTTTGTATAGAAACCCAAAACCCATACTGCCAGGAAGCTTACTAACAAACCTTCACAATTCTATCGAGCGTACTTTGAAAAGAAATTGTTTAATTCTTTTATTTTTGTATCCAATTGATAACAGATTCGCATCATTTGTATAAACTTGAAAGACCCTATTGTGAGGATGCTTTCTGTCAAATTAGATCAAAATCTGGTAAGTAATTTCTGATAAAAGGTCGTTTAAAGGTTTATTTGTTTTTAGGAAGAGTGGCCATATATGATGGAAGATCGGTATTATATTTGTACACGCTTCATTTCTATAGTTTTCGAAGGGTGAATCTGGGAAAGTTCGGTTCACCAGTTTTTGAGAAAATGTCTTTTATTTGTTTCTTTTTTTATTAGTAACGGCGGCAATATTTCATGGCGGATCGCCATCATTTGCACATATATCAGAGAGACTCAAACTAGGGTGCCACGTGTGAAATTCGTTTGAATTATGTTGTGCAGTTTTGGAGAAGAAGATAAAACTGCTCACGGACAAACGAACGACAAACGATACATGGACGCTAGAAAGACGAATGTCTATAGTACAAGCTACCTTGCCCGTACAGCCAGTTGTACAATTACACCAGTCAAATTTGGGGGTGATTTGAAAATATCTAAAACTTTACTAGACAAGTCAGCTTTGGGTCAGTTGTAAAAATCAAAATTAAAACTTACTGTAACACATATGCTTGTGTATCACCATCTGGTATATTAATAAAGGTACATTACAAGTTACAATTTTAAAATGATTTCGAAACTAAATAGACTCAAGGTCCTTATTTCTACGAAATAAAACGTACTGGACCAGTTACACTTCAGATTGAACAATTTGCTTCTGCTAATGGTAAGAGTAGCTAATTTGCATGCACTTAAATGGTCTTACTGGACAGGTTGCACAAAACAGTATACATCATCCACATTTTTTTAATACAAAATTGCAATTGTTTATGGTTTCATCGTAGCAAGAGCCTAAACAATCAAAACCGTGAATAAAATGATTTATATGTATAATGTCGACGACTTAGTAAAGCTAAACAACTGTTCAACCCAGCAACAACAATGATATCCCTCAAAAATTATGTAGACTACGTGTTTCTTATATGTCCGAGACAAAGAAGATAGTAAATATCGTTTACCATATATCATAAGACACCGTTTTAACAGTTACATACAGCGTTTAGTTACAGAAAATGGTCGGCTATAAAATAGGAACATGTTCAAGACTCTCTCGCTCGTTCTCTCTCTCTCTCTCTCTCTCTCTCTCTCTCTCTCTCTCTCTCTCTCTCTCTCTCTCTCTCTCTCAAAGAGACACTGAACTTTCTTGTGCCCATTTGCTATGTCAGATATTACAATAGACTATCTAACTATGCACGGATGCGGTTGAATAAAAATAGTTGAGTCGGTAAAATACATCTAGCCTTGTGATTTTAAAATGCCCTTTTGCTCCAATCTTATCTTTCTACAATAAGTTCAACTTTTAATGTCTTATAGAAAGTCCATAAAGTATTGTATATCCGTCTGCATTTTACCAATATAAGAATTTATTTCTTTGAGAGTTCTGATTGTGTAGGATGTTGCTATGTGTCAATAGAATAACCGTAATGTTATCCGAATATGCACAGATAATGTATAGTACTTGGTGCATCCTGTTCAGTAAGGCCAATTAAGTCCATGAAAATATGCCATTCTTACCTTTAACAGAACCAACTTGTCGAATCTCAAGTATATTTGTTGCAGTAATATTTTAATTTGTGAAAATAGTATCCGGGAGTCTAACTGCTCTAGATTTGTTCAAATTGTGAAATAATACTCTCAAGTCTTCATGGATTATTTTTAATTTGTTAAAATAATAGCATCATCCCAGTCACCAAGTCTGACTGGCCCAGTAATCATTATACATATCTGTCTAATGTTCAGGTATCCCTATACTAAATGATGATGCACAACAATAACAGTGGTCTAGTGAACTTTACGTTTGATTTTCAAATCACCTAAGAAGTCTGACTGGTCTAGTAACTTTTAATTATTTCCAAAACACTCCCAAGTCAGGACAGTCCTTTAATTTTAATTATTTTAAAACACTTCGACGCCTGACTGGTCCAGCAATTTTTAATGATTTTAACAATAAAACCAAGCTTGACTGATCAAGTAGTTTGTATATGTTATGATATATACGAGGTGGTAATACACAAAAATATGAGTGGTCTAGCGATTTTGAATTTTGCCTTTAGTGTACTCTTATCCCCATACGAATTCAAATGCAAAAAAATATATAATTATTATTTTTATTATTATTATTTTCAAAGCACCCTTACAATTAGCTGGTCTAGCAATTTTGTCATTAATCTTGATTTTAATGCTCTCGTCTCTTTAATGGTGATATACAAACACAAGAATATATGTAGTCTAGTAATCTTTTCTGATTTCCAAAACAGTCCAAGGTTTTATCATTTAATTGTTTATAAATTGGTTATGAATTGTTCATATGCAAAATCTAGCTCATAGTAATAATATTAACATCTAGGAAGAATTTTATATGCATTGCTATTGTTCTTCACGAAATATTAACAATTATTGCAGTCATAACATTACACAATACAATCGTCTATCACAGTGATAATTGAACGACGCAAATTTGTGTCATATATAATTCATATCCATCACACATGAAACTCATGCAATACTAATATATATATATATATATATATATATATATATATATATATATATATATATATATATAAACTGCACAAATAATGCAACGGCAGCAAATGCTGAAGAGTAGAGAACACAGATGAATGCGCACATCCATATGGGTATTCACCGACTGAGAGAGAGAGAGAGAGAGAGATGGACCTACCCACGCCGAGAATTCTGGTTCCTTTCATTTTCAGTTTGTTAGACTGTGTAAGGAGCTCCTCTTCCTTTTTTAGACCCTTGGACAGAAGAACGAGGTAATCGGGTTCATCTTTCATTGCCCCATCTCCCTTAAAGATCCGGAAGTTAGCCTTGGCGAGAGCCTCAGCCGGGTCCGGATCCCCAGGCATGTTCCTGGATGAATTGTGTTCAATCGAGTCATCATAGGTAGCAAAGTTACAAATTTCACGAACTTTAAAACTTGCGAATGGACAATAAAACTGGCCTACATTAAAATTCAGATAACTAAACTGATAATAAACAACAATTATAGGTCTATGAACAACTGCAACCAACCATGATAATATGAAGCTTTTTCAACCTCACTAATTCAAGCATTTATGCTTAAAATATTTTGTTCTCACTTATATACTGTTAAACGCAAAGGGTCTCTCTACCGAGCCAATGAAACACTTGCGTGAGACTGGCTTGAAGTCCATTGTTTTTCCCTATTTCCAAGGACCTCAAGCCAATAGTCGTTGTCAACTGAAAGGTTCTTGAACACCACTAAAAAAAAAATTCTAATCAACTAATGACCACACAGCCCAAAACTCTAACTTCACACTTGCATGGTTTTCCTAGTTCACATTTGTATGACTTATCCAGTAAGCCTTTCGTAGCCGAATATTAGTAGAATACACCCTGAAATCCAAAACACGACCCAAACACCCAATACAAAGAATTATTCCTATCTCCAGTTACTAAACACGTACACCTAAACATATCCCGAGAACTCCCTGTGTTAAGAAATTAGGGAGGGTCCATTTTACGAAACTAATCCATTCTTTGATAAAGTCTCGTGAATACTGTATATTATGACTTATGTTCCTAGATATTGGCTAATTACTCGTACTGAAAAATATCTTCCCAACACCGACTCCCCATAACCAAACAAATAATTACTAAAATCTAAGCTATAAATGGAGACGTAAATACAAATAGCACATACCCTAGGTTTATTGCAATATTTTGGGATATAGTAAGCTCATATAACAGAATTAAAAATATACATGCACAGGTAGGCATAGCCGCCGTTTGGGATAAACTGCCCAATGAACGTTTAATCAGAAAATGAAGCAATAAAATTTCATATGTCGCCATGCATGAAAATAAATAACTGCTTTTGACAAGGTTTATTATTCTCCAATCTGAGAAGCGGCCGATATACGGACTTCACTTCATCCCTCCATCCATACGTTTGTCTTTCCTCCCAGTCAGCCACATTTTTTTTATACACCTTTTAAGACACATTTGTAATAAAGGGGACTTTGGGAGGAAAGGGTGTTACAAAGCCACACTGGGTCTCCGTGACCTACATTTATGGGTTTATTTGACACTCATGTCTAAGGTCTTGTTACGATATTTTTAGATCAATTGCCATAAAGGTAATTGCCTCAAAGGTTGCACACAATGCATGCGTCACTGTGACCAACTATCAATAGTTTAATAAAACTTTGTTAAAAAATTGACTAGTTTACCTCAAGCCAGCGATTGCCGACAAGACGTTTTTCTTCTTGTCTCCGTCCGCAAACGTCAGTATGACGTTAGCAGTGTTAGAGTACTGAACAAGGCCAGTCTTAAATTCCTTAAACCGCAGTCGCTTGACGACGGAACGCAGGAAACGACGCACGTGTTTCATTTCCTTCCTTGTAACGTAACGTGATGTATCCACAGCAAAGACTACGTCACCTCCAGCAGAGCAACCTATGGAAAATTTGGTTGTACAGTGTGGATATTAGAACACTGTAAAACCTCTAATATGCATACGTTCTAAGTTATAAATTTATCATAAGATATATATATATAAGTTTATTTACCTTAATCAGTAACGAGATATAAAACATTAAATACATGAAAATGATAAAGAAAGAATAAAATTACGAGTCATTCAATTAACTTTACAATCACCATCATGTTGATGTTAGTAGTGCAACTTTTGTATATGAATGAGAATTTGAATAAGTTGTCCTTTGCTATCTTGATTTATAAACTTTGGAATAAAGCATGTAAATGCGTCAGTAACTATTAACACTTATGTGTTGATCATACGTTTTCGTTCCTGTTATAAAACTTTTTCAGATACTATAAATGCTCAGTCTTGTTATCGGAATGACTCATAATTTTTATGGAGATATGCCTGCATACACATTCAAAGAGAGAGAGAGAGAACATGTTAAGTTACATACGTCGGCTACAGTCATCCCCGGTGAAGCCAGCTAGACAATCACATGTAAACCCATACGGTTCGTTCACACATTTCGCTGCATTTTTGCATGGATTCCCAGCGCAATAGTCCGTAGCTAATAACGACAATAAAAATAATAATAATAATAATATTATTATTATTATATCTTGTTATTATTATTATTATTATTATTATTATTATTATTATTATTATTAATTACAATAATGAGGATGATCGTGATGGTGATGGTGCATGTGGAAACAAATCCAGTAACTACGATAATGATGATGATTCCTTTAACACAACAATTATGTGCATGCATGACACATATTGTATGTAGCGGTTGAAAAAGATGTTCCTTTTTAGTCACGGAAAGTAGGAACCTGAAATATTTACAGATTAATTACAAGGTAGAAAGAAAAATGTGTGGCGTTATATATATATATATATCTGTTTGTATATATATATATATATATATATATATATATATATATATATATATATATATAGAGAGAGAGAGAGAGAGAGAGAGAGAAGGAGATATATATATATATATATATATATATATATATATATATATATCTGTGTGTGTGTGTGTGCGCGTGTGTCAGTCAGAAATGGTTCCTTTTGTCCATAAATAGGTCAATAGTATAAGAGCAAAAAGCATTTGTTAAATATGTTGTATTCTATAGATAATTACATAATAATTAGATACCAGAATATGCAAATATATTTCACAAAACAATTAAATGTCGATTTTCAAAACCGCTGACAGTGTATATGGTATATATGCGTGTGATAAATTGTTACTTCAACGTCTTACATTCGTTTGAAATATTCAAGAGTAAAGAGTCGATCTTTTACTGAATGATGGACGCATATTAAATATTGGTTATATATTCATATGCATATGATTTATTCCTAAAGAGATAAACCTTAGATTATAAAGGATAATCAAATGTATGGAGATGGAGATATCACTAAATACATCGCGAAAATGTTGGGCTTGATTTAATATTTCCAACCAAAAAAAAAAATACATAAATAAAATATTAGAATCACTAGTCATGTAATACGTGAATAATTCTTTACTCGATCATCTATTCTTTTAAGAACTGAATTTCATTTAATACAAGATTCATGAAGTCATGAAGCTAGTAAATAGATTACAGACTGAATGGACGGCCAAAACGAAACGAAGGCCGTTTATGCATAGTGTATGATCCATTTCCTAGCTTCGGGACATCACCAATCATGTAAAATATGATGTTCATTTCTTGTAATTAACAGGGGCAGATTCTGATTGGGTGGGGGCGAAACAAATGGAACGCTGCTCTGAGTAAGTTTTCTTTACAGTTGGATGGTTAAAATTACGCATGGAAACGCTTCAAATGCAGGAGCTACCAGAGGCTAAGCCCCCTGGGCCTCCATCAGTTGTTCCATTCTACAGACTCCTTGCGTACGTGTTTACGTCCCACCCCACCCAACTATTGTGTACAAATATTGTCAAAGCACACAAGAAGGGCGCATGCATAACTAATTAGTTCTTTTCTGACGTTATAAACAAATGACTTCTAGTTTTCTGTGTCACAATATAATTTTAATAAATCTAAATGCTTGTTACAAAGGCTTGATAAAAATTTGCAACCATATTCCATAAAACTCGCATTCCTGAACAAAAACTAGATAACAAATCTATACTGACCTTTTACCATCGGTGCAAGTGCAGCTTCGTTTATTTCGCCAAGTGCTTCATCAATAATAATTGTGTTCAAATTTTGAGCTCCAGCGATCAGGTCGACCTCTTCTCGGTCCCTCAGCGACACCCCGACCGGAATAATTCTAATTCCTGAGCTAATTGCAAGTTCAGCATTCTTTTGTGTGTCCTCCTCGTGCACCATGTTGGAACCGTCCGTTAGTAGGTAGGCAATATTTTTTGCCTTGGGTCGATCACCACCTCTGCCATTGAAAATATCCGTACGCAAGGCCTTTAAAGCCGCGGCCATATTGGCAACTCCTCTTGTGTATTGAACCTGGAGGATTTAAAACTAAATGAGTTGTTATTGCTAAGTATTGAAGAGAGTCGCATAGAACAACATTCCTCTCAGCATGTTCTCTGTCCACCTCAATACACATGTTAGCCAGGTGCGTTCAAGATGTTTGAAGATAAACCAAGCTAAACTGTTGTACCTCAGGGAGAGAGAGAGAGAGAGAGTACTTGGCGCAATTAATGCCGCGTACAACCACAATGGTTTTAAATGAACTGAACATAATAAGTACACAACTGAACGCTGACAAATATATATCTGTATTTTTCTCTTTATATGTTTCAACAAATAACGAAAAGATTATTTCAAGAAAAATTAATATTTCAACAGATATACATGCAACAGCATTTAAATCCACCATCTATTATGTAAGCTTAGTGATGAACCGATTGTATTCTATACGGATACGGCTCTTATTCCCATAATTATCAATTTTCTGTCTTTAACATTGATAATGACGATGGTATAAAATGTATAAATTTTTTCATTACGTTCTCATCAAATATTTGCTGAGTATATTTGGCCAAGTTACGGACATTTACCTGATTAACAGCCCTGAGGTTGGTATCCGTATCGCGGTGCATTCCCAAGCCCCACTGCATCATGGGAGCGGAACTGTATTTCATAAGACCGATGTTGATATCGCAAGCTTCAACGTTCATTTCCTGAATGAGGCTTCCCGCGTAATCCTTCATCATCTGGAAGTTTCTTTCACCAACGGTATTGGAGGAGTCGAGGATGAAAGCAACATCGGCGGGTTCACTGCATTCTGTTAACAAGGGAAAAATAAAAATTACATTGTGAAGAAGAGTATTTTCTCGACTAATATATGGTAAATTTACGTAAGTAAATATGCAAATTTAATATATATAATGTCAAAATTTGAAAAATTTAAGTCGAACCAAAATGTTATTCGACTGCTTTTGAAATAGCTAATTTTTTTAAATTTAAATAGCATTTGTTGTTTGTTTATTGGGGTTGGGGGGTTGGGGTAGAACGAAGTTACTCCCTCGCCCCCTCCCACCCCCATCGACTTTGTATGCTCATTATTAAAATAAATTATTATCAAAGCATTTCATTATGTAAAAAATGATACACAATTGAATGAACTGAGATTTTATGAGTCAATAGGTAATTATATTTGTGTATGTGTGTATGTATGTGTGTATGTATGTATGTATGTATGTATGTATGTATGTATGTATGTATGTATGTATGTATGTATGTATGTATGTATGTATGCATTTATGTATGTATGTATGTATGTATGTATGTATGTATGTATGTATGTATGTATGTATGTATGTATGTATGTATGTATGTATGTACGTACTTACTTACGTATGTATATATGTATGTATGTATGTATGTACATACTTTCTTACGTATGTATATATCTATGTAAAATATCGGTCAAATCTTGTAAGACACGAATCCACAGATGTGTATAATCAATGTGATAATTATACGTCAGTCTATACAATTTGCTTTACTCAAGAACTTTATCTGTTCTCTGTTCTTTATATATTTGTTCCCCTCTCTTAAGTTATTCGATCTGTATAAATGAATCGACGAATTCACCAAATTTTGTCTTTATGACAAAATAAATAAACAAATAAATTGGTATTTAAAGTTAAATTCGTACAAATAGATTTCTTCTTTAAAATACACCTTAAAAGAGTCATGAGAATGTTAACAGCCTTACGTTTTTCACAATTAGTGCCATAATATGACTCAGGGCAGAGGCACATGTAACTCCTAATTCCGTCAACACATACAGCGTCGTTCCTGCATGGATTGTTCCTGCATAGATCTGAATCTAAAGATAAATAATGATAAGATATAAAGATGGTGGTGTTGAATAATTCAAAGTGAAAAGATACGATCGCATATATTAAGAAATTAAGTTTCCTATTCATGATATTTCTGAGTTTTTTAAATATTCGTTCCAAGGAATATAAAAGCTTTTTTTTTCAATTGCTCGAAAGTATTCTAAATTTAGCAAATGTACGAAACCTGTACAACAAGTAAATCACATTTGCAAACTTTTAAATAAAGTCGCATATGTACATTCCGGCTATAACAAAGCCAGCGTGATATTCCGATATATTCAATTTCGTTATACGGGTTGTTTACTGTACATTAAATGTATATAAGGTTTGATTTTTAATCATCATTTTCGTTACAAATGACAAGAGTCAGGTCGTGATAATTTTATAAAGAGAGGTAGGCGTATTAAAAAAAAAATAATTGTTGCAAGACAAAGATATACAAAATAAACGATTGCTATAATTTAGAATACTGCATCCAAATTATCAAACGATTGCTATCATTTAGCGCACTGCCTCCAGATTATCATAAATAACGAGACTATATGCAAGTCGGACACGTTCGTAAAATCTAGCACTGTTCAAATCGATAGGAGCAAATTCAACCAATTTTCATTGATTAATAAGCACTGAACTTTCAAATTGCTTACGTTGTTTAAAAATTCTATAAGAATACCATAGTTAACGTAACATCCACCCATGCCTAATAAATGCACACCTCTCCTTTCTTCAAAATAAATATAACAAGAGTACAGTGAAAGGCATATTATACGCCTGCCCTGTGTTTATTGACTAAATAATTCCAATGACTTCGACCTATGATCACGGTATGCGGTCTTCAATTACAAATACTGTGCAGACACAAGTAGATTCTTATTAGACTTACTACGACCATGCTCTCTGACCTCTAGACCTCAGGATACATAGGCTTCTTTATCACCCTAAATGCAAGTCATCCACAAAGTTTGCTCAAGGGACTTACTCTAGAATGCAAGTTATTCTACAATACCCATTTGTATTTGAGTCACAACGACCTTAACCTTTGACCTTTTAAAGCCAAAATCAACAGGCCACATTCATACCATAAGTTCAAGCCCTGCGTAAACCCTGGTCAGGGTACGTGGTCAGGAACTAAATTTGTTATGCAAAACTATGTTCATCTCTCCGTCAGTGTGACCCTGACCTTTGACTTTTTGACCCAAATCAATAAACATTGCCTTAGTAAATTGTAAGTCATCGACAAAGCAAAGAACTAATATTTTTTGCAGAAACCATTTTTTCTTTCATTTACAATGACCTTGACCTTTGACCATTTGACTCTGAAGACTTCTTCCTTACCAAAGTGCAAGCCATCCACAAAGCCTGGTCCATGTCAGTTAAGTAGAACTAATATTATTGTGCGCAAACCATTTTTCTGATTTCAGTCACATTATCTTTTCTTTGACATTTTGACCCAACAATCGATAGACTTCTTCCGTACCTTAAGTGAAAGAAATCCACAAAAGTTTGGTCTAGGCATATAATGTAGAACTCGTGTTATTTGTCCGGCAACCATTTTCTTCTTTTAGTCACCTTGATCTTAATCTTTTACATTTTTTTACCCTGAAATCGACATACTTGTTTCCCTTATCCCTAATGCAAGCCATCCACAAAGAGTAATACCGGTAGATGATGGAGAACTGAAGTTATCGTGCAGAAAGGACAAGTTAACGGACAGACGGTCAGACGGTTTTATAGCATAATGTGCACCGCCATAAGGCTGGTGTTCAGAAAAATCCTTACCCCATGTAAAAGGTATCCACAAAGGTATTTAATGCACAAAGTGATTGTGCGACACCATTTTTCTTATTTCAGTCACAGTGACATTGACCTTTTGACTTATTTTCTTACGCCATGTAATGCACAACTTTTGTAATTTTGCTTAACCATTTTTGTTCTTTCCGTCACAGTAACTTTGACTTTTGACATTTTGACTCTGAGATCAATCCTTCCTTACCAAAAGTGAAGCCACCAACAACGCTTGGTAACTGTAGATAATGCAGTACTAAAATTATCACACTGAAACATAAATGTTAACAGACAGACTGATGTGCGGACAGGTCCACAATATAATACGCTCCATTAAAATGTTCTAACACGCCTCGTGGGAGGGAAGTAGCAACTAAAATCCGCCTAAAACATCTTTAACCTTTTGGAACCTACGCTGCAAATGCCCGTCGTCTCGCTACCACTTAATTTTGTGAGTCACATTTATCAGTCGCAAGGAAGGATCTTATATCTGTTTTATTATGCGCAGCCAATATGGAGAGAAAATGAACCCCCAAATTGGAGAGCTCTCAACACGGACTAAGGAAGCTAACTCTTCTTGTTTGTAAATGCACGTGATAGGGTACTGTTTATAACATGGTCGGTATGATTTATATGATGAGCCTCAATCTTATGAATTTATATAATTTATATTTTCATTTTAAAGAGCACAATGCTGATATTGCGTCCAAAACGACGAATGAAAAGCTTCTTTTGTTTTAAAAATGTACCGACGTTATTGTCCTTATCTTCAATTTATTTTCATTTTATGCCAAGTAACCTTATAAAACCTTTTCAACGACAAGTAAGTATAAGCAGGTATACACAAACCTGAGCATAATGGCTCCACCAATTTCTGCGAAAGTTTATCCAATGACTTGTAGTCATCCACATAAATAAGATTTTCTTCTACTGGGGCTGATGTCAGACCGACCAGCTCTCTTGTTTGCCTCTGGAAGCCTACAGCCACTGTTATCAAGCTTACTCCAGCCCTCTTTAGCAAGTCCGCTTCAACTAAGGTCATCTCATTGTTAACGTTGGAATTACCGTCTGTAATCGTGACTACGACATTGGGTACATCTGAAAATATGATCGAAAATTACATAATATTACGTGACCACACGTATTTTGGGAAACCAAATCAGGCTTTTGGCCACATTGTAAGACAATCCGTACTTGCATGACATCTATATGGAAATCAGCGGAACTAAATACGCACTATTATTTTTGTGGTGTCATCCGAAATGTATTCATGCGCTAGCTTTATTTTGAATTATAGAATAAATTTTGAAAATGAAAAATTAAGCAGCAGATACAGGAATCTGAAAGAGAAATCTTAATTTCCATCATGTAATCCCGATCTTGATTACATTACGCATTTTAAAATTATTTATCCACATTTAAAGCAACCATAACGTAAATTCTGTACATTGCAAAAAAATACCACACCTTTGGTCAGCCTGCTAAGGAAAAATCTACTTGGGTTTTTTGAAAAGACTTAGTTTGGTAGAATTCTTAAAAGATTTTTAAACCATAGCCTAACATACAAAACAAATCTGAGAATAAGGGCCATATGTTTTTAGTTTCGTACCTCGTCACGTACTAAAGGAAGTTTCTCGTTTTTTCAATTATATAACGAAGAAGCAATTTGTACAGAAAATGAAAACCAAAACTTGCTTTGGATCTTGAAATTGCTACTGTTTTATATTTTCCTTTTAGAACGATTGGTGACTTTTTGACACTGCAGGTTAATGTGCCCTAGTGTTAATAAGAACTAAATACAGGTTGTTTTTTTTTCTTCAATACTTTGTAACAAAGCGCGTATGGAACAAATGAAAGAAGGTTTAGAATTTCCATATGTGGTACTGCAGCATGCATTTACCTCGCACCAAAGACAGAAAGCTTATATATACTGCTGGCTGTTAATAGTAGGTCAATATCTATAAATGTGTACCTTATCCGGTAATATTTCGAACTATATACTTACATAGTTCAATCGTCACATTTTTGTTCATTCTATTTCAAATAACTAAAGATAATGTGGCGCTTGATTCAAACGTTGATATATATTTAATATTTCATTAAGATTTATGGTAGCCAATTGCTCCATAGAAAAGATTTCTTATCTAAAAGCACAGAATATATATATATATATATATATATATATATATATATATATATATATATATATATATATAATAACGACAATTACGTTGTAATGAAATGCATTTGATCAAAAACTCAAAACCCATGATTTTTAGTACCTTGTCTGTCTCCGGCTTCAGCACGAAAGAGTTCTAGCCGTGCACGTCTTAGGGCAGCTGCTGTATGTGTTGAGCCATACACATATCTGACCTAAAAGGACAGTGATTGTGTTAAAATGTGTGTAAATACACGCTGTACAAAAAGAAAGACTTAAACTCTAAGTTTGATCATAGTTTACGGCATATTTATTTCTAAGTCGAGTATAGAGTTTCTACTTAAATTTGTTGTAATGTATATTTGTCCATCTCTTCGTACTGTGCAAGAAACAATCACTATAATTCAGTTTTCAACGTCAGGTAATAATTGCTATGACTAAGGCTACAAAAGACATATGTTATTTATTTTAATTTATGAGTCCACAGAGTCGCCTACATATCATGCTTAAATTCCTGTAGCTATTGGTAATGCTCGCATAATTTGTTTGGTCTGCTATGACGGCATAACAATAAACTCGCTAATATTTGAGACGTGTTCAGATTTTTCTTTTATCAAGTTCCTGACAAAATTTTCAACAGGAGTTAAACAAAAGCACATAACGTAAGGTCCCTGATTTAGTCCAACATTCTTGGGACCATTCGTGTATTCACCTTTTCCAGTGCATTCTTTACTTCCTCACGTTTCGTGTAAGCGTTGAGATAGAACTCGATTCGGGCGGAGTCACTGAATGTGACCAGACCAACTCTGTAGTTACCAGACTCCATGTCCAGTTCATCCACAGTATTGAAGGTGAAATTAAGGACCCTGAAGAAATTCTCAAGACCAACGCTGCCCGAAGAATCCAAGATAAAAACAATATCACCAGTTGACTTACAAGCTGAAACGACAAAAAGCCAATAGAAGCATATTAGTTATTCGTGTATAAGTGTTTTGAAGCAGATATTCAATATTGTGGCATCTAAAGATAAAGGAATTTTTTCCTTAACCACTTACAATGAAAATATTGTTGTAAAAACTGTGAAGCGTGTTACAGATTTTGTGATAAATACGCAGAATGAGAAAGTTGAAAGATAATATTATATTTATTTACGCTAATACGTTATGTTCAAAATTTTGATCGATTTTAGTTTATGCCATTGCTATCAGAAAAGTCAAGTGTTATATTATCGTCACTAAAAACCACATACGTGCGCACGTACATTGAGACTTAAACATGTACGCACTTACGTACATACACGCCCATTTAGGCACACATACGTACATGGACATATAGTTTATGAATATACGTGCAACCATATGGAGACCTGTAATTATGTGATGTTCTGGTCGAGGTCACTTCTGAGTTTCTTTTACTTACGGAACCTTTTCTACAGAATAATAAAGATCTCATCCACTGAATCAGTTATATTCTTACAGATGAAATGTATTCTTTTGCCTCGAGAGACGAAGAAAACACATAATGGGGAGACAAGAAAAAAAAATGTACCCAAAAGAGGATCTGGTCGAACAGGTCTTGATGTTGTTGTTATTCGAAGTGGTCTTGTCGGAGGTGGATTTGGTGTTGGTGACCCTATAAGTGTAATTACATATGGATATATTTTGATAATAAACGTTATATCTAATATCCATAATATAATAAAAAAAACTAAAGTGGATGTATTGATATGAAGAAAATATAATAAAAATACTTCAAACGAGGTTTATTCATAGTGTAACAATAATGAAACTAATTTTCAGCCAACCCTTCAATAACCATAGTCTCAACGGGACCGTAATCACATAAAGGGTGCAGACCGACAGTCTAGCTAAAGCAATAAATTATGTAAATCTGTCGTTCTTTTTCTGGTAACAGAGTATAAACCTGTCTTTACTGATTATTTCTACATCAAATAAACGTCTCACAAAAAGATACTAGCAATTAAAAATATATTGAATTATATCTTCCAGAACTAAAAAGAGATAACAGGCAATTTTTTACACTTGATTGCAAATAAAATAAATCTATCCGGAGTTATATGTATATATATATATATATATATATATATATATATATATATATATATATATATATATATATATATATATATATATATATATATACTAAAAGTTAATTTCCAAAAAAATAAAAAGTGACAACTAGAATCAGTGACTGAATTAGTATATGACAAAGATGAAAAGCGTAACAAACGAAAAATGTGTAATCATTTAATTAAAAGGAATTACAAAGCATTTAAAGAAAAGAAGCAGTTTTCAGGAAACGTCAAGCATGAACTAATATGCAAGGACGTAACTATCACTATTTTAAGATAAGTCTGCTATATATGTAAAAATACTAATCATTATAAATGTGCCGTCTTGGTGACAAGCTGGAGAAATATACATTCCTTTTCAATAGAGTTGTATCGTCGGATCAGCGGTGACTCATGGGTCCTTGTAATGTTTATCTGAGAATGACACTTTGTTCAAGTTGCCTCTCCACGATACAACTTTTATTGTGTTGATGTGCCATTAAAATCCAAGCAATGAATTAATTCTCTAGCATGACACCTTCATCTTTGGCGAAGGAAGTTTAACAAGAGGTAGCCTACCTTGAGAAGGATTAAATGAATGGTGTATTATAGGACATTTTATATTGACCCAAGATCACAAGTTGCCACTAAGAGAAAAAATGAAGCACAATTATACAATTATGACTAGTTAATAAGACATGACGCAAATGATCAACGAAGTCAAATTAATGGAAAGAAAGAAAACATGCAAGCTGCTTAGCTTCTGTGTTCGTTTTCGAGTTTTCTGTTTCATCGGATTTACGGAACAAATAATAAATATTCCAATATCTGTATTCCCCTTATCCGACGCCTTTTTTCCTCATGTGTCCTCTTGGTCACATACGTTACAATTAACAATATGAAAGGATGATGTCAGATAAATTCCAACGGGAATATTTCCTAAATAAAAAATTCACGGTTACGCATTATATCTTACATGGTTTGAAAGTATTAACAAATGCATTAACGCTGAGCAAAGAAAAGAAAGTATGCATTGCCCTGAATAGTTTTACATGCTATTATATACTACACTGAGATCAACTACTAGAATAAAAACTAAGAATCAACTACTAGCAACTAATATATGTATAGGAAAACAGTAGGCATTCCTCTTCATTACTGCATGCATATATACAATTAGTAATTCTCTACAGATCTGGTGATCCACTCTTTTTCAAATACGGGCAAGTCAATATGTTGACAACATGATACATAGATAAACATTATTTAGACAAGAATTAAGATCTATTAGATTTGTACAGTATGAAGTATATTAGAAAAAGAATAACATAAACATGAAATACTAGCTGTCTGAGCGTTGCAACATTCGTGCTGTTTGGGGCTGTACATTTATCTGCACAACGATCGGCAGAGCAAATTTAGCGATGTTTGCACAAGCAGAAGAAAATTATCACCCTTCTTTTGTTTGCATGACTTTATTTTTAATAGAACGTGTGTGTGCTATGAGATCTATGTCGAACTATTTCTTTCTATATAAATATTGATTAACAGGAAATTAAGAAGACATGAGATAAACGATGCTTTTGTTGAAACTTATCATCAAAATTAGTTTTACATCGATCGCTAAATGATATTATTCACTAGCTGATTTTAAATACATCCTCGTTTTAGTGGTATTTATCCCCAATGATAAAAGCATGGTATTTTCGAGTTAATTGTTTTGACATTGAATTTAAACTTAAAATTGTTCCCGTTTATCTATACTAAGTATGCCGATGAAGACATATCTTTTCAATAAGTACGGTAAACTATCGTAAACCTGTGTCAACTGTTACATTGAAAAGGTTCAAATAGTGATGATGACCATTAAGTAATATACATTTGCTCTTTAAAACTATGTGCATTTTAAATTTTAACTTAGCTTAAAATCAAGGAAAATCGATATTTGCCATAAATAAAACAATAACAATAAAAATTAGTAGTATGCACGTATTGCAATTTTTGTGTTTAAGCTCGATCTTGAACAGGTTTATTTGATAAGTAAATCATACGGTAAATAATGTAATGGATAATACACGCTACAAAGAAGGTAAAAACATGGGAAAATAAGGAACTGAACATAAAAGGAAGAAGGAAACATGGCATCTTGGAAGACATTACCACCATTGTTTTAATGGCTGAAAATGCAGTAAACATGCAGGATGTACATGCAGATCTAGAACTACCCAGCTCATGCCCGTGCCAGAATTTGTATACATACGACTCTTCATGTTATAGATGATTTGACCGGGTGTTTCTCTGATTTGATTAGGAGCTGGAATAATGACTTCATAATCGGCAAGTGGAAGGGATGCCAATTCATCAAGTTCAGTCCTATCGTTGATGCCAAGGCCAATGACATATGTGCCAACGCCATCCCTTTGCATTTGGTAGGCTTCATTAGCTGCAGCATACATATCCACACTTTTCTCATTCCCTGTGATCAACATCAAATAGTTCTTTGCAAAATCACGGTCACCATTACTTTCTCTGAACATATTGGTCCTTGCATACTTTAGCGCTGCAGCAGTATTAGTTTGGCCCGGTCTATAATATACCCTGTCCAATTGTCTGAGAACGTCAGCTTTCTTCTTGTATTGGTTCAAGTGGAATTCTCTGTTGGGACTGGTGCTGTAGGTAAGAATACCTACTCGCCATTCTTCGTCGTCAATGCTGATTTCTTTAATTGTACTCCTAGCAATATCCATCATCCAATTGAAGGTTGTCGAATTTACAGATGAATCTAACACCATAACTAGGTCGTATCCATCTCGTCTCGGTGCCGCTATAATATTCAGTGTATACTACCAATAACTCCGATGTTATTTTTTCTTGAAACATGTAAATTATGTATGCTATGGACAAAGCAAATGTAGGATAAGTGACTACAATAACGAAAAATGTGCTTAATCTAAAGTGACATGCATCCCTTAAAAATAAAATATTTGGGTCACTTCTTCTTATCAGTGACACCAATTAAAAGTTTGACATATTACGTACAAGAATCAGAAATTAACTGTGTTATTTAATACGTTCTCAACTAAAACTTTCACATAAACAATGAAATTCAAAGTTATAATAGTTCATAATAATTGGACTCCAGCTATATGTGAAGGCTCTATAATGGTGAATATTACTTATCATTTAAACGTGCCTTTCACCTTTCATGTTTCATGGACGACTTATATTTCGAATTAAGAATGCAAATAAAAATAACTTCAAAGACAACTCCATTAATAATTCAAACTGGACTTAATAACAAGTATATAAATAGATTTCAAAGCTCCTGAACGTTTAATATAATACGCTAAATTTGTTCAATAATATGCGAGACCTTTCTATTGTATATTGCAATAGTGCTGCTAGCCAGATCTTTCAACCAAACACAGTGCACATTCAACTACTTGTATTCTAGTACTAAAGGGACTTTAGTACTGTAGTGAGACCTGATTAATTCACATCACGCGACTCTTGAAACTTTCAAACGGTATACAGTTCTATTTATACAAATGTTCCACCTACGTGTTGTTGACTTTGTTGTTGTGGATGTAGGCTTTGGCGTAGTTGGTTTTGGAATTGTGGGCTTTGCTAAAAAAATGTCAATATCATCATGAACAATAACTGTATTAAAACATCTCATTCTCAGTTGCTTATATAATGAAAAGAACCTTTATATTGCGTAATTATATTTGATGTCTTTAAAAATGTACCAACCATTCTAACATTAAACTTTGGTTAAAACAGAAATATTATTTTATTGTGTTCACCTCAGACTTCAGAGTCAAACTTAGATTTAAAATTCCAGGAAATGGTAACTCTTGAAACTTTCAAACTGAATACAATATTATAGGTATCCATCAAGGAATATGGACTTGAAGCATTTCTATAGACTTTTGATATGGACATAATTGCTTACTTCTCTCCAAGACAATTATCTTGTCTACTCAGCCATATCGCAACAGCTTGTGATCATTGCTGCTAATCCTTAGCACTATCCTGCCCTCTGGATTAACATGGAGCTGTACAGCCCCTTTAGAATAAGCATATAGATCCATCCATTAATCTATAGCCGCATCTCCTTTAGTATTCAATTTGACAGACAAGAGAAAAGATAATGCATATGAACCATGACCTATAGTCACTAACCAGTTTGGCATGGAAAAAACACAGATAATTATAGATTTTGAGTGGTCAAAATCAAACGTTATTCCAATTGTATTTATACAAATATTCCACCTACGTGTTGTTGACTTTGTTGTTGTGGGTGTAGGCTTTGGCGTAGTTGGTTTTTGTGTTGTGGGCTGTGCTAAAAAAATGGCAATATCATCATGAACAATAATTCTATTAAAACATCTCATTCTCAGTTGTTTATATAGTGAAAAGAACCTTTATATTGCGTAATGATATTTGATGTCTTTAAAAATATACCAACCAGTCTAAATTTACATTTCTGCAAGATTAAAACGGAAATTTTATTTTATTGTGTTCACCTCAGTCT